>SJYX01019155.1:0-15940 GCA_006410675.1 Oreotragus oreotragus | reverse complement strand
GAGTCCTGCTTGGTTTCACTATCACAAGCTTTGGTATTTTAACCAATTGATGGTCGACGGCTTGCTTGGTGACTTTTCCTGGAGGTTACTGAGACCCTGCAGGAGCTTCCCCAATGGCTCAGCAGTAAAGAATTCATCTGCAGTGCAATGGGCAGGAGACAAGGGTTTGATCCCTGGGTCTGGAAGATTCCCTAGAGAAGAAAATGGGCAACCCACTCTAGTATCCTTGCCTGGGAAATCCCAGTCCATGGGGGTCTCAAAAGAATCGGACTCGACTGGGCAACTAAACAACAACCTGAGACCCTGCAGGACTTGAACACGCTAGAAATTCTGTCTGTGCTGAGTAGGGCTGTGTCCACCTACTGATGAGAAACAGGAAGAGACCCTCTGAAGAAGCCCTGCAAGGCAGGGCTAACACCCAGCGGCAGAAGGAAAGAGTCATGAAAACTTGCCTTGGGGTGAGCAGAAGAAAGAGAAAACCAAAGACAGGGGCTTTTAAAACAAAAGATGGTGCGTTTGAGGTAGAATTTGCTTCAGAGTATCATTGCACATGGGAAAGTTAGAAGAAATTCCACAAAGGTCTGAATGTGCAAGTATCAGAATCAAATGTTAAAAAAAAAAAAGATACGGGAAAATCAAATAACAAAATAATCATGGGTTTTAGAAAAACTGAGTTGAATGTCTCCTTAGATTTTCTTCTTAATTGGCTAAAAAATGGATGTATTACATAACTTTTATGTATTAATAACTTCGCTTTTACAGAAGTCTGGCCACCAGCCGTGATTCATGAGCCCATCCAAAGGGCCAGTGCACAGTCGCCCATGAATACTCATCCCAGTCCTACGTACCTACAGCCTGCAGGCAGGCTGCTCCCAAAGGCAAAGCTGCAAGTAGGAGTCAGAGCTATTTTTCCCCACGCATATGTTGATATGCAGCAAAGCGGACAGCCTCTCTCTGTGCAAGCTGTCCTATTGAAGGCTCATTTCCTGTCAATCTTCCTTTTTTTTTTCCACAAAGCTTTAATTTTTTGCCACAGCACTTTCTACATTTTAGTTTCCTGCAAACCTCAGGAAATAGACTGAAATTAATATCGTCAGATGCTTCTAAAAGTGCTGGCTTGGCGGCACTGCAGAACGCTTTCAGATGCCATTTTGGGATTAAAATATACCAGTTATGCCCACCCCCATGGCATTGTTTGGAGGAGAGATCTGGGAGAGGGATTGTGTCTGAGATTGGACCGATTGGAAATGCAGGTTCAACGAAAACTGGGAACGGAGACGGTAGGTAAGCCAACTGGAGGAGGAGATGAAGAAACAAACCTGGCAGCAGATCACAGCGCCCCTTGAGCCTGGACAGCAGAGGACAAGACCCCTCAGTCTTGTTTCCCTTGCAGATCTTTCAAGCTTCGAGTAAGACATCCCTGCTCTAGGGCCGCCAGATCTGACTCCAGCAAGAAGCGTAAAGTGTCATAAGAAAAAAGAGGTGGAGAGATGTATTATTATCTCTGCCTTCCCACCAGGCTTCCCTGGTGGCTCAGACGGTAAAGCATCTGCCTACAATGCGGGAGACCAGGGTTCAGTCCCTGGGTCAGGAAGATCCTCTGGAGAAGGAAATGGCAACCCACTCCAGTACACTTGCCTGGAAAATCCCGTGGGCGGAGGAGCCTGGTAGGCTACAGTCTATGGGGTCTCAAAGAGTCGGACACGACTGAGCGACTTCACTTCACTTCCCAACCAGCAATGATGAGGAAGCAANAGTCCCTGGGTCAGGAAGATCCTCTGGAGAAGGAAATGGCAACCCACTCCAGTACACTTGCCTGGAAAATCCCGTGGGCGGAGGAGCCTGGTAGGCTACAGTCTATGGGGTCTCAAAGAGTCGGACACGACTGAGCGACTTCACTTCACTTCCCAACCAGCAATGATGAGGAAGCAACCTATGCCTAGCTTTCCTCATGTCTCTGGCCCTGAGAAGCCCAGGCCGGGGGTCAGACGGGCTTACTGTTGAGGCCCAGTCGTGCTCTGACTTTCAGCAGATCCCTCCTTTCCAGGTCACAGCTTCTCTGTCAGTCCAACCTGGAGAGATGAGTCTCCCCTCCCTCCCTGTGCAAGGATGTCACAGTGATAAACTCCTAACAATTATGCAAACATACTTTGGGTTCTTGAGGGGGAGAGCATGACATGAAGCGAAGTTATTTTTATTATCGTTGGCTTCTTCATCTATGACTTCCTAAGAGTGTTACATGAGGCCACGCTATTACAGCATCTCCAAAAATCTATGTGAAATCTTTGTGATGTTGAAGAATGCTCAGTCCTTTTACACTCTTTGGATTTATTCACCTTTGGGATCCATCAGCAGCAACTTCTCCATCGTCTACACCACACAGCCTCTGTCCAGTCCATCCAGGAGACGTATGGATTGAACAGCCAACTCCCCTTCCTGTCTGTCCACACCTGGGATTCAAGTCCTCCGCATCTTCTCTGCCTCTAAAACCAACAACCACATCTCTGATGTGTCTGCTTCCTGCTCTCACTGTTCAGCCATCCTCCACACCACCTCCAGCTATCTTCCTAATATGTCACTCTAGCTAGGAAGCCTCAGTGATCCTCCAGAGATCTTCTAAGAAAACCTGTATTTTATACATGAGAACATTGGAAAGGCTAAGGGAATCACCTGGAGTCACCTTACCAGCCAGGGGCAGAGCTGGACCGAAAGCCAGATTAGACTCCCAAATCCTACGTGCAGACTATTGCTCATTGCATTCTAAATACAGCTAGACTAGAAGCACAGCCCGGAGAAGGCAATGGCACCCCACTCTAGTAGTCTTGCCTGGAAAATCCCATGGATGGAGGAACCTAGTGGGCTGCAGTCCATGGGGTCGCTGAGAGTTGGACACGACTGAGCGACTTCACTTTCACTTTTCACTTTCATGCATTGGAGAAGGAAATGGCAACCCCCTCCAGTGTTCTTGCCTGGAGAATCCCAGGGACGGGGGAGCCTGGTGTGCTGCCGTCTATGGGGTTGCACAGAGTCGGACACGACTGAAGCAACTTAGCAGCAGCAGCAGCAGCAGAGGCACAGCCCCTAATCCCAGGCCTACACTATTGCTCGTCAGCTTTCAGGGGTGCCTCTTAACGTGCAGAATAAACTCAAGCCCTGGACCACTCTATGCAGCTTCACAGAACAGAAATNTGCTGCCGTCTATGGGGTTGCACAGAGTCGGACACGACTGAAGCAACTTAGCAGCAGCAGCAGCAGCAGAGGCACAGCCCCTAATCCCAGGCCTACACTATTGCTCGTCAGCTTTCAGGGGTGCCTCTTAACGTGCAGAATAAACTCAAGCCCTGGACCACTCTATGCAGCTTCACAGAACAGAAATATGACTAGAGAGTCTTAAAAACTGGGGCTTTTTTTCCCCCTAGAATGAGAAGGCAGGAGGAGTTTCGAAGTGGATGCTGCTGCCCCAGGAAATCATCGTGGATCCAAGTTCCTTGTCATGCTCTCCTACATCTGGACCATTGCTTCATGGTCACAGGATGCCTGTTCCACCTCCAGGCCTCAAGTTCATGTTCTAGACAGGAGGAAGGAGAGGAGTGCAAGGGCAAAAGGCAGGTGAGTTCTTTTTCTTGTTTTTTAAAGTTAAAAAAAATTTTTTTTTGACCACTGCACATGGTGTGTGGGATTGTAGTTCCCCAACCAGAGATTGAACCCACGCCCTGTGCACTGGAAGAGCAGAGTCTTAATCCCCAGACTGCCAGGGAAGTCCCAAGGTGAGTCCTTTTTGTCAGTCATCCAATGGTTTTCCCAGAAGCCTCATCTGGGAGGCATCTGTGTACATGGTGAAGGTGAGAGTTAAGTCACATGATGTCCCTCTAGCTGCAAGGGAGCTGAAGAGGTTCACAGTTTTAAATGCACATAATGTCACGCTAAAAAAATATAGGTTCTGTCAGTAAAGAGAAAGAGAAGCAGGAATGTGGAGCATACAACTGGCAATCTCAGCCACATATAGGTTGGTGTTGACCTTCACACACCCGCGCCAGCTGACTTTCCTATTCTCACTTCCTCTCACCTCGGCCACTCACTCATGACCCAGCCAACCCAGGACACCCTGTGCCCTTCCCAAGCATGATGGGGGGCAGGGGGCTTTCCTACCTTGCTGCTTTTTACACACCTGGTTGCCCACCACTTCTTTAAAACCCAGTTGGCATATCACTTCATTTTTCCTAATGCTTGCAGTCAAAATTAACCTCCAATTCTTCTATTCGCCAATAACATATTGTACTTATCTCTATTAAAGC
Organism: Oreotragus oreotragus; assembly: GCA_006410675.1. NCBI lineage: Eukaryota > Metazoa > Chordata > Mammalia > Artiodactyla > Bovidae > Oreotragus > Oreotragus oreotragus. The sequence continues at coordinate 11,645 of SJYX01019155.1, read as the reverse complement.
ACTAATCACATCCCACTCTGAAATATAATTTGCCAGGCACGTATCTGCTTCATTCAGCAGAATGTAAGTGACGGAAGACCGAGGACCCTATCTTGTTTATCTCCATATCCAGTACGATGTTTAAAACGCTGTTATGTTTCTACACTGAATGCCTAAGTGTTTAAAACCGGAATTATTATTTTTTTTTCCTTTTGCATGCATGGCTAAAGATGGGTGAAAAGGAACACCTCATAAAGCTGTGTAAGTAAAGTTGTTGTGACCTCCCATCTCCCTAGCATAGTCTGGTACTACTCTCTTTGGAAGCAGAAGGATGAATTTTGGAACTCTCTTCCAGCCAGTGGACTCTATGATGGTGTTAACGCCCAAAGGATCAGTGACTGGTGGTTTGCGCTGCATCTTTCAAGCTCTAAACACAGTAGGGACTCAGACAACTGTTTCTTCACCCTTTTGGTTTAAAACCTGAGCCTCACGAAACTCTGCCCTGTGTTGATTTCCAGGCTGAAGCTCCATCAGGCTGAAGTGAGGGCTCTTCTCTGCACCCTCCTGACCTCCACCACCACCACCAGGGTTTACTTTCCGACGTTTCCCCACTTGGCTCTGTGGCCTGATGAGCTGACTCTGTGGGATTCAGATTCCTCTTCCTTCCATTTTTCAGTTGCATTCAGCCACCAAGAATCACCAGAGATGAGAGCACAGGAGGAGAGAGAGGAGTGGAAATAACTCTTCTGCTGTTCCCTTTCTGCTACAGGGCTGGGCTGTGACATTGGTAGCATCCTGCCCCTCCAGAATTCAGCTCCTGCCAGGGGGTCCCAGCCCCCTGCCTTCAGCTCTCAAGGTCTCACTTACCTGGGTCCTTCATCTCTGCTTCAGGGCTAGGCTGGGGGTGCTAATGATCTTAACCACTGTTCCACCTCCCTGCATGTCTCCAGATCACCTCTTATGGGGTCCCAGAATCCAGCCCAACCCTCTGTACACAGTCTATGAAATTTCCTTCCTTAACCCATCTGGGTGTATTTTATCTTATGCCAGGATACAGACTGGCGTGGCTGCCAAGGCCCTTGCTCCGTGACCTGCATTAAAGTCTTCAACATGATAAGGACTATTCAGAATTTTGAACTGGCTCCACGACCACGCCATCTACGACAGTCTCCAGAGAAACCCAGCTTGTGTTTCCCTTGTTCTCTGAGGACGGAGGGAGCCTTCACTGAAGACACGATGGCTATCTGTATCCACAACCACATTACACTCGCATGTTTCAGAATGAATCTCTTTCTCGGATACAAAAACGTCTGTCCTGTCTGATGGGATGGCCTATGTTTGGGGAGATGAGGGGAGGGGTGGGGATAAGAGTCCAGTGCATATTCAAGTCTCTGATTAATTATGTGTAGAACCAAATAAGTTAAACAATGCTTCCCCCAAGACCTTCCTGTCTAGAATTAAAGGGTTTGACTGTCAAGAAAGCTATCAGACAGTGACACTCTGAGCTCGGAATTTACCCTTTTCTGCTTTGTGTGCACTGGATGTTTGATAAGATGGTAGCTTCCAAACTCTCCCCAACACAGGCCTCCAAGAAACTCAAGCCTGCAGAGAGCGCGCAGAGGCATTTAGTTAGTGCCTTTCTTTCTCTCTTTCCTTTCTTCCTTATTTTCCTTGTCTATCCCTCCCTCTCTCCTTCCCCTGCTTCCTTCCCACTTCTTCCTTCATTTCACTCTTTCTTTCCTCCTCCTTCTGAAAAGGGGCAGTGGTACCCTAAAAGAATACCGCGAAGCCACTGGTACACTTTTGCACGTAGAAAATGATGAATACGTGTGGACTTGAGAGTAGTCAGTTCGAGGTCACTGCCATCTTCCTCCCTGAGGCCAGCCAAACATCCTTTACCTAAAAGTGTCAACGGTCCCTCTTTCCCTTCCCTGTGTTTGGACCAGATTTGAAAATGCCTGGAGACTCAGTGTAGCTCCTGTTCTCTCCTGCTCCCTCGCCTTTTCCCTTCTGCTCTTTTCCCCTGACCACGACAGCAATTACCGCTTCCCTGGGAGGCTGGATCAGATAGGGATGAAAAAAGCAAGTCTTGCCTTGGAAAGCCGAAGACAAAAGGAAATGAATGCTTCAATTTCTGCTTCCTTCAGGCATATTAAAGCAGACTATCGCTGGGAAAAATCTCTGAGATATATTGTTAAATTCAAAGAAGATATAATTGTGGAATAATGTACATCATGTGTGATTCCATTTATGCATTTGTGCTCAGGCTGCTTGCTCGTTTACATGTATATAAACTCACAGCACAAGACTCCAACTGCTAATAGCAGTTACCTCTGGGAGTAGATTTGGGGCGAGGGTTGGTGAAGGAAGGTGTTCACACTTTATACGTTTCCAGAATATTTGGTTCTATAAAATGAGATTAACTTCTTCAGTTTTTGCTTAGATAAGTAATATATGGATTCAATCACAAATAGTGAATTCTTTGACAATCTTTTTTAGGTCTTTTCTTTTCCTTCTGTGCTACCAGGAAGAACCAAATTAATTTTCTCTAAGTTTTAAAAATTGAGATTTCTTCACTTGAAATACATCCTCTGTCATTTCGGGGTGTCATTGTGCTTCCTGATCATGATTTAAAATAGGTTGTAATGAATCATCTTCCACAGCAAGTTTGACTAAGTCAAGTGAAAATGGTTCAAAGGAAATCAAAATTATGAATTAATCTCCTCCTCTATCACCACGATGATGCCTCTCCTACTGAGTTTTATTGCTTATGTTCTGGAAGGTGGAACATGGGAAGAGAATAAGAAACCGCTGGACTCAGGGTCCCTGATTTAACTGGGACTCCATGGGGTCGCTAAGAGTCAGACACGACTGAGCGACTTCACTTTCCCTTTTCACTTTCATGCATTGGAGAAGGAAATGGCAACCCACTCCAGTGTTCCTGCCTGGAGAATCCCAGGGACGGGGGAGCCTGGTGGGCTGCTGTCCATGGAGTCACACAGAGTCGGACACGACTGAAGCGACTTAGCAGCAGCAGCAGCAGCATGTCAGGTTTGAGTCCTAGCTCTTCAGGCTCCATTGGGCCCGTTGTAAGACTCCCCTACCTATTCACCAACAGCGAACGCTCCCTTCTCGGAGTATCTGTATCTTGCAGCCACTTTCAGCTCCTCTCAAGGGCTTATACTGTTGTCCTGCATGTCTCACGAACCGTGACAGGCTCCTTGAGGACACAATGTAAATCTTTTTCATCTCTGCATTGCCAGAGCCTGCGCCTAGTGCCTGACACAAAGTAGATGCTCAATAAATAGATGTCACATGCACATCTGAACGAATGGATGAATGAATGGTTGGCTGAATCAAACCATGAGTCTTGTTTTGTGTCTCCAAATGCGCTGGAAGGGACTGGAGGACAGGAGCCTGCATCTTAAATCTTCTGCATCCAACAGGTATTTCTTGATTGACTTCTATTTTATTTTTATTTATTTATTTTTGTTTGGCTGAGCTAAGTCTCCATTGCAGCCTGTAGACTTTCTCTAGTTGCATCATCCAGGGGCTTCTCTAGTTGCAGCGCAGTGCCGCTAGGATCACCAGCCTAGTAGCTGCAGTGCACAGGCTTAGTTGCCCCCCAGCATGTGTGATATTAATTCCTCGACCAGGGATCAAACCCGAGTCCTCCTGCACTGGAAGGCAGGTTCTTCCACTGGACTACCAGGGAAGTACCCCATGTCTCCTGTTTTAAAGGATAATACCAAAAATAGTTACAGAGATTTATATCTCGATTTTTTTTTTTTTGCCAGCCTATTGACAAGCTGGCAAAAAGAGAAGAGATGTGTTTTCCCCTCATCTTGTAGATAATTCCAGTGAGGCACAGAAAGGTGAGACAGCTTGACAAATGAGGAGAATGGAAATGCACCTCCTGACCTTTCCAAGCTCCTCTCTGGGACCCACCCTTCTGGCCCCCTCAAGAGCCCAGTGTTTTCTGACTGTGAACTTTCCCTTCCTGCCAGGGAGTATGCAGAAGCTCAGTAGACAGCCTATTGAGGGTGCTCTCTGAATTTCAGGTAGTTAAAGTAGAAAGTTGCACTTCATAATTAGATGGTAATAGCATAATTATTTGAAGGCGCCTTATAATTACATCCCTCCTCCCCAAGCTCCTTTAGCTTCTTCAACTGGGATCTTGGTTCCTGTCCCCTTCCTGTCCTACATCAGTGTCATGCTACTGGGCCACCAGTGTTTACTGGGCATGGCTGTACCGTAATAAGGGAGGAAACTCCAGTGGATTCTCTCCAAAACTCAAAACTCATGGGCTCTCACTGCTACCACGTGGCAAACCCTACTTCAAATCACTTTGTACGTGGTGCCACATAAAAGAGATGGGAGGTTGAGAGAGTACTGGGAAGCCGCTAAATCTAGATGCCTCTTCAATATTTATCTCAAAGAAAAAGTCCATGACCTCAGTACACCCTGCTGAGGTTCTCACCTCACTAAGCAATTCTCTCCTTATTTTGTAACCCCCAGTCCCATGATAAACAGATTCCCTATTGGTTAGCCTTGAAAGAAAAGAAAAATCACCATCATCTCCTCCACCAACAGAAGAGATGGGTGCTTTTCCTTTCTCTCGAGGTGGAATATAGCTCCAAACCAATAGTCGCTGAGCAGGAAACACAGTCAGATATAAGGGCAGAGAGCGCAAATGACAGCTCAGGTGGAACAGCAAGGCGAATTGCAGTCAATAGCACACATCACCCACTTCAAAAAATGGCTGACTCAGTGAACACCCTGTCTCAAGAAAGAAAGGGCTCAAGGGAGTCATTAATGAAACCAAGAAACTCAGTTTTCCATCTCATTCCAAAGATGGATTCACTGTACTCCTTTTCATCCAGGTGAGTGAGTTCATGTTGTGTGGAATTTGTCTGCCTTCACTGAAAACTCTAGTCAGGCAATGAATTATTCCAAGTAAATTAAGTGTATCGATCCCCTCCCCTTTCTGACACTTTGCAGATATTGCTATCAAGTCATGCCCCATGCAAGTGTCAGTTTTTGCCACAGACATCTGAAGAGGGGAGCAAATATTCTCTTGAGTTTCTCAGAGTCTAACAACTTCTTGTGGGGGTCTAATAAGACTTGAAGGAACCAGGTGATGACATAACCCTAGGATGAGATGGGCTGTTTACAGTGGAGAGCTAGCATGCTTGGCTGAGGAGAACAAGGTCATGGCTGTATACTTCTCTGTATTTCTCAGGTAATATCAGATCACAGCCATGGGCTGTATCTTAACTCTGGCCAATCTTCATACAAATGCCAAGTGGACCAGAGAGATCAGACCACAGAGTATGAACACAAATTGTGAATCTATGACAATTCCGGGAAAACAATCAGGCTATATACCCTATGACTAGGATGTAGCATAAAACTTTATAAACCGTAAGGCAGCATCCTCTTTCAAGGTGAAGTCAGGCATCATTTTGTTAAGGACTTGCTTCTTTGATGTTAATTCTTCTTCCCAGATGACCAGACTCATCCTTTTCTAAATAATAAATTCCTAATCCAAAAAAAAAGAGAGATCTTTTTCAGTCTTATCTAATTGAGCATTGTTGTTGTTTTTTTTAATTTTTTTTTATTGTTTTGGCTGAAAACTACCCTATTAAGGCTGTTGAATATATTCAAAGGATGAATTGTCTAAGATGAATAGTCTGGCCCAGATAGCTAACAAATGTATCCTATAAAGTGTTATTTTCATCCACATTGAAGTCCCTTATCACACACTGAAATTCTTATGGATGAAAGGATATAATGTCTGAATTTGCTTCAGAATAATCCAGTGAGGTGGGAGGAGGATGGAGGATTAGTGAAGCGGACTGGGTCATGGCTTGATCACTGCTGAGGCTGAGTGATGATACAGGGGAGTTCTGATAGCAATGGTTCTCAAACCTTAGCACGGGTCAGAATAGTCAGGAAGGCTTGTTAAAATACACAAGCTGGGCACCACCCTAGAAATTCTAATTCAGGAGATCTGAGTGGAGTCAACAATTTGCAACTCTAAAAAGTCCTCAGGGGGATTTCCCTTGTGGTCCTGTGGGTAAGAATCTGCCTGCCCACGCAGGGGACACAGGTTGGATCTCTGATCTGGGAAGATCCCACGTGCAGTGGGGTAAGTAAGCCCACGTGCCATAACTATTGACCCTTGTGCCACCTGCATGCCTAGGCCCAGTGCTCCACAAGAGAAGCCACCATGATGAGAAGCCCATGCCCCACAATGAAGAGCAGCCCCTACTCGCTGCAACCAGAGAAAAGCCCACGCACAGCAGTAAAGACCCAGCACAGCCAACAGTAAAAGTTTTAAGAAATAAAGTTCTCAGGAGAGGTTGATACTGCTGGCCTGGGAACCCCATGTTGAGAATCATTATATTAATCTGTTCTCTCTGTTTTTTATACATTTCATTTAAAAACCAAATGGGACTGAACTGGACTGGCACAACAAAGCAAGGTGGAGGAAAGGAGTTTCTGAAGCAAAAAAAAATTTAAAAAGCAGAAAAGAAACACAGGCAAGAGGACAAGCGCTGAACCATCAACACAATTTAAGCTGGACTGCACTTGGGAAATATTAATGCTGATTTTCCTCCTTTACTCTGAACCTATATCTATATAACAGTTATGGAGTATGCTAGCTTCTCAACTGCTTGGGACTGTGCCTTTAAGCAAAATAAATAACCAGAATTTCTAACTGCTTTTTTTTAATACAAGAGCGAGAGCTAGGCTGGGGTTTATATAGACTGATGACATCACTTTGCATCTTTGCCTGAGACTCAGTTTGGTTTTAAAATGTACAGTCAAGAAATCTTTTCCTTAGGTCTTTCCAACGTACCTAGTTCCGGAAAGTAGATGTGGGGCTTTCTGCAACTAGTTGAATCTAGACGCATCAGATGATGCAGAAAGGAAGTTTCACACTTGAGATTGAGTAGTCACAAGGAGGCGAGCAGGACCTCTGATCTAATTTCATCTTATTTTAAAACCCTTATTTAGCTAACAATGACTGCATGCTAAGCATTGAGCAATAGACTCTGGGATATGCAAAAGAAAAAAAAATCCAACAAATGGTCCTTGACCTTGAAGAGCTCACATATAGTTTAGAAGGTAGACATGTAAATAAATATAATAGTAATCGTTATAGAGTAACTGTGGTTGTTATGAATACGCTGTTCATTTTCAACTAAGGGGACAAAGAGGTGAAGCAAACAACTCACGGATGACAGTTCAACTGGTTCTGAAGTGGTGAGCACCTGTCTATCAGCAAAGAGATGTGTTGGGGAGAGGCACACCGGAGAGGAAGCCGTGGAAGAGAGGTGCGGGAGAGTCAGAGTGGCTGCTGACTCTAATCAATGAAGAGTAATTTGATGGGATTAAAGTGTGGGCTGTGAAGGAGGGGGCTGGCGATGGGACAGAAAAGGTACGTTTGCTTGGTGTGCCCTACACACGGTGATAGGAAGTTTATACTCTCTCTTGGGGGCCATGCACCCCAAGGTGATGTAGGGGGAAGATCGCACAGGGCTGAATTTTGAACAGACAAACACAGTAGGTTAGACAGTGGCGACGGAGAAGGCAATGGCACCCCACTCCAGTACTCTTGCCTGGAAAATCCCATGGACGGAGGAGCCTGGTAGGCTACAGTCCACGGGGTCACTAGGAGTCGGACACGACTGAGTGACTTCACTTTCACTTTTCACTTTCATGCATTGGAAAAGGCAATGGCAACCCACTCCAGTATTCTTGCCTCGAGAATCCCAGGGACGGGGGAGCCTGGTGGGAGTCTACGGGGTTGCACAGAGTCGGACATGACTGAAGCGACTTAGCAGCAGCAGCAGTATACAGTGGCGAAGTACTTCTTTAGTTTGTGGACCAGGCGATAAGTTGAGGGAGCCATGAGTTCAGGCAGATATGATGACAACCTGGTCGAGGGCTCCTTAGTTCAGAATATTTGCACAGGAAGCCGCTTGCTAGCATGTTGGTAGGCTTCCCTCATAGCTCAATCAGTAAAAAATCTGCCTGCAGTGCAGGAGACCCGGGTTCGATTCCTGGGTTGGGAAGATGCCCTGGAGAAGGAAATGGCGACCCATTCCAGTATTCTTACCTGGAAAAATCCCATGGACAGAGGAGCCTGGTGGGTACAGTCCATGGGGTCATAAGAGTCGGACACGACTTAGCGACAAAACCACCACCAGCATGTCAGTAGGAAAGTGGGTATGCATGTGTGTGTTTGTGTGTAGAGGCTTTTCCTTTGTAAAGTCTTTATTGAATTTGTTACAATATCGCTTCTGTTTTATGTTTTGATTTTTTGGCCCCGAGGCATGTGCGATCTTGGCTTCCTGACCAGGGATGGAACCCACACCCCCTACATTGCAAGGCGAAGGCTTAACCACTGGATCATCAGGGAAGTCCCTAGAAGTTTGATTATATGTAAACTTATATAATTACATAAAGCTAGATAAATCTAAAAGTTGCTTATACGACTGTGATATTACCTATCGATCCATAATATGAAGAGAAGAAAAGAAGAAAGAAAGGAAGGGGGGAAGGGAAAATGCTGTCTATACATAATAAATAGAAAAGTGGAAGTCAAGTTTGCCATCCAGGAAAAGAGCTTAAAGGCTTCAAGTGAGCAGCAGCTGCTCCTTGGGCTTCTCTAAAGGTTTACAACATGGGCCTAGGGTGTGTGTGTGTGGGAGAAGGCAATGGCACCCCACCCCAGTACTCTTGCCTGGAAAATCCCATGGATGGAGTAGCCTGGTGGGCTGTAGTCCATAGTCGCTAGGAGTCGGACACGACTGAGCGACTTCACTTTCCCTTTTCACTTTCATGCATTGGAGAAGGAAATGGCAAACCCACTCCAGTATTCTTGCCTGGAGAATCCCAGGGATGGGGGAGCCTGGTGGGCTGCCGTCTATGGGGTCACACAGAGTCGGACACGACTGAAGTGGCTTAGCAGCAGCAGCAGCCAGTGTTCTTGCCTTAAGAATCTCAGGGATGGGGGAGCCTGGTGGGCTGCCATCTATGGGGTCGCACAGAGTTGGACACGACTGAAGCAACTTGCAGCAGCAGCAGCAGGGTATGTGTGTCGGGGGGCAGGGGGAGAGGGTTATGAAAAAGAATAAATGTGGTAAAATTTTAAGACTTTGAATACCAAAAATGAGTCATAAATTGGAATTTCACTTTGTCTTCCAATACTTCCCACATAATTAGCCCATTCACATACACAAAAAGGGCACACGACATATTCGAAAATGAAACAAGACTTGTTCCGAGCACTGAAGCAGGATGCTGAGGCTTGCCACCCGTGCCATCCCCAGAGCAGGGATGAAGGTCCTGGCCTGTGTGTTCAGCTGGCAATGAGACAAGGCACCGGGGCATGGCCACCACCTTCCACACCGTTTCCCGTATCTTTTCTTCCCTGTAAATTATACACTCCAGGCCTTTGCCGAGGGAGATAATGCTGCTCCCACGAGAACTGACAACCCAGTGCCCTGCATGCATGAGTATGTCAAGGCTAAACAGGTCTATTGTTCTTAAACAGAAGTGCCAGAGAAATTGTCTCCTTGTGCAGAATGATGCTGAAGAGATAAAAATATCTTTCATTTCTATAGTGCATTGCATCTTAAAGTGTGTTCCACATTTTGCAAACTATATATAGGCTCAATTCATTACCCAGCCCCATAAAATACAGCCAGAGCAGTGGCAGGCGCATGCCAGATGTTTGACAATGGTTTAATAACAGAGTGAAGAATAAGTTAAATTGGACTCAGAAAACAGGAAGTGAGATGTGGGGCACTAGGTAAGACTGTGCCAATCACCCTAACTTTATGTATTAAGTGTCTACTGCCTACCAGGGTAAAAGCTGGGTGCCACGGTACCTGAAATGTACTGTGCCTACCCTCATGGGGCCTCCNTAACAGAGTGAAGAATAAGTTAAATTGGACTCAGAAAACAGGAAGTGAGATGTGGGGCACTAGGTAAGACTGTGCCAATCACCCTAACTTTATGTATTAAGTGTCTACTGCCTACCAGGGTAAAAGCTGGGTGCCACGGTACCTGAAATGTACTGTGCCTACCCTCATGGGGCCTCCAGGATATTCTGGAGAATGCACAATCAGATAGATTCTACGGTCTGTTTTAATTCATGTTAAGAATGAGTTAAAATACAAGGCACAATGGTCCTTCCTGCCTTTTAAGGGAGGCATTTACCATGAGCCACACTGGCATCAGCGTTCCCTCTCTTGACTAAAGAGTTTGCATCCAATAGAATTATAGAATGTATACTGAAGAGAAGCTATGAAGGAGGGGTATGGTTCTGGGGAAAGTAAGGAAAAGAAGAGAAATCACAAGATGAGCAAGTTGGGGGAGGAAAGAGGGTACTCAGAGTAGGATGAAGATGAAATAGTTTTGGGGAAAGTCATGACCAATGAGAGCATAGGGGTCCACGCAGATCCCAGGGTCAGCAGTAGTTTTCCTGGGGGTGGGGATGTCACTGGCGATAAACTGCCCGAATGCTGAAGTCCCTAAGTCACTGGGAAAGCATATTCAAATCTCTCCAGGCTGAAAGGTGTGGGTACTGGAAAACAGACAACAGGATTTTAGGATTGGGAGGGATCCCAGAGAGACACTGTTTTCTTTCATAGATAAAGCAGGATATGCCCAGGTTTATTAAATGGTTGCAAAGCATAGCAGTGCCCAGGCCAGAGCCTGAGTCCAAAAGCTTGCCCCTGACCTCTCTCTCAGGCCTGGCATTGGGTGAATCAGTGGCACAGACAGGTCCTGCCCTTTGGGGATGCTTCTGAAAGCTGAAACCTAGTTCTTGGGGGCCTTTCCACAGCAGTGCAGAGAGACTGACCACAGTGCACAAGGGTTAAAGTCTTATAATCCACCTACACAGATGTAAGCCAGAAATTTCATTCAGCTAAATGAAAGAGAAATAGGCTGAAAGATTGTGACTGCCCAGGTCAGACAGGCTCCTACCCAGGGAGAACCTTGGAAGCCCATTTGGTCTCTGGAAGTATATGTAGCTTCCAGCCCTTATTAACTCACCCAGGAAGGGAGAGTCAGGTTACTGGGAACTCCCAGGAGGGGCCTGTTCAAAATGAGTTTAAATCCCTGGGCAAGGAGGTTTGAACCAGCACTGGCAGGATCTAAGAAAAACAAAAGGAAATGTGGTTTATAATGTATCTGTGCAACAAATAACATAGAGGCATTAAACAGGAACTTCTCCACTCGTGATGAGGGCCCCTCTCATAAAACTGCCTCTCCTTCTGTTTTGTGGTAAGGGCCCCTGGTGAACTCAGGAAGGTAATTACATGCACTGCACAAGAATTGCAGGAGATTGAGGGGGCCAGGCATTTGAAACTCAGGCTGAAGGTCCTGGCCCTGTATTGCATCTCAGCCCTCCAGCTTCCTGTAGGGCCTCAGGCAAGTGAACCCAGAATGACCCCACAAGAAGGGATTGCGCCTGACAGACGACCTCCACGGCAAAACCTGTCTTGTTGTGTAGTTGCTAAGTCCTGCCCAACTCTTGGCAACCCCACAACTGTAGCCCACCAGGCTCCTCTGTTTATGGGATTATCCAGGCAAGAATACTGGAGTGGGTTGCCATTTCCTTCTCCAGGGGATCTTCCCGACCC
>SJYX01019154.1:272642-286861 GCA_006410675.1 Oreotragus oreotragus | reverse complement strand
AAAAAAAAAAAAAAAGAAAGCTACTTAGGGACTTCTAATCCGTTATGAAGGAATTTGATAGAATCCACCATGATGACTCAGGTATGGCATAAGGATTAGAAGAGTCGGACACGACTGAGCGACTTCCCTTTCACTTTTCACTTTCATGCATTGGAGAAGGAATGGCAACCCACTCCAGTGTTCTTGCCTGGAGAATCCCAGGGACGGGGGAGCCTGGTGGGCTGCTGTCTATGGGGTCGCACAGAGTTGGACACGACTGAAGTGACTTAGCAGCATGGCAGATATTAGACCTGCCTGGGGTCTAATACAGACTGTTGATACTTTCTATGCCCCATCTTTGATTCTTTGGATGCAAATTTTGGCTCCTATCCTTGTTGCAAAACCAGGCTGTGCTCTGCTTCAGGGATTCTTGCTTTCTGCCCTAAGATTTCTCTAATATGCAGTGCAGTGTAATGCTCAGTCATGTCCGACTCTACAACCCCAAGAACTGGAGTCTGCCAGGCTCCTCTGTCGGTGAAATTTTACAGACAAGGATGCTGGAGTGGGTCATTATTTCCTATTCCAGGGATGTAATAATGAAGGGTTAATACCTCCTGAGAACCTTAACCAATAGGGGATGAACAACCAGTAAATAGATACTCCTCCAGTTGGTATTTTGAGTGGAAAGCTCAAGTTAATTTCACATTGTATGACACTGAGACTGACTCCTGCTTGACAGTGATGGTATCTGTAATTTAGTTACTTCATCTGCAAGAAATAATAATAATTTCCTCTGTGTAGGAAACAGTTGATATGTTAGACCTAAGACTACTATCCTAAGAGGCATGCATGTGAAATTGACCTTTGGCTAATAATAATATAAAGTTTTGTAATTGATAAGAGTAGCTCAGTATATATAAGCTGCCTGTACAAATAATTCTGTGTGTGTTTTGAACACCTGATTTCTTTCAGTTGTATGGAACTTAGGTAATTCTAGCAGAGAGTACTTATGTGACCAGCCGTCCTGCAAGTGAAACTAATCCTCAGTGCCCACACTGAGTCTCTAATCAGCTTCTCTGGATAGAAACATTGCAGACGTGTTGATGCATTGTCATTGCTGGGAAAGTGTACACTCTCTGTGACCATTTCACTGGGAGGCAGCATAAGGATGCTTGGCATTTGGATTACTCCAGACTCTTCCTGTGTTTTTTCTTTTGTTTAATTTTACTTTATTTTACTTTACGATACTGTATTGGTTTTGCCATACATCAACATGAATCCACCACAGGTATACATGAGTTCCCAATCCTGAACCCCCCTCCCACCGCCCTCCCCATACCATCTCTCTGGGTCATCCCAGTGCACCAGCCCCAAGCACCCTGTATCCAATTTTTTTTTTCTTGATTACCTATCTTTGTTTTCCTACTACACCATTGTCATAAATTTTACACACAAGGAAGCTTACATGCTGAAACTAGCAAGCCTTTAATTTTAGAGGGAGTCTTGAGGACCCTGACACAGCTGCTATGGTTATTTTGAAGAATAAATTTGATAATGAGAAAGATTTTAGTGCAGTGCTTCTTAACATCCTAAGTGTACCATATATCTTAAGGTTTGCCCAGTTGTCCCCAATCACTCAGCATGGGGTACCAATTGGTTTGAGGATCCCAAGTTAATCAGATTGACTGAGTGTGTAGATCATATTAATCTTGAGATTAAAGCAATAGAAGGGTACTAGTGCTGCTGGAGTTGGAATTTTACTTGATGATGCTCAACACAATTGCTTTAAAATTCCGATCATTCTCCACCATCTTTTGCACAGCCAATAGGAAATGCAGAATAATAGCTGATGACTTTCCTGTTCTTGTCAATACATACTTCCTTTCCAAACACTCCCTTTAAAGCCAGTAACCTGAACTTTTTCTATACCTTGTTGAACTGATGCCATTTTCCATTTGCAGTGACCTTCCCCTCTTCTGTCAGATGCCCTATTGTGACCACTCATCATGAACTGGCTCACACCCTCTCTCTGGCGAGTGATTACAGAGTGCTCAAATCCTGTGGGTCTCTCCTTTAAGGAAACGAAGTGCTGTAGTTTAAAATCATGAATGTGAGCATGAAGATCTAGGTTCTGCACAATGGGTTTATGTCTAATTTTAAGACTTTGAACAAGTTACTAGATTTCCTGAGACTCTGTTTGGTAGTCTGTAATATCAAGATAGTAGTTTTTTTTTTTAATTTTTTGTTTTTGTTTTTAATTTGCTGATCAACAGTGGATTGGGGCCACAAAACGAATTACTGTATGGTGAGAACACTGTAGAGACACTAAAGCACTGCACCTATGCTTGCCTTTTGAGTTCCTACTTCCTTTCTGTGTGATTTCATGTTGCCATTATTGTCCACCTTTTTAATGTTTTGTTTGTCTAAATAGCTTTTAATCTCCTTTATGGTTTGTGCCTGCCTCTTTTGTGTCTTGACATCCCCTATGGTAGTTAGCAAAGTGATGTGCTGCTAAATGGGGCTCAGTTAAGAATCTTTTCAAGTTTACTGATGAGGACCTGCGAGTTTGGAGACAGGTTATAGGGATATTTAGAATAAAAGAAAGCATGGGATTGAGAGCAAACACTTTATGTACAGAGCAGGAGCCAGTGAAGTGGCTGATTTTCAGGATTAATATAGGGGGACTCCAGTCTGTACAGCTGTTCAAAGGCTTCTTCATGATTAGGTGCTTTCGAAGTAAGCGCCCTGTTCCCTGTAGTTTTGTTTCATCAGTTATGTCAGACATTGGTGGTATTTGAGCCAAACAATGCTTAGATTCCTATTTAAAATGTATCATTGGCAAATGTTTATCATGGATGGTTCTTATGTTTTGTTTTTTTTATAGAGATCTAAGAAAAGCCTTATAGTAATGACCTATTAGAATTCAAGTATTATAAAGAAGTAGTAATATAGAATATTATTCAATGGAGAATACATTTTTAGCCATTGCTTTATTTGGCAAACATTTACATGTTCTTACTTTATGTCAGATAATGTTATAAAAACTTTATGTATATTTTTCTAATCATTCTAACATTCTGTGGAAAGTGAAGTAAAAGTTGTTCAGTCATGTCCAGCTCTTTGCAAACTTATGGACTATATAGTCCATGCAGTTGTCTAGGGCCAGAATACTAGAGTGGATAGTTTTTCCCTTCTCTAGAGGATCTTCCCAACCCAGGGATCAAACCCAGGTCTCCCGCATTGCAGGTGGATTTTTTTACCAGCTGAGCCACAAGGGAAGCACAGGAATACTGGAGTGGGTAGCCTATTCCTTCTCCAGGGGATCTTCCCGACCCAGGAGTCGAACCGGGGTCTACTGCATTGCAGGCAGATTCTTTACCAACTGAGCTATCTGCTGCTGCTAAGCAGGAAACCCAAAGGCTGTTCTTTTTTCTTTCCATTTTGCATACAAAGAAGCTCAGGCATAAAATAAGTGAGTTATTTAAGATCACACAAATATATAAAAGGCTGAGCTTGCAAAACCAGTCAGTCCAGTTCTATAAGTATATGCTCTTAATCCCTGCTTTGTACTGCCTTCTGTTGTTATCTTTGTATTTAACTATGTGTACGCATGTGCATCCATGTAATGTGGATAATGTGTTCATTGTTTGGGGGCTACTGTGATGCTATGACTCGGAAAACAAAGCAGAACCCTATTCTGATGACTTGTGAACTTTTCTGACTTGCAGTACTAATCTTTGTATCCCTAAAAATTTTACTTGTCATTGCAATTAGGTTCAATAAGGTAAATAAATCGGATTATAAGATAATGATGGATTAGGAATGATTGTTAAATCTCTTTAAACTCTAACTTAATGTCAGGAGAACAGCTAACACTAAAATCAACTAATACTAAAATGGTGTTGTCTGCTTGATCATCTAAGGACAACTGCCCTGATAGTCACCGTCTTTTGTTCATTTTTAATATAATTCAGCATTGAAAGCACAAGATATGAAGGGATGAAAAGATGATGCCCCACTGTACTTACTCAAGTAAATTATTATGCCTTGACCTTTTGACCAAATCAAATTCATCTTCTCTCTCCCTGCAATTCTGCCCTTTTTAATAAGGCAGCACAGATTTAATGGATTGGGAGTCTGAGTAAGTAATAAGAACACAGAGAAGAGTGGCCAAATGATTAAGATTTTATTTGTGGTGTAATTCCATTATAATTAACATTATGTAACTGGAGAAATATGGTGTTTGCACCTCTTCCTGGCAGATGTTTTTAAGTCAGTGGCAGAAAGGAGATTAAATAGTAAATGAAGACCTACTTATTGAAATTGTTTTTGCATCTTGTATTGTTGGATTCATTTGTTTGTTTCACAAACCACAGCTAATTTAGTAAGGAAAATAAGCAGTATGTTTAACAAGCACTGTAAATAAATTTGTTTGCAATCGTTTGAAGTACCATAGTTGAACTTTCTATGTTAGAAAATACTACTAAAAGACCTATAAAGTGGGAAGTGATTAAATAGCGAAAAGTTTCTTTTTTCCCCCCCCAAAAGTGTTAAACAGGATTTAAAGTTAAGTAAATTAAAATACCATGGTTTTTTATATAGAGAAAAGCATTTTCAATTTGTTACAAGTGATTTTTTTTTTTTAACAAAAACATTTTGGCCAGTTAAATACATAATCAATTTACCTAAGTTTGGATCTGAGTCTTCTGGCCAAGGGGTTGGCAGTCTATGGCCAGGTGGTCAGATCCGGTTATCCACTTCTTTATATGTCTTCCACTTACTAAGCAAGTTTTTTGTTGTTGTTTTAATTTGTAGATGATTGGAAAAATACAAAAGAATAGTAATTCGTAATATGAAAATCATGACATTCAAATGTCAGGGTCCATAAATAAAGTTTAATGGCACACAACCTCACTCATCTGTATTTGTATCATTTATACTGACTTCATGTTACATCAGCAGAATTGAATAGTTCTGATACAGATTTTATGGTCTGCAGAGCTCAAAATATTTATCCTCTAGATCTTTACGAAAAAGTTAGCAGACCTCTGCCCTAGCCAATAGTAGTAATAAGACTGCGATTTCTAATAGGACTGCAGTTTAGATACAAATGTCTCCATTCTGCAGCTCTTGAGGCTGAGGCCCTGATTGTTAAGTCATTTTACTTGGTTAGAATTCGGTTTCGAGGGCCGTCTTGAACTGTAACAACTTGAAATATATATATGAAAACATATATGAATGCTTAGAATTTAGACCTATTTAAAAACAACATTTTAAGTCTTTTGAAAATGGGGTTATGTCTTCTGTTATCAGTTAATAGTTATTGGATAGTATTTGGTTGATTTAAAAGCAGTCATTCCAGGGGCTTCCCTGCTGGCTCAGTGGTAAAGAATCAGCCTGCCAGTGGCAGGAGACATGGGTTCCATCCCTAATCCAGGAAGGTCCCAGTTGACCTGGGACAACTAAGCCTGTGTGCCACAACTACTGAGCCTGAGCTCTAGAGCCCAGAAACCACAGTTACTGAAGGACGTGCCCTAGAGCGTGTGCTCGGCAATGAGAGAAGCCACTGTACCTGGAGAGTATATCTCGCTTGCTGCAGCTGGAGAAAGCCCACACCCAGAAAGAAAGACCCAGCACAGCCAAAAGGAAAGAAAGACACATTAAAAAAAAAATAGGCCTCCAATGTGTGGAACATTTGCGATGTGATACTGTAGCTATCTACGAAAGGGAGGCTCATAATCTCTTTTCATAGTAGATGGCAGAATCACTTTTCTGTGTCAGTGTGGATCCTGCTCTGTATAAAAATGATTACAAGTTGGTACAACTTTTATTCTGAGAACTCTAATACAGTAGTCTTGGGAAATTGCCCATAGGGCCTTTCTCTGGAAATCTTATTGCTCTCTCGTTTAGTACAGAAAAATGGGAAAGATGATGGCTGTTCATGGCAGGAGTTTATATAGCTAAGTTTATGGAAGGAGGCAAGAATTTACTTGTCTCCCATCATTGATATCTTACCTCCCTTCCTGAACTAGAGGATCTTGATAGTGATTATTGCATTAGGATGTGATGATGATCAGTTTTGTGTGTTATTAAAAAACGTCTTAAGAGGAAATCTATTTAACAAAGTATTTAGGGTAACTTTAAGCATGGTAGAAGAGAGAACCATTGTTTTCTCAAGAGTTCGCTGAATTTCAGTTTTGAAAGAGCAAGTGAAGCATGGTGAACTGTATTTTAATGTGCAAAATTCCTTAGGCTTATTGAAAGGACTTTCTGAGGGTTAAGGTTGTCCTTACATGGTGCTAAATCAGGATAATAGCCTGAGATTTACTATTTCATACTATTTAGTTAGTTACCAGGATTCTTAAAAAAGCCATTCTTATAGACTTTATTAAATATAGCTGATGGATGATAATCTAAATAATGCCTTGAAGGCAGATCCTGTGTCTTATAGTACCTTCAGTATTGAGAACAGTAAGTACGTAATAGTAAATATTATTTTAGCTAACATTTTACTGAACGTTATGTGCCAGAAAATATGCTAATTTTTTTTACAACTAATATCTAATTTAATTGCCTAAAAATCTTCTGGTCTTAATAGTTTGTTCCAACATTACAGGGTTTACAGGGCTGTATAGAACACTTGAGCAGGAACTGGCAACCCACTCCAGTATTCTTGCCTGGAGAATTTCCTGGACAGGGGAGCCTGGTGAGCTACAGTCCATGGGGTCACAGAGTCAGACACAACTGAGGGACTAACATCCCCCCCCACACACATAGAACACTTGAAGTGGCTAACATTAACCTTCAGGTATGTCTGATTCCAAAGCCTGATTGTTTTCATGCTGTGGTAGTAGGGCATGCTTCAGATGTTTGAGTGAATAGGAAATGGCAACCCACTCCAGTACTCTTGCCTGGAGAATCCCATGGAGGGAGGAGCCTGGTAGGCTACAGTCCATGGGGTCGCAAAGAGTCGGACATGACTGAGCGACTTCACACACACACACATGGGTGTATGAAAGAGTCAGTTGTTAACAGGAATACATGATCATGGAATTTGAATCTGCTTTTAATCTACAGTTTCTTTACTCATAATTCTAATACTGGGTTCATCTTTATAAGCTTTATCAGAGATCCATACCCCATTCACTTGCTTTGAAAAAGAAACATTATGGAAAAGTCCAAGGTATGACTTAGGAATGAACAGATCAGTTGCCCCCTGTTGTAAACAGCAGTGTGACTGGCAGCAGAGATGCAGTATTTCTGCTGTAATTTAGATGGATTGCAAAGGGTTAGTTGTTTAGTATGCCATTTGTTGAGATAAAACTAAATGACTTAAATGACTTTCACAGCAGTCTGGCTGATGGCTAGAAAGGCAGGCATGTTGTGCCTGAGACAGGGACTCAAGAGCATTTCAGTGATTTACCCAGGTAACCTAGCTGGAAACTCAAGCTTTCTGACTGCAGCACTGTATTGGGTAGAACCTTGTTTTGAGGAGGAAAAGCTGGACCCATGTAATGGGAGTAACCAGTTTTCCCAAGCCCAGTGAAGATGCAATTGTACAGATATATGGGTTCTTCCCTTTTAGAGACAGACTTAGCTACTGGAAACACGGAAGCACAAGGGCATAAAAAGGAGTATGTGGCATATACATATGTCATAGATAATGATGTTTTAGTTCCGTCCTGTCCAATGGAAATACACTATGAGCCAAAAATATCATCTCAACTGTTCTAGAAGTCACAATAAAAAGTACAGTGAAACAGGTGAAATTTTATACATATATCGTTTTCAAAATATATCCACATGAAACAATTTTGAGTAAGATACATGACACTCATTGTTTTTGCACCATCTCTTCATTTCTTGCTAGCTACCTTACAAGCCCTCAGTAGTCATATATGGCTAGCGGTACCACACTGGATAGCACAACTCTAAATATTGGTACCGTACTGGATAGCACAACTCAACTTTCCAGCTTAGGTATGGAAAAGCTCTTGAGAGAAAAGGAAGGGAAAGAGTTTTCCTAATTCATTCTTCTGCATCCCCTCTATTTTTTCATTCATATGACCTCTTTTATGTTTAAATTTAAATGCCTTTTCATATTTTTAACCTAGCTGGCTCGTCATCTCACTGTTTGATATTCAATCATCTGATAAAGAGTTCCTATTCTCAAGAGTTGTCTGAGGAAGCAGTATATCTGTGCAAGGAAATACATAAACATGACTCCAGTGATTGGAAGAAAATTAGAAGATTCCTGAGGAAAAGTTGCTGCTCTTATTTAACAAATCCACCTCAGCAATAGCTCAGGCTCATAAGAAGCAAATTGGTTATTTTGGATTAATGTCAAATGAATATACTTTTATTCACATTTTTTCTCTTTGTCATTCAGCTAAAATGAATGATTGATAATGGTTAGAATGTCGTTTAGCTAGAGAAAAGAAAAACCCAGAAAATGTTTAAACTACTCTTCAACTCTATTACATTCTAATAAGATTATGATAATTTTGATCCAGATTACAAGGTTTTTGTGTTTTTTTCTGATCTTTTAGACATTTATTATTTCAGTGTGAAACATTCCTGTGAAATTAACACATATGATTATACAGAAACTATACTTCTCGGTAAAGAAATTTAGCCAATTGGCAGGATTTTGTTGTTCAGTTGCTCAGTTGTGTCCGAGTCTCTGCGACCCCATGGACTGCAGCATGCCAGGCTTCCCTGTCCTTCACTATTTTCCAGGGCTTGCTCAGACTCATGTCTGTTGAGTCGATGATGCCATCCAACCATCTCATTCTCTGTCACCCCCTTCTCCTCTTTCCCTCAATCTTTCCTAGCATCAGGGTTTTTTTCCAATGAATCAGCTCTTCGCATCAGGTGGCCAAAGTATTGGAGCTTCAGCTTCAACATCAGTCCTTCTAATTAATATTCAGAATAGATTTCCTTAAGGATTGACTGGTTTGATCTTGCTGTCCAAGGGACTCTCAAGAGTCTTCTCCGGCACCTCAATTTGAAAGCATCAATTCTTGCATCAAAGGGACTCAGCCTTCTTTATGGTCCAACTCATACATCCATACATGACTGCTGGAAATATCATAGCTTTGACTGGACGGACCTTTGTCAGCAAGGTGATGTATCTGCTTTTTAATATGCTGTCTAGGTTTGTCATAGCTAACAAGCATCTTTTAATTTCATGGCTGCAGTGGTCATCTGCAGTGATTTTGGAGCTCAAGAAAATAAAGTCTCTCAGTTTCCTCCATCTGTTTTCCATGAAGTGATGGGATGGGATGGGATGCCATAATCTTCATTTTTTGAAAGTTGAGTTTTAAGCCAGCTTTTCCATTCTCCTCTTTCACCTCCATCAAGAGGTTCTTTAGTTACTCTTCACTTTCTGCCATTAGGGTGGTGCTATCTGCATATCTGAGGTTATTGCTATTTCTCCCTGAAATCTTGATTCCAGCTTGAGCTTTATTCAGTCCACATTTCACATGATATACTTTTTGTAGAAGTTAAGTAAGCCAGGTGACAATATACAGCCTTGATGTACTCCTTTCCAATTTTGAACCAGTCTTTTGTTCCATGTCCAGTTCTAACTGTTGCTTCTTGACCTGCATACAGGTTTCTCAGGAGACAGGTAATGTGGTCTGGTATTGCCATCTCTTTAAGAGTTTTCCAGTTTGTTGTGATATACACAAAGGCTGTAGTGTAGTCAGTGAAGGAGAAGTAAATGTTTTACCAGAAAGAATTTAAATACCATGTTCTAGATACAGGTATGTATAGTATACACATATGCTTATTTTTACCATAATGAATATGAGGCTATGCTCTACTTCTCTGAAATTCTGTAGTATTAAAAAAAGATCTGTATCATTGTCTAATAATAATTAAATTTTATCAGTGCTTACCACCCACACCAGGACTTCCCAGGTGGCTCAGTGGTAAATAATTTGCTTGCCAATGCAAGAGCCATAGGAGACACGGGTTTTATCCCTGGGTGGAAAGATCTGGAGGAGGAAATGGCAACCCACTCCAAGGTTCTTGTCTGGGCAATCCCATGGACAGAGGAGCCTGGCAGGCTACAGTCCATGAGATCTCAAAGAGTCAGACATGACTGAGTGACTACGTGCATCTGCAAACCACTAACACCAGTAAAAGGCCAACTTTGTTCTTTAAAACATCCTATTAGGCAGCTATTACAACCAGTAAGAAGTGCTCCAATGATTGTATTTTCCTAGACTTTTATATTTCTGGACGAGGCATTCCCGAGTCCCCCCCAAAAAGTCTTTTTGCTTTTAATAGATACTGGTAAATAATCCTCCACAGAGTATGTACCAAAGGATACACCCACTGAAAATGTATGTGAATAACTGTTACAGCACACTTAAATCTTTTGATCTTTGCCAGTTCAATAGACTTAACAGCATAGTGTAAATCTTTTGATCTTTGCCGATTCAATAGATGTAAAACATGAAGTGTGAAAGTATTTGTTCTCATTTGTGTGGTCTGTTATAGTTGAGACCACACCCTTAACACCCCTTGTATATCATCCTCCCCTCCATATCTCAAAATAGCCCTGCCAAGGGATTAACACCAATGGACGGAGTAGCCTGGTGGGCTGCAGTCCATGGGGTCGCTAACAGTCGGACAGACTGAGCGACTTCACTTTCACTTTTTTCTTTCATGCATTGGAGAAGGAAATGGCAACCCACTCCAGTATTCTTGCCTGGAGAATCCCAGGGATGGGGGAGCCTGTTGGGCTGCCGTCTATGGGGTCACACAGAGTCAGACACGACTGAAGTGACTTAGCAGCAGCAGTAGCAGCAGCAAAGGATTAACAAGACCTAAATGAGACAACTTTGGGGGTAGAAAGTCATAAAAAATATCAAATTGAGGAAGAGATTCAGGAGCTTTTTGACCTTGGCAAGTAGATCTGCTTTTATGAAGTGCCCTAATTGCTTTCCTGAGGTGGTTTGAGCTTTTCAAATATAAATCTGTTTGCATACTAAAAAATTGGTTAATGGGGCACCAGTTAGGAGCATTTAAACCATCGAAGCATGGCTGATAACTCCGGCTACTATCATTATATTTCTAAACTAAATGGGGGTCAGACTGAACTGTTTGGAGATATGACAGTTATTAAACATGTACACACAGAAACCCCAAAGGAATGCTAAGAATTGATGGGCTTTTATTTTTACATACCAGATTCTTAACTGATCCAGGACTGAAATGCGCTATAGACTCTTCAACTCAATAAAATCATAAGAATATCGAGTGTTTCATTGTCAGTAGACAGCATTCTCCACTAGAAACATACTTCATACCTTCACCTTGTGGCCTCTACATACCCTTTTAAGTGGTCGATTAAAAAGCTTTTGCCTCCTTTTTTTTTTTCCCTTTCAGTCTTGTGATATATTCTGCATTCTCCTTCATGACTATGTGTACTATCATATAGACAGCCTTTCTGAACGAAGCAGATACAATTCAGTATGTAGTACTTGACTTTTGAATAATTCCTCTTTAGCATTATCTGTGCTGATTGAGGACAGGTGTGGATGGTGTGCAAAATGAAATATGTTGAGAATCTTCAGACCATTTTCTGGGTATTTGTCTGAGTGTTCTCTCTAATAAACCTTCTAACAAAGCAGCAGTATGATAGAATCATCCTGGATATGATTGTTATTTTTTCTTGCAGAGACTTGAAGCTCATCTAGCTCACCCTTCTAATTTTGCATATGAAGAAGCTCATTAGAGAAATGACTTTCAAGATATTTAATGGAAGAGTCCACCCAAACTCCTTGGTTTGAGGCCAGTGAGTTCTCCTTTCTCAAAAGTATTCATGCTCTTTTTTATGAGAAGTGAAAACACAGCAAAAGATGGGAGAAAAGCAAACAAGAGCAGTTCCCGGAAAATTGACCTGATCTAATTAGCGTTGGCAGTATTTCCACCCATTGCTGTAATTCCATATTACTTCTTCCTCATTTAGGCATCTAGTAGGTTTTCCTTATTTTCAGATGAGAACTTGCCAGGTAACTTTAGATTCTGAAATGATAACCTACATTTTGGCAACAGAATGATAATATTTATTAAGAGGTCTTTATTGTACCTAGCTGAGACTAACAGACTTCGTCAGCTTGTGGAGTTTCTCTACTTACCTCATTTATATACAGAACTACTTATAGAAGTGACTTTTTTTCCAGATGCTGGACCAAGAAATCTTTGGCAGGAAATTCTGCTGATAATGTCTGATAGGAAAATTCATTAAATGTCTTCTTACAGAGCTAACAATACTGGGTAAATCTCCTAGAGTAAGGAAGACAGACGGTTTTCTTTAGCTTGAGGCAAATTCATTGTTGATTGCCTTTGCCATAAAGGAATTATGTTTTAATCTGCGTCAGTTACTCTAAGTGAAGTTTGATCATTTTATCAGTGTGACCTTCACAAAGACCATACTGCTTTTGTCTTTGTTTTCCTCTCTCCTATTTTCTTGCTTACTTAGCATCCCTCTCTCCAAGCATTCCGTTCCATTTCATTAGTACCTCCATCACAAGATTCAACTTTATGCTAAGTGGAAGCCAGATACTTGTCTTTCTTGTTGCTTGAAACTTTGATAAAGCTTGTTCACTTGCTTTGAGTAGTATAGCTCTGAATTTATTTTTCAATGGGAAAAGGCCATAGGTATTTGGGAAAATTAAGTTTTCATTTATTTTGGTTAATCTGTGGCCTTCATAAGATCTCTTGTTGTAGCGCTCACTCACAATTAACAAAGCGACTTAGCAGCAGCAACAGCACAATTAACAAAAGAACAGAGTGGCGAAGAAGACCCCACAGTCTATATATTTCGGAAACAAATGATTTCCTTTCCCCTGTCCTATTTCTCCTTTGACTAGAGCTTGAATCGAATGATTATTTTGAATTGCGTGTGATTTAATGATATGCTAACATTATCCATTTGTACGTTTATCCAGATGTGAAGAGATGTATATAGCAGGATAATATGAAAGCTATTTTAATTAAGCAGTTTATTAATATGAAAGCTAACTTGGATGCGGTCTCCGAGAATCCCAGATAGCTGTTTAGGAAAGGAATGTCTTAGGCTGTGTTTCGGCATGCTATAGTAAACACTGTTTAAGAGTCTGTGAAAATCTCTATTTATTTATTTCTGGCTCCACTGGGCCTTCACTGCTTTCCATGGACTGTCCCTCGTGGCGGCTGCCCGTCCTTCTGGTGTGTGGGGACTTTGACTGCAGAGGCGTCTCTCGTTGCAGAGCACGGGGTCTAGAGGGTGCAGGCTCAGCAGGTGTGGGCATGGGCTTAGCTGCGCTGCAGCATGTGGAGTCTTCTCAGACCGTGGATTGAACTCGCGTTCTTATCCACTGCATCACCAGGGAAATCCAAAGTTTGTCAAAATTTTGAAGAAATCAAACTCTCCCATATTGTTTTGTTTTTCTAACTTAAAAAAGCCATAGCATCGTTTATTTGTATTGTTGTTGCAGGAAGGAGGACCCCTCCCAGGGCCCCAAACTGGGCTCTTGTCTAACACTCAGAAATAAATTATCTGAGGAGACACATGTGCTGACAAAGCAAGAGACTTTATGGGGAAAGGGCACCTGGGTGGAGAGCAGCAGGGTAAGGGAACCCAGGAGAACAGCTCTGCCATGTGGCCAGCAATCTCAGGTCTTAAGGTGATGGAATTAGTTTCCAGGTTGTCTTAAGCCAGTCGTTCTGACCCAGAGTCCCTCCTGGTGGTGCGCACCTTGCTCAGCGAAGATGGATGCCAGCAAGAAGGAGTCTGGGAGGTGGCCAGACAACTCATGCAAATGGTTACTATGGTGCCTGGCCAGGGTGGGCGGTTACTGTCAGTGTGCTTCCCCTAACATATTGAATCTTTGTATAATAAATCTTCCCAGTGCAAATTGCAAAGTCCTTTCAACTGTCTCTATATGATAAGCTTGTGATGCATCAGTGGTGACTGTGCTGACTGGAGATCTAGTTTTCAGTAAAATGGTCTCATGTGATTTTAAATTGTAATGATTGAGAAGTCACAGGAGCATCTCTAGTATTCTACATGTTCTTAGGACAATTCAGTCATTAACTGTTGCATACAACCACTCAGCATTTGGGTTCTAAGCGATCACTCTGGAGGAGGCATTGCAGCTTGTGCTGGAATATAAATGGTGAGTGCTGTTCCTATTTCATCTACTTTAACTAAACTGTATACAGTCAGGAAACCAATCTAAAAA
>SJYX01019154.1:233379-258286 GCA_006410675.1 Oreotragus oreotragus | reverse complement strand
TCGATCCCTGGGATGGGAAGATCCCCTTGAGAAGAAAATGGCAACCCACTCCAGTATTCTTGCCTGGAAAACCCCATGGACAGAGAAGCCTGGTGGGCTACAGTCCCTGGGTCGCTAAGAGTCAGACACAACTGAGCATGCACACACATCGTGGAACCACCCAGCATGATGAGGGTGCATCACAGGGGAAAAATCTTCCCTTTCAGGACCACCTTAGGACCTGTCTCTTATACACATCTAGATGTGTATAAGAGACAGCCCCTCCCACCTCCCACCCCACATCATCCCTCCAGATCATCCCCATACACCAGCCCCAAGCGTCCTGCATCCTGCATTGAACATAGACTGGCAATTCATTTCTTACATGATAGTATACAAATTTCAATGCTATTCTCCCAAATCATCCCACCCTCTCCCTCTCCCTCTCCTTCTCCCTCAGAGTCCATAAGTCCGCTCTACACATCTGCATCTCTTTTGCTGTCTTGCATACAGGGTCCTCATTACCATCTTTCTAAATTCCATATATATGTGTTAGTATACTGTATTGGTGTTTTTGACTTGCTAAAATTTGGTCATCTTCCTTTCTATTGCATTTAAGAATGATTCACAAATGGAAATTATCTGGTAAGGCGTCAATACAAGTTTTTGTCCATTAAAGGTTCTAGTTATGATGACCATAAATATATATTTTCCTTTTCTTAAGAATTTAAATATGTTAATTCCTTATGCACAAGTTTAGATCTTTACTCTATTCGAGATAATAATTCTCTTCCTCTTACCTCCACTTTTTAAAATAACAGTTTCTTACCTGAGAACTAGGTTTTCCCTGCTAGCTCAACTAGTAAAGAATCTGTCTGCAATGCAGGAGACCCTGGTTCCATTCCTGGGTCAGGAAGACACCTGGAGAGGGGATAAAGCTACCCACACCAGTTTTCTTGGGCTTCCCTGGTGGCTCAGATGGTAAAGAATCCACCTGCAATGAGGGAAACGTGGTTCGATCCCTGGGTTGAGAAGATACCCTGGGGAAGGCAATTCTCCAGGTATTCTTACCTGGAGAATTCTATGGACAGAGGAGCCTGGCAGCCTACAGTCCATGGGGTCCCAAAGAGTTGGACGTGACTGAGTGACTTTCACTTTCACCTGTGGACTAAAGTTAGTTTGCTAATTACTGATGTCTCGCTTTACTATTGGGTTGGCCAAAATGTTCATTTCGTTTTTCCATAACATTTTTTTTTTTAACTTTGCAGTACTCTATTGGTTTTGGCATACATTGACATGAATCTGCCACGAGTGTACACGAACTCCCAAACATGAACCCCCTCCCTCCTCCCACCCCTCATCATCCCTCCGGATCATCCCCATACACCAGCCCCAAGCATCCTGCATCCTGCATTGAACATAGACTGGCGATTCGTTTCTNCTGTCTCTTATACACATCTAGATGTGTATAAGAGACAGGTGTACACGAACTCCCAAACATGAACCCCCTCCCTCCTCCCACCCCTCATCATCCCTCCGGATCATCCCCATACACCAGCCCCAAGCATCCTGCATCCTGCATTGAACATAGACTGGCGATTCGTTTCTTACATGATAGTATACATATTTCAATGCTATTCTCCCAAATCATCCCACCCTCTCCCTCTCCTTCAGAGTCCAAAAGTCCGCTCCATACATCTGTGTCTCTTTTGCTGTCTTGCATACAGGATCCTCATTACCATCTTTCTAAATTCCATATATATGTGTTAGTATACTGTATTGGTGTTTTTCTTTCTGGCTTACTTCACTCTGTATAATCGGTTCCAGTTTCATCCATCTTATTAGAACTGATTCAAATGTTTTCTTTTTAATGGTTTTTAAATTGTAGCTCCGTTTTATTATCTAGCTCGGCTTTCCCTGTGTAAAATAGGATAGTAGTGTCTCTTTTCCTACTAATAGTCAAGAAAAAAAGCTTATTTCTCCTTTTTCTACATCTAATGGAGGTTTAGCATTATTTCCTCTTTCACTTAAACACAGAAATAAGCATCCCTTAGAGATCTGTGAAAGAAAACATTCCATTTTGCATCTTAGGAAAGTAGATACGCTTTTCCATTCCTTCTCCAACCCACAGAGGTTGTTGCCGTACTCAAATCTCCATCCACAAATCATCCTGGAAATTACTTGTTCTTCAAATTTGTAATTATTTCAAGATCTATGTTTTCTTACTTTTCATAAAACCTAGAGAAATGTCATTTTTTCTAATTAAAACATTTTTATGGTGGAGGTGTTATGGTTGCTTACCTTGCTCTTTCCTCAATAAATGCTGCCAATCATTGAATCACTTCAGTTCTCGCCTGTTAAATCTGTCTGCAGTGATAGTCTTAGTACACTGGAAGGTCAACTGTATGGACCTTGGAGAAAAAAAAATGGAAAAGACAACCTGAGGAAGGGAGAGAGGAAATGGATTTAGTCATTTTGGCAGCACTCATTCTTCCAGTCTGAGAGCATGGTTTACTTGGTCGTTTGTGTATGTCACCTTCTGTTTCTTTCATCAGTGTCTAATAATTTTCAGAATATGGATCTTTAAAGTTTCTCCTTAGGTAAACTTATTTCTAGATAGTTTGTTATTTTTGATGTGATTGTAAATGGGCTTATTTCCTTAGTTACTCTTTGCCTGATTGGATTTTCACAAATTTTAAATAATAGGTCAATTAAATGATAAATGCTTATAAAACAGTGTTCTTCTATTTTTGTGGTCCCCATAGCATAATACGTTGCAAGTATAAGCTCTCAATAAAATAGAATTTGTGTGACCTAAATGTTGGTGAATTCCTAAATTTATTTATTCTTTTAAAATCATTTTTAGGCCATAATTAGGCAGTATAGTATAGATCAATACAAATGTTTTAAAGAATCCATGTGCCTTAGGATAGCCCAAGGTATAAATCTTTACCTTTTTATATGTGTATAAAAAGATTATGATAGAAATAAACAACAAAAGTGAAAAAAAATTGGTAGTTTTGGTAAAAGTTAGACCAAAAAGCAAGAGAAGGAAGGAGCCATATCTTTTTATAATCTATTATTTTACCAGGGGAATTTTAATGACTCTGAGGGTTCATAAAATCATAGTATCCCAAGTCATTTGAAAATGTGATATAATACATTATTGTGTCTCTTTTCTTGTTGGAGAAAGGTAGTGTAAACATTTTTTGGGAAGATTATCAAAAGGTTAATAATAGTAAAATGCCTGTTTTTTTTTTTTAATATTAGGTAATGACTTAAAGTTACTGCAAATGTATACGTTGTTGCTTAGTTTAAAGGACTTTCCTTCGGTTCAGTTCAGTTCCTTTTAGTTGCTCAGTCATGTCTGACTCTGCGACTCCATGAATTGCAGCACACCAGGCCTCTCTGTCCATCACCAACTCCCGGAGTTCACTCAAACTCATGTCCATCGAGTCAGTGATGCCATCCAGCCATCTCATCCTCGGTCGTCCCCTTCTCCTCCTGCCCCCAATCCCTCCCAGCATCAGAGTCTTTTCCAGTGCGTCAGCTCTTCGCATGAGGTGGCCTAAGTACTGTAGCTTCAGCTTTAGCATCATTCCTTCCAAAGAAATCCTAGGGCTGATCTCCTTCAGAATGGGCTGATTGGATCTCCTTGCAGTCCAAGGGACTCTCAAGAGTCTTCTCCGACACCACAATTCAAAAGCATCAATTCTTCAGCACTCAGCTTTCTTCACAGTCCAACTCTCACATCCATACATGACCACAGGAAAAACCATAGCCTTGACTAGACGGACTTTTGTTGGCAAAGTAATGTCTCTGCTTTTCAATATGCTGTCTAGTTTGGTCATAACTTTTCTTCCAAGGAGTAAGCATATTTTAATTTCATGGCTGCAGTCACATTCCTTGAAGCTGAACAAAAGTTTCTGCTAAACAGTTTATAGAGAAATAAGGAAAGGAATGCAGTTTTCAGTAGGCTCTGAAATCTTTTTATGCTTGTGGTTTTTCTTTTTCTCATCTTCCCTTCTTGCCACCATTCAACAGTGGTTACTGCTGTATACCTTTCAGAAACTCTCTGTTGGATATCCCTCTGTAGAGCACATACAAGCATGATTGCTCATCTTTCCCTCTAGTCTCTATTGTTGGCCTCATTTTCATTAAAGCTAGTATTATTAATATACACTGCTTGCTTTTCTCCTCCTTCTGGTTTGTCCTGTTCTCTCTTGGCGAATATTGATTACCCTGCATTGTCAGTGGGATGCACCTACATGGCTCATTTGTGCTTACTTCCTTCTTGTTTGGGAACTCAGCACATTCAGCATAATGCTGTTTATTGAATTTAACTGTCAATTTCTCCTTCCTTGCATGGCTGACTAATCAATGGAATCAGTACAATATGGGAGTGCACAGGGCAATGACTTAATTTATTTTTAAAGAAAACTGTAAATCAAAAAGAGACTTTAGATTTGAAGATCAGTCACTTCAGAAGGTAAGAACTTTTAAAGTTGGTACAGTACTTTTCAAGGTGAATATGGCAGCACAGTTTGGTTTTCTGATAGGCTAACTCTCAACTTTTCATTAAAAATTTTAAGAACACACACAAAAAGACAAATTGGGTGCAAGTTTATAAATAAGCATGAGAAAAGCCTATAACTCAAGTAGAAACTCCTCCAAAAGTAAACACACAAAAAAGATAATCTGTAAAGAAATAAAAATCAAAATAGCCTCACTTTCTCCATATCACTAAATGGTAAAAAAGAAAAAAAAAAAAGAGAGAGAGAGGAAATTTCAGCATTGGAGCTCTTAGAATTTTCTTAGGAAATATACATTCTTCTTTTTTTACATCCTGGAGAACACCAATATGCCATTTAGCCATGGATAAAGTAAGAAAGATCTTCCTGGTGTCTGCCTGCAATGTGGGAGACCTGGGTTCGATTCCTGGGTCAGGAAGATCCGCTGGAGAAGGAAATGGCAATCCACTCCAGCACTCTTGCCTGGAAAATCCCATGGATGGAGGAGCCTGATAGGCTACAGTCCATGGGGTCTCAAAGAGTCGGACACGACTGAGCAACTTCACTTTCAAAGCAGGAAAGCTAACTGAAAAGTAATAAAGTAATCTTTTTTTTTAATGCACCAAAATTTTTACTAAAGTATGTGATCCTTCCTGAATGGGGTACCAACTGTCATCAGCTAGAATACCAGCGTCCTCACTCCTCATCACCATCAGCTCATTTATTTCTATACCAGTGTAGAAAGTACAAATCTCAGACGGCAAAGTACTTGAGGTAAAAGGCAATGTTTGGGAGAGGTAGGCATGCAAATCTATGGAAAGAGAAGTATTGTTCATACTGTATACATGTGAAGGTTTCCCTGCCCTTCAGAGAATAAAGGTAAAATACACTTACCAGGTATCAGTTCCTGTTGGGCTTCCCGGGTGGCTCAATGGGAAAGAATCAACCTGCCAATGCAGAAGACCCGTGTCAGTCCCTGGGTCTGGAAGATCCCCTGGAGAAGGAAATGGCAACTCACTCTAGTATTCTTGCCTGGGAAATCGCGTGGACAGAGAAACCAAGCAGTCTACAGTCCATGGAGTTTCAAACAGTTGGAGATGACTTAGCAACTGAGTGCACACAGCGTAGTTATTAGAAGAAGGGATGTTAGACAGATAGGATGACTTTGAATTCCAGAATAACTGTGTACTGTTGAATACTGGAAAAGTTCTCTGTGCCTTAGTTTTCCCATTTGTAAAATAGTGATAAAATGCTTCATAATATCATTGTGAGGATGAGTAAGTAAGAATGAAGTCTGGTGTTTGGTGTATATTGGTAAACACTGGGTGGATGGTCATCACTGCTTTTGTTTATCCTCAGCTTAGGCTCAGAAGGGAATGAATGCCTGCTGGCTTTGCAGATCGAGCTGATAAATCATGCCCATCAAGTTAAAATTCCAGTTTAGACCTGACAACTGAAATTGCCAACCAGGTATTTATCTTCTATGTGGGAAAAAAAGCCTGGCCCAAGTAGAGTTCTCCCTGTTCAAATATAAACAAATACAAAGAAACAAAGCAAAAAACTGAAACTAATAAAAACATCCAAATGAAATTACTGATTTGGGTAGGGATCATCAATTTAATAAATTGAATTATGGGGAGCCAGATGATTTTATATCAAGGTAGAACTCGACATATAACTTTACAAGGGGAAAACACATGCAATGAGTGAATTAGATTGTTTTCACTATAATCCAGTAATAAGTCAGATATATGCCTCTTGATATAATGTAAGGTGTAACAGCCAACATCCATGATGTACTCATGTCAAAGTTTTAATATCAGATCACCAGGAGGAACAGGAAATGCACATACTAGACATCATGATACAGATGCAGCAAGACAGATAATAAATATGAGACGTTCTGTGCGACAACAGTCCTGATCTCAGCAAGTTAATGTCTGGAGAAGGGACTACACTGTATTAAAGAGGGCCAAAAGCATATAACGAGTTGTGATGCTTGGTCCTGAATTCGGGGCTTATTTTGTCAAACCAGATTAAGACGACATTTTTGGACATAGTGTCTGCCTGTTTTTATAAACCAGGGTATGCATTATTAAAAATAAGCAACACTTTTAGTAAAATATTCCTAAACTTAGTTGTGATACATGTATTTTTATGACCTGCAAGTATTCTTTTCCTTTTACCATGTTTTCTTGATTACCAGATATAATACTGGACCAATCAATAGGTATTTATAGTCACAGTTATGAATCTAATGCTCTTGACTAAGTAGGGATATTTCAAGTAACATTTATTATGATTCTTTGAAAGGTAATTATGAAAGCATGGGAAAAAGTCATCTCTGCCCTCTTCCTCCTTTCTTGACGTTACCCACTGGACTCAAGCTGCACAGTCTTAATTTACCAATGAGGACACAATCGCAGAAACCGCTCTTTCAGCCAATATCCTATAAGGTCTTCAACTGTTAACCTCCCAGGAATATAAGGTCTCACCCCTAGTGCATGAGTGCATGGTGCCCAGTCACTTTAGTCGTGTCCAACTCTTTGTGCTCCTACAAGCCCGCCAGGCCCCTCTGTTCATGGGATTCTCCAGGCACATATACTGGAGTGGGTTGCCATGCCTCTTCCAGGGGATCGTCCCAGCCCAAGGATTGAGCCTGTGTCTCTTATGTCTCCTGCATTGGGAGATGGGTTCTTTACCACTAGGGCCACCTGGGAAGCCCCTCACAACTCTAGAGAACACAGTTTAATACCAAACTAAAAAAGGAGCAGCTAAACTTTACTGTTTTTCATGGAAAAACCTAGCCTCATTGTCTACTTTCTTTGTCAGTTTAGAAGAACTTCTATATGAAGTATGGTACTTAGAGCCCCAGCTCTTGCAAAATTGTTCTAAAAGCCTCAACTCCACTTAATTTAAGTTCTTGACAACCGTTGGAACCATTATGAGAATGACACCCCTGGTTTTTGTTCCAGTCACCTGGGAAGGCACGCCACACTGCCATCAACCTCCAGCAGAGTATGGGCATGACAGAAGCAGCCTTTTAGAGGTGGCACCTACTTGCTCTGTTAGTGAAAAGCTGAGATTTGGATGACGTTTTCCATACTCTTGACAGTTCATGACACGCTGATGGGATAAAACAGAAATACTGAACACTAAAAGTTTGCTCTGACCTAACAAGCAAAGTTAGAGAAGTCATTCCTGGTCACAGAAGATATTGCATAGCCTTGTTTTAAAAGCTGTGTCTAACAGTTACTGGGTTTTGTAGTTAGTAGATGTACCTCTACCACATTTTGGTACCTTCTAGTTCATTAACGTGGATAACAGTGTTGAGCTCAGCCTCTGAAGTGAGGCAGTAAAGTGATCTTAACCAAATTATTTAGCTTCTTTGAAGTATCAGCATATCTGTCAGTTAAGTAAGAATGATGACAGCACATCCCATATACGCTAGCCATAAGGATAAATAAAAAGCCCGGTCCTGGGACTGTCCAGTATATGCTTAACATAGCCAATGTGATTGCTACTCTCCGTGACTCACTTGAAGCCTGAAGAATCTTCAGCAGCTGAGCACTGGGGCGCGCTGAAAGTGTTTTATAATCTCTCTGTCTACTGTACACTGCAGTCTTCTGCCTTTGGTGGCCAATTTCTTGCTCTCCCTAGAGGAACACAGCAAGCGTTTGGCCTCTGATGCTCTGTCACGCCTGACGTTGTCCTCCCATGCCAACCTTTCTCTTTCCTTTCTGTGCTCTTCCTCCAGTGTTGACTATGTCAGTGGCTTCGTTTCTCAAGCATGTTACTTCCCTGTCTAGTGTCATCTTATTCTACGGAGATAAAGATGGGTTAGCTTTGAGCGATGTAATTGTAGTTGGGTATTCTTGACTCACTTATTTTTGGCTGGCAACTCGACTGACTTTGACATGAAGATTTTCATGTGTTATAAAGTTCCATAAGCTGACAGCTTTTAACTTCCCACGTTTCCCCCAGTACCCACTCATTTTCCCCTTTATTTTCACATATACTCCTGCTCTGTTTTTATAATAACCTTTTAAAGTTTTTTATTTTCCTATACACCACAGTTTATTAGTATGTTGAATATGATAGGTAAACATTATTGTCTGACATATCATGAATGTAAACTTTTATTTTATAATCTGCTTGTGAGTGCTTGTTTCACACAGTTTTTGGATGGTTGGCTTGAATTTTTGAGGCCAATTAAATGCAGTAAATATTTATAAAATTACTGAAAGTGTATCAGTGGTGACATTTAATGACTTCTGTTTATTGCTGATTGGTTGTAGTTCCATTTGTCTCCCAGGTATTTCCTTCAGCATGAGGATATGTCAAAAATACACCGCAGGCATTTTTTCCCGTGCTTTACAGTGAGAGCAGGCACACAGTGTTGTGGTCACTGTCAGCTCATCTATGCTGTAATGCATTCTCCTGAGTTCTGGAGTGTCTGGAGTGTATCTTGTTCATGAGTCTGTGGCCTCTGTCTGCGTCTATGGTCTTTCTGTTTTGGTGGATCGTTTGGACAAAAATGGCTGACCAAATGTAGGACAAACGTGTCTTTAACATAAAGAAACAAAGCAACACTATAACACTGGATGTTACAATGTTGGTTTTAGAGTATCTCGAGTTCTTTTCAAGGAGGTCTTATAGCCAAGAACATTGAAAATCTATTTTTACAGAAAAGCTTGTACACAGATACTCATATTAGCATTATTTGTAATACCCCGTAAGTGTAAATAATCCAAATGTCCATCATCCAATGACTGGATAAACAAAATGTGACATATCCGTAAATGAAACATTAGTCATCCATTAAAAGGAACAAAATACATGCTTTAAGATGATGAGCCTTGTAAATATACAGTGTAAAAGTAGTCAGAAAAAGCCATGTCAGGTGCACATCACTTACATGAAATGTTGAGAGCAGACAAATCAGTAAAAACAGGCCAGATAGTATTTTCCATAGACTGGTGGTAGAGGGGAATGGAGAGGGACCATCGAAGAGATATGGGGTTTCCTTTGGAAGTGATGAAAGTGTTCTGGAATTAGATAGTGGTGATAAGTGGATGAATTTGTGAAAATATGAAAAGCCAATAATTACATGCTTCAAAACAGTTAATACTAACGTAACATAAAATTCATCATTTATCTCAGTATAAAGTTAAAAAAAAAAAGAAAGCTATAGTGAACAGAGGGAATGCAAATAAGAAGCCACTGGAATTAGTGGAAATACTTTGACATTAAGAAGAGCATCATATGTCCAGATATCAGGATAACTGATAAACATATTCAGTTCAGTCGCTCAGTTGTGTCTGACTCTTTGTGACCCCATGGCCTGCAGCACGCCAGGCTTCCCTGTCCATCACCAGCTCCCAGAGCTTTCTCCATCCAACCATTTCGTCTTCTGTTGTCCCCTTCTCCTCCTGCCTTCAATCTTTCCCAGCATCAGGGTCTTTTCCAATGAGTCGGTTCTTCACATCAGGTGGCCAAAGTATTGGAATTTCAGCTTCAGCATCAGTCCTTCCAGTGAATATTCAGGACTGATTTTCTTTAGGATTGACTGGTTGGATCTCCTTATAGTCCAAGGGACTCTCAAGAGTCTTCTCCAATACCACAGTTTAAATGCATCAATTCTTCAACACTCAACTTTCTTTATAATCCAACTCTCTCACATCCATACATGACTACTGGAAAAACCATAGCTTTGACTAAATGGACCTTTGTTGGCAAAGTAATGTCTCTGCTTTTGAATATGCTTTCTAGGTTGGTCATAGCTTTTCTTCTAAGGAGCAAGTGTCTTTTAATTTCATGGCTGCAGCCACCATCTGCAGTGATTTTGGAGCCCCCCAAAATAAAGTTTGTCACTGTTTCCCCATCTATTTGCCATGAAGTGATGGGACTGGATGCCATTATCTCAGTTTTCTGAATGTTGAATTTTAAGCCAACCTTTTTCACTCTCCTCTTTCACTTTCATCAAGAGGCTCTATATTCTTCGCTTTCTGCAAAAAAAAAAAAAAAAAAAAAGACAAATATGTGTGAGCTATTTAATAATAACACTAAATTCCGGAATGCATTTAAATAAGAAACACTTATCACAACTCTTTATAGTAATGCTCAGTTGGTGGCTGTTCCAAAATTGCTCGGAATGGGTTCCCTCTCCCCCACAAAATGTGCTGTGCTTAGTTGCTCAGTCGTGTCTGACTCTTTGCAACCCTATGGACTGTAGCCCACCAGGGTCCTCTGTCCATGGGAATTCTCCAGGCAAGAACACTGGAGTGGGTCGCCCTGCCCTCCTCCAGAGGATTCCCAACCCAGGGATCAAAGCCAGGTCTCCTGCACTGCAGGAAGATTCTTTACTGTCTGAGCCACCAGGAAGCAACAGCCCCACCACCACCACCACCACCCCCCCCAAAAAAAAAATTAAAGGCAGATAGTTATTGAATGGTGGATGGAAGATAGAATAATATATTCATAAATCTGTCACCAAATATGCTTACAGAGTACTAAGTGCTACGTCTTGAGGAGTGGGGTACAGAAAGGAGGGTAATTAACACTGCATGGCTGAATCGGATGTAGAGACCTTTGTCAGAGAGGCTCTGTTTCAGCTAGTTCTGGAAGGAGGCATAGGAGTTCCTCTGCCATAGTGCAGGTAAGGAGGGAATAATATGACCAGTAAGAAGCTTCATCTCACCTTAACTCCTTTTTCTATCTAGGAAGGGTTAGTTATTTCTTCATTGAGCTCAATGATTCCTACCCTAAATATAATTGAGACAGCTTTCAGTCTTTATTTTTGGCTCAGTTTGTAAGGTTTAATTTTCCTGCAGCTTCCACATTTCTGCTCAAGGGAGGCCATTAGAACTTTTTTTTTCAGTCCTACAAAAGCTAAGAAAGCATATTTCCCGTTATGAATTTTTCATATGCTCATTTGATGCTTGTGTGCTCTCTGCCCCTTTGCCTGGCCTGAAATCTGCTTCTTACTTATCTAGTTCATCGCTTGCAATTTGCCAATGCAAATGTGAAACTAAAACAGCTAAAATAGTAAGGGCATGATGGCAAAGTGAAAAGGAAAGAGAGACAAATAGAATAAGTACTCAAAGAGGGGGAAGAGTGGGGTAATAGATTGCTGTATGAAGTTTAAGTAGGGGAACGAAAGAAAAATGAGAAAACTGCTGAGACTAATTCTAAATGATAGCTACAGGCAAGAAATCATAAAGGAAGCCACCACAAGAATGATGCAGAAGTTAAGAACAGGAACTTAAAAAATTGAGTTGCAAGAATGCAGAACCAATTAAGTTGTTTGCAAGTTATTATTTTTTTAAGGCCCGTCTCTAATGTACATGAAGACTTAACTTCCTCTGGTTTTGAAGGTAGTTTTACACTCTTTCATATATCTTGCAGTAATTATCTCATCCATCCCTATATCCTTTTATGAAAGGCAGTTTGAAAAAAAAGTCTCCATATTTTTCATGAATTTTGTTTATACTGTCTCATGATTGCTTAAATTGAAGCAATTATATGAAGTTTAGTTTCAAAGAATTTAAAATATAGCATGACATTTGGGGTTTGATATATAATCATATTTTTGAAGGGTATCAGAATATGCCTTTGACAAACAGGCCCCTTTTGCATAGTTATTTTGAGCCGTAGACAATTGAGAAAGCAAATACAAGAAAGGATTCCTATGCTACACCTGTTTGCCTAAGAGCAGGAAATAAATTTTCAAAGGTGTCTTACCCTTTCTACTAAAAAAAAAAAAAAAAAAAAAAATTGATCACCTAAGAACTCTATTCCCTGTTGACCTGGAGATGGCAGCAGAGGAATCTGTATAACAAACTTTTCTGACTAGCTTTTATCTATTATTATTTTATCTACCCTGTAAGTTTGCAACCCTTGGAATCCTAGAACTGCTTTCCTTTGTCCTGTCATTTATCCACATATGTCTTTTATTGCTGTTGTTGTTGAAGATGCTACATAAGTCAGAGTTCTAAGCCATCTCTTTGAGTTAATCAGTGTTCCCCCCATGAACACATGAGGTATACATGTTCATAAATCTCTTTTTGCTTTTCTCTTGTTAATCTGACTATTACAGAAGTTATGACCAATAAATCATAAGGGTAGAGGGGAAATACTTTTTCCTTTCCTATGCAATTGTAATTATCTATTGTAGAATAATTTATTTACATAGTTAATGAAAACTAACTCCTTCAATAGAGCTAGTAAAATGAGCCAGCATTATCATTTGGAATGTTTATTTTATCAGTAATAAAATATTTGACAGTAGTGGAAAAGTTAATTTACACATACAGTGTACTATTTTGTGCAGTCTTGAAGAAATATTTAATATATGCAAAATATTCCTTATGTAGGAGCATGACTATATAAGAAATTATTAATATTAAAATTGTTCAAGTTATACCACACAGAGAAGTGTTGAAAAATGTTTGTTCTTCATTGATTACAATCTTATGAGGTAGGTAATGGGATAGTTTTAATTTTCTTTTCTTATATATTCTATGTTTGCCAGTTTATTTATCAGGATATACTTTAAATAAGAGGAATGGTGAATAAAACATATAAAAATGAAAAGGGCTCAATCTACATAAAAGTGAGATTTTAATTCTGTTATAACAAACACAAAATATGAATTAGAAAGTCATGTTAACTATTAGCAAACAAGTAGAATATGGAATTTAGCGGTACTTAGAAAAGTTCTAGTTCTGAAAGATGAGTAACAAACACATATTTAAAAGGTCATAATTGAGAAGTTCCAAATCTGCAAAATATTAAATAGGATATAATTAGATGAATGGGTTGGTTAAAAAAATAATTTATCTAGTTCCATTACGGTTGATAAATCTGTTTAATGATATTGTAATTGCTTTTTGTCACAGCATAATATCATTAATAACACATATTAAAATTACTGAAGGGGAAACATTAAGATTGCATCAGGGTACCCAACAGTTTACTTTCTGTCCTGTCCTTTCTATGTATCATAACTCTTATATACTAAGTAAAATGCTATGTAGGAGGTTTAACCATGCAAGCACTTCCTAATATTAAAAAAAATCCTTGCTTACTGTACACTTATTATACAAACAGTGTTCACTGGATAAACAGACCAAGGAAAGTAGTCATTGATAATTCTAATACCAAGAGATTATTATCAATGCCATTTGGTGATGTCCATCCAGGTATGTTTTTTCTTGTGTTTAAATAGTCACATAAATAAATTATTATGTATTTTTCAAATGTATTGTCGCCTGAATTTTATACATAGTTTTGTAATATGAGCATCTTCTGTGTCAAGAAATATCATTTTCCATTATATTAATTTTTCCAATTATTTTTCCATTTATGGATATATACAATTTCCTTAATGTTTTATCTCTTAAGGATGAATTCCTGAAACAAAACTGTTGAATCAAAGAATGTGTGTATTTTATGCTTTTAATAGATCAATAAATTTCTATTAAGAAAATTTACCAATTTGTATGTCTGTAGTAAATTAAACTGATTTGGCTACATAATTGCTGATTTGGGGAGGCATCTATTTATAAAAATTATCAGCAAAAATGGTATATCATTAAGAATTCTGTTAATTTAAAATTTTAGCTTTATTATATTTAACATATCTTCTTGTATGAATTTGCCACCCATTCCTCTCTGTGTATAAATATGTGTGTGTGTGTCTGTGTTAGTCACTCAGTTGTGTGTGTGTGTGTGTGTGTGTGTGTGTGTGTGTGTGTGTGTGTGTTTTAGTCTCTCAGTCGTGTCCGGCTCTGTGACCCCACGGACTGTAGACTGCCAGGCTTCTCTGTCCATGGAATTCTTCAGGCAAGAATACTGGAGTGGATTGCCTTTCCGTTCTCCAGAGGAGGGCTTCCCTTGTGGCTCAGCTATCAAAGAATCTGCCTGCAATGCTGGATACCTGGGTTTGATCCCTGGGTTGGGGAAATCCCCTGGAGAAGGGAAAGGCTACCCACTCCAGTATTCTGGCTTAGAGAATTCCATGGACTGTATAGTCCATGGGTTCACAAAGAGTCAGACATGACNAATCTGCCTGCAATGCTGGATACCTGGGTTTGATCCCTGGGTTGGGGAAATCCCCTGGAGAAGGGAAAGGCTACCCACTCCAGTATTCTGGCTTAGAGAATTCCATGGACTGTATAGTCCATGGGTTCACAAAGAGTCAGACATGACTGAGCGACTTTAACTTTCATTTTCTCCAGAGGAACTTCCCAACCCAGGGATCAAACCCTGGTCTCCTGCATTGCAGGCAGTTTCTTTACCGTTTGAGCTATAGGGAAGTCCTGTCTGTCTCTAGAGAGAGAGACTGTCAAATATCAAATATATATATATATATATATATATAGAGAGAGAGAGAGAGAGAGAGACTATTAACTATCAAAACCATCTCTACAAAACCTTTACAGGTGAATGTCCAGTCTCAGAACAAGTAGGTCCAGAGAAATAATATGCCATAAACTTTCTCACAGGAATGTCTGTTATATGACAGGTAAGACATTCCTCATCTTTTAACCACAATCCCTTGCTTTATTTTAAAACTATAATCAAAACATTTAGTCTGCACTTATAACCCCTCTAGTATTTGTATACAAAAATGCAATTCCCGAAGTTTAACTCATCTAAACACAACCTTTTCTGGTTTCTTTAAATATTTCTTACAACATTGTGATTAAACTTTTCTCCATATTTTAAGAATTCTCTAATATGCCTCTTACAAATATCTTACCAGATATTTTGTAAACTAAACATGTGTTCAATTACACATCTATTCATCCATACATATGTACACCCACATATATGCTATACTTTAAAAAACATTATGAACCTGTATTTTGATGTTATGCTTGGTCTATACATTGATGTTCCTATTGATTAGAAAGATGAGTACTTCCCTTTCTTCAAAATTATAGTACAAATAGTGAAACATGAATAGAAAATAGCACAATTGTAACCATAAAGGGTCTATTCAGCTTAAAAATACATGATTATTAAACAAGACTGTCAAGCGATATAAAAAGCACAGGAAAAAAGAAAATATGTTAAGTGGTGTTCAGATTAGATGAATTTTTTGTTCAAAATATCTGATTACTGACCAGGTTACACATTCATTTATGTTTACAGTAGAGCACTTTTTTCATAGAACATAGTAGAAGCTGTAAATATCTAAGAATTATCCAAGGACATAATTGAATACATGTTTAGTTTACTCTGGGTGAGATATTTTGAAAGAGGCATAGAGAGCTAGAGAATTCTTAAAATATGGAGAAAAGTTTAATCACAATGTTGTAAGAAATGTTTAAAGAAACCAGAAAAGGTTGTGTTTAGATGAGTTAAAATTTGGGAATTGCATTTTTGTATACAAACACTAGAGGGGCTGTAAGTGCAGACTGAATGTTTTGATTATAGTTTTAAAATAAAGCAAGGGATGTAGGTAAAAGATGAGGAATGTCATACCTGGTTTAGCATTTAATGCTTGAACTAGATTACCTTTAAGGCTATTTCCAGCTTGGTGCTTAAATATGAACCATAAACTTGAGCAACTAAGGGACTTTATGCCATTCTCATCCATTGTAGCTCTAGAATATAATGTGTGAAACAAGATGCTATTTTACAATAGTGCATTAGTAAACCTGAAGTTAGAAATTGGATGTATGATTATAATTTAGTTGTTTGATGTAGCTAATCTAGTAAACTTTATATTTATCTCCTGATATTTGAATTATAAGAGTAAAAAGCTAATAAAAATCTGCTAATAAAATTTTAAATGAATAAGTTGAGAATTAAGATCTCATTTGTTTGTGTTAATTTTATAAAGAAATATGAGGAACAGAGGATTTCAGTCACTGGCAGTCTTGACAGCAACACTGACATCTCATAATACAGTGAGAAAATTGACAGCAGAATTAGCAAATAAATTAGAGGAGATGTTAGTAGAAATAAAGTGGTCCGGATTTGAAAATAAAACAAGGAAGGGAGGAAATTGCTCTAAAGGCAGAGTAAAGAAACTGGGAAAGATTCCAGCATGCAGAGATTGTCAAGTAGTTTTTGTTTGGAATGGAATAGATTAAGCTGTAGTAAGTGTAACACAGAAAATATATCACATATGCATTGTTATCAAATAAGGACAGTAAGAGAAATACAAATCTGAAGACCAGAATTAAAGAAAACTCATGTTTTGTACTTGTTGGAAGAGAACTTGTAAATGTCAGATGACCATGTAAATAAAGGAAAATAGTTTATTACTCAAGTTAAACAACTTGTTTGTTCAGTTATGTAGGGAAGGTGGAAGAAGAGCTAAATTTTCAAGAAATGGAATGAAATGAAAGCAGTATATACAAGTATTAAAGATAGGTAATGAAGTTAAAGGTCCCGTGTACCATCTTATAATGATTTATAAGATCTTTCTAGATGAAAGATTTATTTATTCCAGCTCCCTATTCAGTGAGTGGACCTTACTTTAGCCCCATGTTCCTGAAAAGTGCTTACTTAATACAGACTCAAAAAATTCATTATTTTGTAACATTCTAGATTTAACTAACTTTTTATTTATAAATTTATATAATGTTTATGTGTTTATATATTTACATATGATAAATTGTAAGCTATTTATATTCTAAAGATGCAAAAAGTAAAATATTAATTAACTTTTGCCTAGTTTTATCCAAGTTCAAACTCCATTTAGGTAAAACGTCTGCAAATTGATGGGGACTAAGACAATGACATTATTATTTTTTTTTCCCTAATGTGTTGAAATTCAACTGCTCCTCATATACACAAGTAGGTGATGGAGATAAAACTACTTAGTAAAAGTGAGCAAAGACTGGTAGTTGAGCTAGCAGGTAGCATAAATTCTTCCAGGAGTGATCTCTTATGACTGGTGGAAAGTGGTGCAGGAGGAAGCAGGTGAAGAGAATGCAAGCGATGAGGGAAAAGCCCAACAGTGGGGCTAGAACCTCAGCAGGAGCATGTGTACACTGGAGTAAGCAGATACAGTAAGAGTTTTCTCTGAAAACTACAGACAATTTATGTTAAATCCACTCAGATCCTCTTCTTGGAAAGGATGGGAAGCATAACTGATCTGAAGATGGGTCGGCTGGAGACAGGAAGACAGGACAACCTGATAATGAAGGAGTGACCGGCATAGGCCAGGTTACAGAGGAGGAGAGGGCAGGTCCTCTAAACATGAACTGGTTAAATGTCATGATTTTACATAGAATGATCAGCATGGGTTAGACATATGTTTCTACTGCATAGAGATATCCTTTGTGAGTTACCTTACTTTTCTCTAGTTCTTTCATCTGTGAAATGGGGATAATAACTGTACTACACCTACATCAGAGGGCTGGTGTTAGGATTAACCAGATATTATATGTAAAGCATATAGCATGGCACCTGGAGCATTTATGATCTTCATCAAATGCTGTTGTTAATAATGAAAACAAGGCATGAAAGCATCTGGTTTCAGTCAACATTTATGGAACATGTTGTAGCAGAGGGTC
Organism: Oreotragus oreotragus; assembly: GCA_006410675.1. NCBI lineage: Eukaryota > Metazoa > Chordata > Mammalia > Artiodactyla > Bovidae > Oreotragus > Oreotragus oreotragus. Next base: position 240,258 of record SJYX01019154.1, on the reverse strand, counting down.
ATTGAATCATGAATGATGAACTTTTGTTTTTTTTAAATCCATGTGGGATTTTTTTTACTTTAGGCAGCTGTCTACCACCTCCAACCCTTGCTTCTCACACTATGGAAATAAAAAGGAAAATAAAATAATGAAGAGCAGACTATGAATCCATTTCAGGGCCTCTTGTGACTGTCTTCCGTTCTGAGCCTTGTTCTAATTTTCTTCTATTTTTTGTGCTTGTAAGAATGGCCACTTGATATAGAAGTTACTACAATAGTGGCTGAATGACTTATTAAGACTATTGCTTTATGACTTAGTTCTGCGCAGATACTTGGTGACTGGAAAAATCCAGACTACCTATTTGCAAACCTTGAAGTATAGGTTTCAGAATTTTAGAACTTTCATTGTTGCTGTCGCGATTGCTTTGACATTTGACCCCTGAGCCAGCCACTTTCTCAGATCTCATAACTTCCTTATGTAACATGGTGGAGTAGCAGGGGCTAGCTTTACCTTTCTGCCTAATAAAACAAAACCAAAAATGGAAAGAAAAAAAAAAGAAAGAAGCAACACTTTTTAGATAGTGGACAAGAACAGGCAGCATAGAACAGTGATTCCAGAAAGAAGGACAGCGAATGAGGTGAGTATAGGTTCATCCTTGCTCATAAACTTGAGAGCCTCCAGGTCACATCGTAGGAAGAGGGAAGCCAGATAGACCCTGAACGTATCCATAGTAATTTAAAGCTGTTCATTTCAGTTTGCTACATTATGACCTAAATATCGTCACACTAAATTTTGCTTTATGCTAATTGATTTGAGGCCCTTTTCATCTTTTCGTCTATACATGTAACTTATTTATTGAGTTCCATGGTTGCAGTTAGAGGCAATAATCATTAATGACAATTTTGATATAAGAAGTCCAGAATAGAGATGAGAGACTATATATGAGATAGAAGTGGACAAATAAAAATGGTATATTGAACAGAATGAAATTTTTCAATATGACTGAAATCAGTTGTTAAATCAGAATTGCAAGAGGTGACTGAAGGCAAAGAGCTGAGCCAGGCTACACCTGGTCTTGAGAGCCACGTTAAAGACATATGTACTGCAGGGTGTGAGATCATGGTGCATGTACCGTGTCTGGGATGGTAGTCCCGAAGATAGGCATTAAAACATTTCTGACTTCAAACAGATGAGATTGGAGGAAACAATTCATTTTTCTTTTACTAGAAACTCCAGGTCTAAAGCTTTGTTGAGTTTCTTATTATTGAAATGATTGGATTTTCCAATGAAAAACTCAAGGCACTAATGAAAATTGTTTTTGACTTGTGACCTATTGTTATGAAAGTTTTGCTTTGTAAAATTGAATCACTTCTCATATTGAGCTATTTTTATTGGGAAAGAAATAGAACCGTCTATGATGAGAGTGTTCAGTGCATTTTGACCATGACTCATGCCTAGCTGTATGTTTGGGTAACTGTATCCCTAGCCATTAAGGTCTCTGGACCCCATAATTGCAAATAGGATGCTTTTCATTCTTTCCTCTTCATTTGCTTTGATTTGTGAACATGTTTTACCCTTCCCATATACCTAAGTACATTAGAATTTTCTTGGTGCCAGAGAGTGTATTGAATAGCATATTCACTTCCCCAGTATTCAGTGTATAACCTTGGTATTCAATAAATTCTTGCTCAGTGATTCATATGGAGAAACTTCAACTCATGGAGGAGACCTCTCACTATTCAAGACTTTACCTTGTAACATCATTTTAAAATGATGAATAACTTTTGCCATGCTATTGGACTAGCAGAATCACACTAGTTACCATGGGTGGCTATTTACTCTTCCTTTAAATATTTGAAGAACAAAAGGGGGTTTAAAAGGCTCAATATGAATTTTTAATTAGATTGTTGAATGGATAATAAAATTTTTTGTTTATCCCGTATTTCACTTTAGGATTTCAGATGCTATAAAATCATTAAGGGATTAACTGATAATTTTATGATAAAATATATAGAGGTCTCTAGAATCCTTCTGGGATTTTAAGTGATTTTACTTGTGTTGCTTTGTTTTGAAGTGTAATGTTTTAATGACTTTTTTAAAAGATAGGAAAATGTTATTCTGTCACATCACCAACTTTTAAAACAACATTGCATGCTTATTCCCTGTTTTGCTTATAAAAAATGGTGCTTCTATTGTCACTTCTAAAGCACTTGGTTGACCCATATTCTTGGCAGCATTTTTTTCCCTCCTGAATTTCCCCCTAAATTTTCTTTCTAACAATGGATGGACTTCTTAATAGCATAGATTTTAGCAAGATTTCCTTCTGTCACTCAAAATTGCTTTGAGCACAGTGCTAAGCACATAGTGGGTACCCCATAAGTATTTCTTAACTTGAGTAAGAGTTAAAATGATCAAGTTTTATTTTGTTTGTTTTTCTGCTTTAATTTGTGCTCAGTAAAGTGCTCATATCTAAAGTATACAATGTGTTAACTTTTTGATACCCATTTGCTGCCACTCAAATAGAGGTACATGACACCTTTGTCATCCCAGAAAGTTCTCCTGTGTAACTTTTCAGTAGTAATCTGTGCTCTACTCCAGGCAATTGCTTTCTCTTATACTTTGGAATGTTCTTACTTGTTTTAGAATTTTTCATAAATGGAAATACATAGTATATTACCATTTTTTATCTTCTTTCTTTGGCTCAACATAACATTTTGAAATTCATATGTGCTATTACATGTATTGATAGTTTGATCTAAAATTCCCGAGAATGTTCTGTTATATGAATACTCCACCATATGTCTTCCTGTCTCTTACTGATGGACATCCTGCGTGTTACCAATTTGAGACCGCTAGAAATAAAACTATTGTGAATATGTGGTACAAGTCTTTTTGTGGACATAGTCAACCATTTCCTTAGGCGTGAAATTGCCAAAGGATAATGTGAGTAATGCCCTTATTCATTAGAAACTGCCAAGATGTATTCCAAATTCATTTTAGCATTTTACACTGTCACCAGCAATGCATGGGAGTTCTGTTTGCTCATACATCCTCACTAACTCAATCAATTTTAGATATTATTATAAGATAAAATAATACTATCTCATGTTATTATTGTTACCATTATTGTTTAGAGGCACAATGGAATTGTGTTGATCATTTGAATTCAAATCTTCACTTTACCACTTACAAGTTATGTGACTTTGAACAAATTATTTTTCTCTGCCACAAGTTCCTCATCTGGGAATAATATTACATTTTATATGATGGTTGTGATATTAAGTGAGTGAATAGATTGTTTAGCATATAGTAATCATTATACCATGTGCTGGCTGTTAATATTAGTAGTAGTAGTTGTCATTCAGTTATATATTTGTTATGAATATATTTATTTAAATAATCAAGACTAGCAAATTATTTTGGAGAAGGCAGTGGCACCCCACTCCAGTACTCTTGCCTGGAAAATCCATGAACGGAGGAGCCTGGTGGGCTGCAGTCCATGGGGTCGCTAAGAGTTGGACACGACTGAGGGACTTCACTTTCACTTTTCTCTTTCATGCATTGGAGAAGGAAATGGCAACCCACTCCAGTGTTCTTGCCTGGAGAATTCCAGGGATGGCAGAGCCTGGTGGGCTGCTGTCTATGGGGTCTCACAGAGTCGGACACGACTGAAGTGACTTAGCAGCAGCAGCAGCAGCAGCAGCAGCAAATTATTTAAACATTTTCACTTCAACCATCTATATGAAATAATAATTTTAATCCTATAATCTGCTTGAACTATTCAATGTATAGGCAGTACTCTTTGACTTGAGTTTATGCCAGTTGTCCCTTGCTATACTGCAACTCCTAGAACTTAGTGGCTTTAAACAACCTTTTATGTGGTTTACAATCCTGGGAACTGGCAGTCTGGGCTGAATCCAGCTAACATTTCCTCTGGTTTTGGGTGCACTGCGAGTCACCTGGCTCTGTTTCTGGAAGCTGACTTGTAGTTAGTGGTGGAACCTAAGACACAATCTCTCATCATCCAGCCTGTTACTGTAGCTTCTTCAAGTGGTAAATAGTAAAAAAGTGAATGTGAACGTGTTAGTAGCTTAGTTGTGTTCAACTCTTTGTGACCCTATGGGCTATAACCCTCCAGGCTCCTCTGTCCATGGAATTCTCCAGGCAAAACTACTAGAGTGGGTTGCTATTCCCTTCTCCAGCAGATCTTCCCTACCCAGGGATTAAACCCAGGTCTCCTGCATTCCAGGTGGATTCTTTAAGTACCGAGCCTCCAGGGAAGCCCTGTGTAACGATATAGGACTTCAAAGACCAGATACAGGATGCCTTGTATCTACTGCTGTGATGTTCCCACCATGTCCTATTGTGCAGTGCAAGTGGCAAAGCCAGTCCAGATTCAAGGGCTAGGGAGCTAAACTTCCTCTGTTGTGAGTGGTGATGTGAGGAGCTGGAAAGTTATTAATACATGGCAAACAGAAGGTAGAAGAATTCTCTTTTTCAGTCTACCATGGCTTCAAAAGTTTTTCTTACTGAAAATATTACTCAAATGCTTGTCAAGAACAGACTGCCTCTAATTCTTTCTGTGGAAGCTATTCAAGAGGATTGAAGTTTGTTAGAAAACATGCTGATACCACTCTGATTTATTATCATTTAGAAGTAGTAAATATCTGAAGACTAAAAGGAGGAGGCCAAGCTCACATGGTTCTGCCTGGGAATGGTTTGTCTCAGGGAGCTTAGGTATTAATGTTGACAACTAACCAGGGCAGAGTGTAGTCATATAGAGGTAGCAACACTAGCTTTGAGATTTTATAGAATACAGGTTAGGAGAAAAGGAAATGGTCCGCGGACACTACAGCTGATAGCATATACAGACGCACATTTATTTAGTACATGCTATCTATCACCTCTTGACCTAAAACCCTATAATTCCAATGAACTAGAAAATTAGGAGGAGCTAAACTTTTAGATTTTCTTGGAACATTTTTGGGCTTCCCCGGTAGCTCAGCTGGTAAAGAATCTGCCTGCAGTGCGGGAAAGCCCGGTTCAATTCCCGGGTCAGGAAAAACTGGAGAAGAGATAGGCTACAGTATTCTTGGGCTTCCATGGTGGCTCAGCCCATAGAGAATCCGGCTGCAATGTGGGAAACCTGGGTTCAAACCCTGGGTTGGGAGGATCTTTGCTTTACTATTGTAAAATATCTGTTGAGTTCCTTGTAAAGTATGTCACTCATCATTTTTTTTTTTTTTTCCTTTTCCCTGAACAGATTGGAGTTGAGTAATTTGGTTAGGGCAATGGTGAGATTTTTTTTTTTTAACTCATGCCTTTGATTATAGTCATTAATTTCATTTTGAATGTACAGGGGGTTTCAGAGAGCTTTTATGTAATTCTTGCCACCTAAGTATCCTATTGACAAAATGTGGGTTTATATTACAATATAAATTCAGCTTAACTGAGCTTTAAATGTCAGCTGTAATGTCTTTCAATGTGTTCATTAGTGAGATTTTTTCCAGATTTCATGTGAGGTATCAAATAGCATATTTGTAGCTATTAGAACACATAGGACGCTCTATAATTTACATCTAAAAAGATTATATGACAGACCTGTTTCATTTTTATTTTAAAGTTCCCATCAAAGGGAAACCAAATACTTTGTATAAATCATATTGTAGAGTATTGCCAAATGGTCTTAAATATTTAGATACTTAAACAATTACTTTGAAAATTGCAGAATATTTTGCAGATTCTATTCAGAGTTTGTGTTGACAGTTTTAAAAGGAATACAGTCAAGAACAACAAAATACTAATCAGTTGCTGCCTTCTAAGTGCTTCCTGCCCTGATCCACATATAAAATTGCAACTCGCTTGCACCTCTGTCTGATTGAACCCTGCCCTTGTAATCCCCAGGGCATATGGATTTATAAAATATTGTACACTTCTCTTGTTTGTCAGTTTTATTCCAACCTATCTACACATGAATGTAAGCTTCACGAGGCCAGAGATTTTTGAGTGTTGCTTTGAGGGATGTGTACTTAGCAGTTAGAACAGTGCTTGGTCATCCCAGTGCACCAGCCCCAAGCATCCTGTATTGCATCAAACCTGGAGGGAGGTGCGAGAGGGGTTCAGGATCGGTAACACGTGTATACCCGTGGCGGATTCATGTTGATGTATGGCAAAACCAACACAATATTGTAAAGTAATTAACCTCCAATTAAAATAAATTAATTTATATTAAAAAAGGAACACTGGTACAAAGTGAACACTAAGTAGAGTTTGAATGGAGGAGCAATTAAGTGGATAGATGAAATCATTTAACCAAAACTTGAACTGATTCTTCAAGAGATGGGAATACCAAACCACTTGACCTGCCTCTTGGAAAATCTGTATGCAGGTCAAGAAGCTACAGTTGGAACTGGACATGGAACTATAGACTGGTTCCAAATCGGGAAAGGAGTAAGTCAAGGCTCTATATTGTCACCCTGCTTATTTAACTTACATGCAGAGTACATCATGTGAAATGCTGGGCTAGATGAAGCACAAATTGGAATCAAGATCACTGGGAGAAATATCAGTAACCTCAGATATGCAGATGACACCACCCTTATGGCAGAAAGTGAAGAACTAAAGAGCCTCTTGATGAAAGTGAAAGAGAAGAGTGAAAAAGTTGGCTTAAAAACTCATCATTCAGAAAACTAAGATCTTGGCATCTGGTCTCATCACTTCATGGCAAATAGAAGGGGTAACAATGGAAACAGTGACAGACTTTATTATCTTGGGCTCTAAAATCACTGTAGATGGTGACTACAGTCATGAAATTAAGACACTTGCTCCTTGGAAGAAAAGCTATGACCAATCTAGATAGCTTATTAAAAAGCAGAGACATTACTTTGCCAACAAAGGTCC
>SJYX01019154.1:184118-215793 GCA_006410675.1 Oreotragus oreotragus | reverse complement strand
TCAAAATTGCTTTGGCTATTCGAGGTTTTTTGTATTTCCATACAAATCTTGAAATTATTTGTTCTAGTTCTGTGAAAAATACCGCTGGTAGCTTGATAGGGATTGCATTGAATCTGTAGATTGCTTTGGGTAATATATTCATTTTCACTATATTGATTCTTCCAATCCATGAACATGGTATATTTCTCCATCTATTAGTGTCCTCTTTGATTTCTTTCATCAGTGTTTTATAGTTTTCTATATATAAGTCTTTAGTTTCTTTAGGTAGATATATTCCTAAGTATTTTATTCTTTTCGTTGCAATGGTGAATGGAATTGTTTCCTTAATTTCGTTTTCTACTTTCTCATTATTAGTGTATAGGAATGCAAGGGATTTCTGTGTGTTGATTTTATATCCTGCAACTTTACTATATTCATTGATTAGCTCTAGTAATTTTCTGGTGGAGTCTTTAGGGTTTTCTGTGTAGAGGATCATGTCATCTGAGATCTCTCCCTTTTCATCTCTTTTTGTTTAATGGTATTATGGATAAGGTAGAATTTATATCTTCCTTTTTATTATTTGTTCTCTGTGTATCACATCTCTTTGTGTGTGTGTGTGTGTGTGTGTGTGTGTGTGTGTGTGTGTGTGTGGTTATTTATTTCTCCATTTCCAGTTGCCGGCCCTTCAGTCCAAGCCTTCTCCTGGCAGGAGCTTAACAGAATACCCTACTTGGTTTAGATAGTTCATGCCACTGCAGGATGGTGTTCTTGTGGTAGCAGGTATTTTTAGTCTATCAGAAGAAATTGGAATTGTGATTTTTAAAAAAATTTTACTCAACTTTAAAGTTTTGGAAACTAGATATTAAAGTCATTGTTGTGAACCAACCAAACTATATCTACTGGACAAGTAGAGTGAAAGAGAAACCATTTGCCACCTGTGTTTTCCATATCTGGAAGGTCTCAGGACTAGCTCAAGTCTGGCATGATTACTTTTATATTTTGCCTACACATATTTAAGTAAATCCAGCTTACCTATAAAACATTATGAAGCAATAATAGTAAAAACTAATTTATATTAAACACTTTATACTATGCTATGTATGTTCTTTTCTTAACTCTTTTTATCCTCACTTATTCCATTTGCCAGATGGAGTATATGAAAAATTTATCATACACTCCAAGAGTTTCTACATGTTTGGGAAGCAAATGCATGAATGGGAAATACATGTTCTCTTGATGGAGACTTTGTGATAAAAGGGTCAAGTGTGTATGTTGGAACAACAGTCAACTGACTTGGCTTTAGTCTGTCTTCAACTAACTTTCTAGGTGCTTTTCAAGTTTTTTACTCTTAAAGACTTGAGGTTTCTCTTATATAAAATGAAAAGTTTAGCCTCAATGATTGTAAGAATGCCATTTTTACAAGCTAATGTTACTTGACCGTGAATGACACTATGAAACTATGGCACTTCTACATGAAGAAGGTTCTACATAAGACATTTTTGCCATCAGTGCAGCATGTACTAGGGTGAACAGTGCAGAATGTCTATCATTCACTATTCATAAAAGTAATGTCCTCTATGACTTATGAAGCTCCTGGAGACATTCATAGCACAAGAGTTAGCATTCCTGCTTTTTCACCCCAGCATATTCGGCGTCATCATACAACATCCTTATTTTTAGTTTTATGTCAACAGTTGTAGATAATGTTTCGACCAATATGTGTACTACGACTTGTTTGCTTTAAAAATGGTTTCTTTCATACCCCAGTTGCATATTAAGCATCTATGTGTCTGTCTTTAGGTGTCCCTTGATATTTTAACTACAAATACCTGTGGCTATGAAAGCCTTTTAACCTGGCACCATCTAGAACTTGCTGTCTCTGCTCCCACTTGTTTTCTATTATCCTATAGAAATAAAAGGATTGCCACTGAAATACTATAAAGCATTTTTACTGCAAGTGCACAAATGTGGTTAACTCTCGAATGATAGCTATTCAACCTGTCTTTCAAAGCAGTGGATGTGTTTTGAAATTTTCATGTTTGATTTATAAACAAAAAATCTCCCTTGACTTTACCCTCCTGTATTTCACACTTCTTTTCTCCCTTGCTAGCAAATGAAAAATAACAGCTAAGGAATGTAGTGCAGAATGAAAATATCAGAAACAAGCAGACTGAATCAAAAACACACCTACTATTCCCCCTCGAAATGGCATTAATGTCTTATTGGAGCTGACAGATTTCAGGAATTTTTAATTGAAGGCTGTTTCTCCACTCCTGATTCAAGCTGTCCCGCCTAGCAGTGGCAACAAGGATGAGTCATAGTCTCTTCAGAAAGCAAAGAATTGTGGATGGAGTTATTGATTGATTTTTTTCCGCTTTATTTGAAATACTCTTGCTTCTGTCTTTCTCTCAACCTGAGAATACTATTTTGACTTGAAATTTTTTTTTTCATAAACATTGACATTTTATTGTTTTTGTAACTCTCAATTTTGACTGATCACATGTTTTCAAAGGATCAAACTTTGTTTTGTATGTCTACTCTATGTCTTTGTAATTTGAGGATGTTCTATATGATATTACAATGATTGCTATAATAAAAATCATATTAATTTTAGTAGTACATGGTCAACAAATTCTACTACTTCTAATTTGTTCTCAAAAGTGAGGAGAGCAGGCTAAACATACTTTTAGCTTTAGTGCCAACCCTTTTGAAAGTAATAGTTTCTTTTTTTTTTTTAATTCTTTTTTTTTATTTTTTGATTTTTTTTTGTATTTATTTTTTTACACGAACTCCAGAACATGAACCCCCCTCCCACCTCCCACCCCACATCTTCCCTCCAGATCATCCCCATACACCAGCCCCAAGCATCCTGCATCCTGCATTGAACATAGACTGGCAATTCATTTCTTACATGATAGTATACATATTTCAATGCTATTCTCCCAAATCATCCCACCCTCTCCCTCTCCCTCTCCCTCTCCTTCTCCCTCAGAGTCCATAAGTCTGCTCTACACATCTGTATCTCTTTTGCTGTCTTGCATACAGGGTCCTCATTACCATCTTTCTAAATTCCATATATTGATAATTTGCTTCATTATTTTTTTGGAACCATTGAAGAAATAAACAGAAACATATTTGACAAGAAACAGAAAGAGGCCGGTCACTGACACAAACACTGTTGGGTTTTCTTTCTATTGATGCTTTTAATGACTCTTTGCTAATCTACTTTTTATCATCTGCGGTAAAGGTAGTGTATCGAGTGTAACGCGGATCAGACTTGACAGAAAGTGCAGCCGTGCACCTGTGAAAACAAATGACTGCTGCTCTTCCTGGACACTCAGCAGGAATAGCATTTCAATAGGTTTTCTTCAGTGGTCTGGCGTGCTCACAGGAGTGAGGAGTGTGCATTTCATTTGCCATCTGTACAGCGTGTTATGTCAGAGAAAGGCTGGTGCACATTTATAAGACTTTGGAAAGTTGTGTGATTAGAGAATTACAGGGGAAATTGCTCATATGGAAAGTATTGAATAGAGAAGTGTGTTCCAAGCAATTGCATTTCTTTCTTAAAAAACTTTCTCTTCATTTAAGATAACAGAACTTCTCAGGTAATCCTTAGATATTTTTCAGTGGTACGAAATTTAGAAGACTCTTGATCAGGGATGTGTTTCTCTTAAAATGTAAGTACTTCATAAATATTTATTGATTTAGGTATATGAAAACTGTGAGGGTTTTGATGAAATGAGGGAAAAATTTTAAGCTGAAGAATTAATTGTATGCAGTATTCTTGTTCTCGGGCTCTTTCTGGGCAAATGGTAGGATTCTGCTGCTGCTGCTGCTGCTGCTAAGTCGCTTCAGTTGTGTCCGACTCTGTGCGACCCCAGAGACGGCAGCCCACCAGGCTCCTCCATCCCTGGGGTTCTCCAGGCAAGAACGCTGGAGTGGATTGCCACTGCTTTCTCCAATGCAGGAAAGTGAAAAGGGAAAGTGAAGTTGCCTAGTAGTGTCCGACTCCTAGCGACCCCATGGACTGCAGCCCACCAGGCTCCTCCATCCATGGGATTTGCCAGGCAAGAGTACTGGAGTGGGGTGCCATTGCCTTCTCCAGGTAGGATTATACTTCTCCCCAAACTGAGGTCAAATGAGTTGCTGTGACCAATGGAATATGAATACAAAAGATATGAACCATTATTGAATGCAAGATTTAAAAACTAGTCCCTAGTTTGTTTTCCTTCTTGCTGTTGTGGAAAATTTAGAAATGTTTATTGATACTGCTTTTCATCCCCCTGAAGAATTGTTGTGAACAAGCATTGTCAACAGTCATGAGACCAGAAATGACTTGCTTTAAGACATTAATTTTGATCATATTATGCTCTAACCTAACTATTCTGGATGATATGAACCTCTTAGTTATTAGCTGGTTTGTTATAAAGATCCATGGGAAATTCCGCATCTCAGTAAGTCAGGAGGAAATCCATTCTGGTAGATCCTGCAGTCTATGTGATATAATACTCATGGTTCTCCATGTAAAAGATGGGTGCATGCTAAGTCGCTTCAATTGTGTCTGACTCTTTGCAACCCCAGACGATAGCCCACCAGGCTCTCCTGTCCATAGATTCTCCAGGCAAGAATACTGCAGTGGGTTGCTGTTTACTTCTCTTGGGGATCTTCCCACACTTCTTCCGTCTCCTGCATTGGCAGGCAGTTCTTTACCACTAGTGCCACCTGGGAAGCCCTGGGAATCGATAGTTGTCTTTTAAAGCTATATCGTTGCAAACTTTAAAATAAGTAGCTCAAAAAAGGAAAGAAAAACATGCAAATTACGTTGAAGTTGAGCCAATGTATATCTTCCTCAAACTTCTTTTTTAGGACTTCCTTCCTCCTCCTCACGCCTTCATCTCATTCCCCACAAACAGGCACATCATCCCTTTCCAAAGTTCCTCTGCTGTTAGTCACTGCATATAAGCTCTCAGACCTCCAAGTCATTCATCTCTAAAATAGGTGTCATATTACCCATCCTCCCTATTTATTTCGTGTGGTTGTGTGGACCACATGACAAATATTTCTCAAACACACTATGTATTTTCTGTATAAATGTGAGGGGTAGAGCTTCCTCCTGAATCTAGACCCGACAGATTATCATAAAAGGACAAGTGTGCATTTCTAAACTCAGTTAAGGGTGATGCTTGTTTGTGAAGCAGTTGCTGTCTTTTAGCTTGACTTCATTAATGTATGTAAGGGGCAGGTACGTTTACTGTTGTGTATTTTTTAGAAGAAGCTGGCAACTAAAAGTTTCATGAAGATGATAACTGAAATACCCAGAAAAAGCAGTAGCTACTTTTCCAATCCAGATAGCTATCCTTAGCCAGGTTGATTGTTGGTCATGACTGTCCAGGTTTTCATTCCTGGATGGAGCCCTTCCTACTCATACTCAGATCCGGAGTAGCATTCTCATACCCGCTAGGGCTAGTGCATCGGACCACTGAGGCTTTCCTTTCCCTGTATTCTTCAGTCGATAATTCTGTTCCAGTGGGCAGCCATAGTTTCTAGTGACTTTGGAGGCTTTCTTCTAGTTAATCTGTCAATTTTTCTCACACAGTGCAGCTGCTGTGAAAGAAATTGGAGCTGTTAGACTCCATGCTTCGATACAGTTGGTAAAATGCAAGGTGGGAGACAGTTAACCAAACTCGGCGTGCTGGTAATTTCTTTAAAAGGACTGATATGCTAGCACTCAGAGTCTGTGGTCCACTAAGCTAGTGATTCTTTTCTTCTGAAAAGAGTAATATTGTTTCAAAGTGTTACCTTGCTTTTGTATTAACAGTAAAACTGTCTTTGGTGTGTCCTCTAGCACTCGGTTCAGAACACTTCATCTTTTGCCTTTGTTTTCCCGTTGTTTTGTGTTTTCTCTTGATGTAGCTTACAATTATGTTGAATGTCAATCTTAGTGTGATCTGATATGTTAAATGTGATAGCTTGAATATACTAGTATGTCATCATGTGAATATACAACCTTTCCTATATTGTAAATACTGAAGGATCTAGTGAGCTGGGAATAGACAGTACTATAACTCTTCTTATCAGAAAGAAGCTTATACCAGAAGAGCTTGGTCCTGCCTCCATCAGGAATTGTCAGAATCTCTGGGATATAGCAAAGTGTTTTTTAATGCCGCAACATTCTTCTCTCTTGAATAGGGTGACTGTATTATTCTCCATTAAACATTTCTAAGCTAAATCCAGAATTTTGTATATTCCTCTTCTCGAAATGTAAGAGCTGTAAGTACCCTACCTTAATTGAGAATGCTTAGGGGTGTGTGGGAAGATTTACTTTCTGCTGTGTATCATTGTATTATGTCATAGGGAAGCTTACTAAGTAGTTCTCTATTGTAATAAAAGAATTTTGTAAGTCTAAATCTGTGCCCATGTGTTAGTACTATTTAAACCTTTGCAATTTATACATATTCAAAGGAAAAAGGGAAGATTCAAAACGAAGAGGAAAGAAAATTAATATTTCTCGATAATTATCAAATGTATAGTGGGCTCCAAGCACTGTCCTGTATTTTATATTTATTATTCATTATTCACAGCTACCATGTAAGAGAAATATTACTGTTACAATTTTAGACATCTAGACTATCTAGAGATATTCAAGAATGATAGGCAGTAATTGAGTGCAGCTTACCTAGAAACCACAATTTCCTGATCTGAAAGCCTGTATTATTTTTAACTTCTTAAAAGAGAGTGGGTGTGTGTGTGTGCTTAATCGCTTCAGTTGTGTCTGCCTATCTGTGACTCCATGGACCATGGCCTGCCAGGCTCCTCTGTCCATGGGATTCTTCAGGCAAGAACACTGGAGTGGGTTGCCAAAAAGAGAGTAGACTTTTCAAAAGAATTCAACTTTTTCAGTGAGTGAAAAGTTACACTTATGATCAATATACATTTGTATGTGCAATAAACCAATATAGTCATAGCCATTATGAATATAAAAATCATAGTTTTTTACACTTTTCAAGTAAAATGTCAAGACCATTGGGTTTGTCCATCATAATACATCTTTTATTAGGAATTATTACCTCTATTTTACTTATTTTAAGAGTTGGTCTTAGACAGTCTATTGGAGTTAGAGGACAAAAGGAGAGAGAGTGCCTTAGCAAAGAAAAAGCTGGAGTGGAAATCGAGCGCGTTGTAGGATATAATTCTGGAGTGAGAGGCAGGCTGAGGCCCTCTTCCTCTGTCAGTGCTTTAGCACGTCTAGATCTTTGTTTCCTCATGTAGAGAATGAGAAGGTGGAAATTAATGATCTCTGGTGACCCTTCAAACTAAAAAATGTTCTGCTCTTCGTTGGTGTCCTTGAGATGTGTTAATGTGTTATAGACAAAAAATACTTTGGTCTTAGCTACTTAATAAAAACCCTTTAACACAATCATAGGAAACAGCATCAGTGAGGATATGGGACAGAAGATTCTGAATTAATACAACTGGTGTGTCTACATTTATGATTTTTCTTTGAATCAGGGTTTTAATATTTGGTTTCAACTTCTTTCCTGTTAAACACCTATATTCCACATTAGCATAGCGTTACTGTATTAATATATTTGCTATATATTCCAGGTGGATGAAAGTTCTTATAGAACTTTATTTGTATAGTTAAGGTTAGTGGCACATCAATTTTACACAAGACATCAGTCAGTATTCCATTTTAATTTACCATGTTAATGAAGACTACTGTTCTAAGTTGCTTGTGTCACTTTTGGGATGTCATAAATTATTCTGAAGCAAATGTCAGTATGAACTTAAAACCATTTAGACTACTGACTTCTAAAATTATTAATGTCAGTGCATAGGAAAAAGAAACACAGGAGTCTACATTTTGTTGAAAAATCCACTATAGATTACTATCAGTCTTTTTCTCTAAGCAGATTGCATAAGTGCTCCCTGATTTTACTTGCTCCAAAGGGAACAACAGTTATAATTAGGAATAATTATAATAGCAACAGTGAAATTCTCTTTAGACCATTCTAGGTATCATTCACTCATAAAATATTTATATTTCAGTAAAACAGCCAATGTTGGGCTCTCAGGGGAGAGGTCTGAAGGAAATGTCAGATGAATCCATGTGGAGCCATGTTGGGTTGCTAAATTTTCAGAATGGAGAAAGACCAGATAATTCGGGCTCTGTCCAACACAAGCTAGGCAGACTCCCTCTTTATATCTCCGAGGGGGCCCATTTTAATTCACAAGGCACATTAATTCTTATCTCCCTCATAAACACATATTTGTTTGAAGCATTGTCCCAGTGGTGAAATATGGTTTGGGCTGATTCTAGATAACACAGTCATAAAAAGCTTCCTCTCAGGAGTCACATAGATACTGGTTCAAAGTTTGCCTCTACCATTTATTAGCCATGTGCCCCCATGAGAGTTACTTGAACTCTTAGTTTCCTTAGCTTTAAATGAAAATGCTAACAATTTGTTCCCACAGAACTGCCATGAGAGTTCAGTAAATTAATAATTCCAGAGTGAGCAAGACTTAGTAAACATCTTTAAAATGTAGAGTTCTGCTGTTGTTTAAATGAGAAGAGCTTCACTCTTAAAATATGGTTTACAAATTTTCACTCTTTGATATGCAGTTGTTATTATAACATTTAGCAATCTGTGTTTTTGGTACAATTATTTTGTTACTAACTTTATTTGTATCAACTTTAAGATCATTTTCCTTCTAGTTTTATACTTTTCACAGCTAGATTTCCTCTGAGGTCATGTTTCTGTACAGCCTAATATTTGAGTTTCCTATTCACGGAACTACATAATTAATACAGGACAAAGTTAAGAAGGGCATGTGTGGTCACAAACTTCAGAATATTACATCTTACTCTGCTCTGTCACTTGACTCTTTGTATTATAAGAGGGAAAATGGCTTATGAAATAAAGTCACATAATTTGAACAGCTTAACTTAAACAAGGGGGAAGGCAATGGCACCCCAGCCCAGTACTCTTGCCTGGAAAATCCAATGGACGGAGTAGCCTGGTGGGCTGCAGTCCATGGGGTCGCTAACAGTCGGACAGACTGAGCGACTTCACTTTCACTTTTCTCTTTCATGCATTGGAGAAGGAAATGGCAACCCACTCCAGTATTCTTGCCTGGTGAATCCCAGGGATGGGGAACCTGGTGGGCTGCCGTCTATGGGGTCACACAGAGTCGGACACGACTGAAGTGACTTAGCAGCAGCAGCAGCAACTTAAACAAGACATAGTGGGCTGCTTTGAGGCAGTATTATTTACTCATGACCTGTTGATAAGGACCAGGTATTTTTGGGTGACCATAGAGAGAAGAAAGAATATTACCAACACATGAACTTATTTATTGTATATGCTTTGAAAAATAACTTCAAAGTCCCAGGTGGCAATGTTCTTATTTGTGAAATATTTTCTCTCCCTCTGGAACAAGGAGTCATGTAGGATCATATGACAAAAATGAACATTAGCTTACCTTGTTTCATAACAACTTTGCAGCCAACAGATAATGCTTTTAAAAGAGTTAAAATGAATCACATTTTAAATAAAAAGAAGGGATTCGTGTACTTTTGTATCCTTGATGATAGCAGCATTATTGAGAATAGCTAAACAAAATGATACCTATACATATAATAACATATTATTAAGTTGTAAAAGGAGTGTACTTCTGATACACGCTGTAACATGAATGAACCTTGAAAACATGCTAGTGAAATCCAGCACACACACAAGGATAAACAGCGATAAAAGTGCCACTTCTCTGAGGCACCTGAAATTGCCAAATTTATAGAAACAGAAAGTAGAGTTTACCAGGGACTAGAGAATGATTGTTGAATGAATAGAAGTTTCTGTTAGAGATGATGAGGAAGATCGGAAGATGGATAATGGAGTTGGTTGCACGACATGCTAAATCTGCCTAATGCACTGATTTGTACATTTGAAAGTAGTTAAGCATAGCAAGTTTTGCTTTAAATTTATTTTGCCACAACAAAATATGTTTAAAGGTTTAAAAAACTCAGTTTAGATCCTAATGTACTGAACATCTAAATGCCTGAAACATGCTCTCGGCAGTGTCTTTTAGTTTTATTGAATGAACCACCTGTGTTTATGTAATATTGTAAGTGGACCTGAGCTTTAAAATGGAGAAGAATTTGAAGCTTCAGATTAGTGTATTTCAGATTAATGGAATTCTGCAGGATTACCAGAATTCACTCTCCTGAGCTCCCTAGTTCATCTCTGGCTGCTGTCATATGGGCCCCAAATTGCCATCTCACTGGCACAGAGCCTCAGCTTGATAAGCAAAGATATTTTTTGTGCACGAGCTGTCTTGCCTCAGAGGAACTGATCTGGAGTGACTGTCAAAAGCAGCAAGTGCATACCTGAAGAATCAATCGCTTCCATTTTAATTTCATAGACACGCACTGCTGGCAGTATGATGATTGCAGGATGAAGTATCCTGTAGGAATGCTGGCTAGGGTAACAAAATCAAGCCCCATTAGTCTGTCTTTGGAGCACAGACTGTAAATGACAAGGGAAAAGACAGACAGGAGAGGATTTTGAAATGAATGGAAACTGTGGGATTTGGGAGAACATCTTTGCCTGCCATGGTCTCCTGGAAGTTTATGGAAGCTGGTAAATAAAAGCTTAGACTGTTCCCATGAAGTGTCATTCTGCTGCAAGTTGCATGAATTCTATATTATAAGACTTTTTTTTTTTTACAGCTTTTTCCTTTATTTGCCAGAAGTTTTTTTTTTACAAAATAGTTTTTAACAGACTTTCTCTTCATCTACTGTTTCTTTTTTTATTTTATTTTATTTTATTTTATTTTTGGTATTTATTTATTTTTTAAAATACGAACTCCCAAACATGAACCCCCCTCCCACCTCCCACCCCGCATCATCCCTCCAGATCATCCCCATACATGCCTTTATTCTCCTCTAGGAGTTTTATAGTTTCTGGTCTTATGTTTAGATCTTTAATCCATTTTGAGTAGACTTTTAAATGTCTCTTTTTCCTCCATTTATCAGATCTCTTCAGTAGAAATGATCACCCATTTTTTTTGTTGTCAGGGTGTGCCTCAAACCAAATGAACATGTTTTGAAGCTCAACAAATAGCCCATCCATTAAATTAAGTTTCTTTGATGATTTATTTCAGTTTCTACCCCCCTACCCAGAACACTGTGGCCAAAGCAGCTATGGCCTTGAAACCCTGATTTGAATAAGCAAGTGCCTATACACTCATGTATCTGTGTATATTTTCATTCGTGCATTGACTCAAATTAAAACACTTTAGTCTGTGAACAATATAGTATGAATACAAACAACTTTGGGAAATCGTAAAGCTTCATACTGGGCTTTGTAATATTGCCCAGATGCGTTTAGAAGTGTAGAGAGTGCATTGGCAATTCAGAGAGTACTAGCCTAGGAAAATAGAAAATGATTCTCATGCCAAGGTTATTTCCTTGAGATGAGCTTCTCAACTTCATTAGTATTGACATTTTGCTCTGGGGATCTGTCCTGTTCAATGTAGGATATTTAGCTGCATCCCTGGGTTCTACCCACCAGATGACAGCAAAACCCCCTCCACAAACTGTGACAGTCAAAAATGTCTCATACACTATCCCATGTGCTCTAGTAGGGAAGAGACATTGCCTCCACTAATTAAGAAGCACTGTGTCTAGTGTGAAGTTCCAGCCCCTCAGCCTTGGCCTGAATCAGGAAGCCTTAGTTTTTGGAGCAGAAAGTGAGGGTAGAGGAGAATAATAATGGAGCATATAGTTAGAAGATGTATCTGTATTAATTTTTCCAAGGGATTATTTGTCTTAAGACACATACACATATTATGTACTATACCAGATGTCTGTATTCTGTGTGGCATGAACTTTCCCATTTTCTAGTCCAGAAGCTTATGGACTAGAAAACTTGTCCATACTGTATTATGGCTTTATCTCTTTGGGCCAGAAATGTGCTTTCTTCTGGATATTCTTCTGGATTTTTCTTTTAGTTTTAATTTTATCATTGCCATTCCCTGGATTCAGTTTAGGCATAGTTGAATCCAGGGGTTCACACTGTGCTCTCATTAGGTGTCTCTCTGTGGGTCTCACCTCTGCTTCTCTTGGACAGTTGCCTGGATAGAGGCAGGTGACTCCTGAGATCCTTGAACCTGTACTCAAAAGTTCATAGATTAAACTCAGGAAAGTGTTTGGATCTGCTTGTAACTTATGTGTTCTCTACATCTAGGTAGTTTTTAAGGGGGTATGAACCAGCCTGGGTCACCCAGTCCTTATCCAGTCCTCCCACCCTACCCCCACTGATTCCACCAGCCAGAAAACCGAATTACAAGGAGTGATTCCCCTGCAAAGCAGAGATCTTTTATTTACTCTTATGAAGAGAAAATTAAGCTAAAATTGTTTTCTGGACATCTACTCCCTAAATGTTGTTCACACATGTATTTTATTATATCTTTTTATCTCTGTTTAAGTGAGGTGTAGCTTCTCTCTGCTTCCAAGACATCCTGTTGCAGTAGTTCTCAAAACCTGATCTAGGGAATCCTGGTTGGGGATAGCCAAGATTTTCAGGTGGTCTGTCAAATCAAAGCTATTTTTATATTAGTAAGATGGTAGATGGATAAACAGTGGAAACAATGTCAGACTTTATTTTTTTGGGCTCCAAAATCACTGCAGATGGCAATTGCAGCCATGAAATTAAAAGACACTTACCTTTTGGAAGAAAAGTTATGACCAACCTAGATAGCATATTCAAAAGCAGAGACATTACTTTGCCGACTATGGTCCGTCTAGTCAAGGCTATGGTTTTTCCAGTAGNGGAAACAGTGTCAGACTTTATTTTTTTGGGCTCCAACGTCACTGCAGATGGTGACTGCAGCCATGAAGTTAAAAGACGCTTACTCCTTGGAAGAAAAGTTATGACCAACCTAGATAGCATATTCAAAAGCAGAGACATTACTTTGCCGACTAAGGTCCGTCTAGTCAAGGCTATGGTTTTTCCAGTAGTCATGTATGGATGTGAGAGTTGGACTGTGAAGAAGGCTGAGCGCCAAAGAATTGGTGCTTTTGAACTGTGGTGTTGGAGAAGACTCTTGAGAGTCCCTTGGACTGCAAGGAGATCCAATCAGTCCATTCTGAAGGAGATCAGCCCTGGGATTTCTTTGGAAGGAATGATGCTAAAGCTGAAATTCCAGTACTTTGGCCACCTCATGCGAAGAATTGACTCATTGGAAAAGACTCTGATGCTGGGAGGGATTGGGGGCAGGAGGAGAAGGGGACGACAGAGGATGAGATGGCTGGATGGCATCAGTGACTTGATGGACGTGAGTCTGAGTGAACTCTGGGAGTTGGTGATGGATAGGGAGGCCTGGCGTGCTGCGATTCATGGGGTTGCAAAGAGTCGGACACGACTGAGCGACTGAACTTAAGTGAAGGTTCTAAACCACTGAGTCTGTCACTAGAGCAAATAAGATACATCATTTCAAATCCTCGATTGCCTTGAAGAACATAAAGGCAGACCCGGCACTTCATCTTTCCAAGGCAAGAGTCTGGGTTCTTAGGGAAACTTGCCCCTCTGGGGTCTGAGAAGGGGGGAGCGCTCTCTCTGAAATTCTAAGGGCTTGTGCTGGTTAACACTCCTCATCACCCGAACAGAGCTAAGCAGGGTGCTACCCACAGGGAAGGCTGTGTGGCTGGATCACGTGAGGACGCTCCCAGTTGCCAGCTCCTTCCCTTTGGGGCCCGGGAGGGTGTGTACTTGGGACACCATTCTTCTCCTTTCTGCTAAAGCAGGCCTCACACATACCCCCTGTTTGCACAGATCCTTTATGATTGTGTGGTAACCAGCTCACCAGAAGCTTCCAGAAGGACAGTGGGAGGGGATAGCAGAAGCAGTAACAATATTAAAATACATGCAGGGAGTGACTCGCGGAGCCTTGCGGCACTAGAGCCGCTTTATAGGCATCATCTTAGTTAATCCTCACGAGAGCCATGCCCTGCTCAGTTGCTCAGTCCTGTCTGACTCTGCGACCCTATGGACTGTGGCTGCCAGGCTCCTCTGTCCATGGGATTCTCCCAGCAAGAATACTGGAGTGGGTTGCCATTTCCTCCTCCAGGGGATCTTCCCAACCCAGGGACCAAGCCCGCATCTCCTGTACTGGCAGGCAGACCTTTTACCACTGAGCCCCCTGGGAAGCCCCCAATCCTCACAAGTAGACATTCTTTTAGCCTCAACTCACAGACCACAAAGCCGAGACCACAAAGCCAGGTTGGCTGGCGCGAGGTCCCGCACAGGAAGTGGCAGAGCTGGGACAAGAACTCCAAGTTTCTGTTCGGCTCAGTCGCTCAGTCGTGTCCAGCTCTTTGTGACCCCAGGGACTGCCGCACGCCAGCCTGCCCTATCCGTCACCGACTCCCAGAGCTTGCTCAGACTCATATCCATCAATCGGTGATGCCATCCAACCGTCTCATCCTATGTCGTCCCTTCTGCTCCTGCCCCCAGTCCTTCCCAGCATCAGGGTCTTTTCCAGTGAGCCAGCTCTTCACATCAGGTGCCCACAGCATTGGAGTTTCAGCCTCAGTAAAGAAGCCATTTTTGTGTGATAGCCACTCAGTCTGGGGAGCTGCTCCCCTGGATTCAGTTTCCCCTGGCACTGTCATAACGTGGAGGGAAGGGAACAACCAGAACTCAGGGAGCTTGCTGCCAGCCCTGAGTGCCCCTTGGCTGGGCCCACGGCCCTGGCTGCTTCCCCGTGTGGGCAGAGAGAAGCTGTTGGCGCTGAGCAAGCTGCCAGCAGGGATCCTCCTGCTCTCCCGCCTGCAAAGATGCTCCCGGAATCCCAGTCCATGAAGACTGCCATCCCTCACTCTCTTCCTCAGGGAAGAGGATGTGTGGTTCTAACTACGGGGGTGGGATAGGGGGGTTTCAAGGGAGCCCCCCCCCCACCCCGACCCAAGATTATGTAGCAGGAGGGGAAAATCTCAGGCCAGTAATGCAGCCTCTGGTTTCTACAGGGGAAACCACAGAAGGCTCAGCTCAGAGTGGCAAAACCCACATTCCCTCCCACACAGGGTGTGGCCTGGGAGTACCTTGGTGCCAGTACCTAGGTTGGCACAAGACCTCCCTGGCAGCGCCTTCTGATGGCCATTAGCTCTTCTGTCTGTTTGTCCATAAACCCTGAAGCAGGTGTCTGTGCTGTTGGCAGCCCTGGGAAGGGAACGCTGGTGAGAGGGGAAGGCGTGCCAGTGGGTAGTGAGGAAAAGGGCTTCTGGCTCTGCCCTCAGCAGACTCCCGGCATGATGCACAGACTTACGTTTTTACCCCAGAGAGGCTCCCAATCTGAGGGGAGAGGCACACTGTCTCTAAGAAGACTCCTAGAGCAAACTCTGATCTAATGAAGGAGGTAGGGTGCGTCCAGAGAGAAGCGAAATTCAGACAAAATTCAGGAGTCCTTTCCAGCCCTCTCCCCCCACCCCCATCCATTTGCCTACCACACCTTCTTGCTATCTTGATCTGTGGGTCTCACCTTCTTGCCTTCATAGCAAACCCGTGACCCTGAGCAATTTCCAGACCAAGCGTAAGAGACAAGCTCTTGTCACCCATGCATATTGGAATGCCAGATGGGTGGTGCTGCTTGAAACATCACCTTGATTTTACTTGGACTGATTTTTAAAAGTAAACAATTTATGAACTTTGATACTGTATTTTTGGTAACACCCTCAAGCACACATTTTTGTGTGGACCTCTGTTTTCCTGTCTCGGGTATGTCTAGGAGTGCCATTGGTGGGTCATACGGTACTGGCTTACATTCCTGCCAGCAGGGGGTGAAGATTCTGATTTCTCCACATCCTTGGGCAGGTCAGTGTGAGATGCCCATCGGATGTCCAGTTGGTGATGTCGAGCCAGTGTGGACTTCAGGGAGAGGCTGGGTTGGAGATTCTAAGGCCATCATCCCTTGTAGGGATGGTGGGTAAGGTTCTGACACTGCGAGATGGCACCAAGGACTGGGTGTGGCCCCAACAGCCACAGGTTGGCAAAATGAGGAGGAACCAGGCAAGGAAAATGAGAGGGGTGGGTCTCAGGAGAGGAAGGCGCAGGCCAGGAGACCAAGAAGGAAGGAAGGGAAGCCCTCCTGGGAGGCGGGAGGGAGCAAGTCGTCAAATGCTGCTGATGGGGAAGACAAAGGTAAGACCTGAGCGCTGCCCTGGGCTCCATGGAAGCTTAGGATGATCCTGATGGTAGCTCCTGTCAGCAGTGAGCGAAAGCCTGACTAGACTGGGGGCAGGGAAGGGTGGGAGAGGACCTGGAGACTGGGAGTGTAGCCAACTGAGAGTCTTTTTTTAAAAACAGCTTTATTTTTATATTTACTTGAGTGTATACATATATCTCAGAGAAGGCGATGGCACCCCGCTCCAGTACTCTTGCCTGGAGAATCCCATGGACAGAGGAGCCTGGTGGGCTGCCGTCTATGGGGTCACACAGAGTTAGATACGACTGAGCGACTTCACTTTCCCTTTTCACTTTCATGCACTGGAGAAGGAAACGGCAACCCACTCCAGTGTTCTTGCCTGGAGAATCCCATGGACAGAGGAGCCTGCTGGGCTACAATCCATAGGGTTACAAAGAGTCAGACATGACTGAAGCAACTTAGCACACAAGCGTGCATGCGCACGCGCGCACACAGACACACACACACACACACACATACATTTTTAGATTCTTTCCCATCATAGGTTATTGCAAGATATTGAATACAGTCCCCTGTGCTATACAGTAAGACCTTGTTGTCTCTATATAATAATTTTCGTGTGCTAATAATCCCAGACTCCTGATCTACACGTTCCCCACCTCCTCTCCCCTCTGATAACCCTAAGTTTGCTTGCTGTATCTGCGAGTCTACTTCTGGCTCCTAAACAAGCTCACTTGTGTCGTATTTTAGATTCCACACATAAGTGGTGTCACATCATGTTTGTCTTTCCCCGTCTGACTTCCTTCACGTAATAGGATAATCTCTAGGTCCATCCATGTTGCTGTAGAAACACAGCTTTATTGAGATTCAGCTCCCACTTACAGTGCTCAGTTCAGGGGTTTTGATACATTCACAAAATTGTGCACCCATCACCATAATCCAATTTTAAAACATTTTCAGCATGCTCCCCAAATAAACCTGTAGCTGTCAGTGGCCCTCTCCACTCTTCCCCAGGCAACCACAGTCTCTAAGCACATGTCTAGTCTGGACATTTTGCAAAAATGGAGCCATGTGATACGTGGGCTTCCATGACCGCTTCTTTCACCTAGCATGATGTTTTCAAGGCCCATCCATGTTGTGGCATATGTCAGTACTTTCTTCCTTTTTATGGTTGAATCATTATTCCACTGTGTACGTTCACCACACTTTGTTTATCCATGGATGCACATGGATTGCTTCCCCCTTTTTGGTGTTTATGAATGATGTGGCTGTGGGCTTTTGTACATAGACATTTGTTTTCCTTTCCCTTGGGAGGCAGTTTGGAAGGGAGTTGGAGATGAAACCAGAAGCCTATCCATAAAGCTTCACTCACCTCTTTCCTCACATTCCAGTGATATTTTGAAACTACCCAATTCTCCAAACTCTGTTTACTCATCTTGGCTCCCTCTGAGTGCCCAGGACAGAGCCCTTCCTGGAGAGTGTGGGGGTGGAATGGTCCTCTCTGAACCCATCGCATCCCATGCTGAGATCTCTGCGTGCTTCATACCTCCTGGTGCCCCAGCTCCAGGGCCTTTGGGGAGTGAGGAGGCTGAGCCTCCCTCCGAGGATGGGCATCCCGGAAGACTGCCACATCCTTTCTCCTGCTCTGGCTGGCACCAAGCCTCATCCCATGCCAATGTGCGGGGCTTTAGCCATGGGAGCCCTGAGTTCTGGCAAGGGCTGCCCTCTGCCAGTCTGTGAGGTTACCATGCACCCGCCCACCGCCTTTCCCTGGCTCCCAGGTACTCCTCCTGGCCAGCTGTCTCCCTTGCAGAATCGTGGCCCCCATGGACCCTGAGACGGAGGCACACAGACACATCTGGTTTGCCCCCGTTGAGGGGAATTCCACAGGAGGAGGAACAGGAAAGCGTGATTAGGCAGCCTACTTTACTCTGCTGACCACCAGCCAGGTCAGGACTGGGGGGAAGGCTACAGCCACATTTCCTTTTCTTTTTGCTTTTGGCTGCACTGAGAGGTATGTGGGATCTTTGTATCCCCGCCAGGGATCAAATCCATGCCTCCTGCTGCAGAAGTACAGAGTTTTAACCACAGGACCTCTGGGAAGTCCCCGGCTGTGGCTGCCTTGATCCTGAGACAACCTGGAGCCGCCCCCCCAACCTTGGCCCCCAGTTGCCCCTACCGCAGGCCCCACATCAGTCTAGTGGCCCCCCAACTTGGCCCTCAGTCGCCCCTACTGCAGGCCCCACATCAGTCTAGTGGCCCCCCAACCTTGGCCCTCAGTCGCCCCTACTGCAGGCCCCACATCAATCTAGTGGCCCCCGGGGCTGGCTGGCAGTGGTAACAGTGCTCTGATATCTGCCTCTCAAAAGTATAGGGGCTGGATGCATGGCTTGGCAGTGGCAAATGGAAGAGAGTATGTGTGTGGTTAGAGGAGGGGTGTATGGCTCAGAGAAGTACATCTGGGCACCACCAACATTTGCTTCTGTGGTAGGTCCTTGCAGAAACCTCCCATCAAGCTTTTCCCCCAAAGCCAAAAATGTTCCTGGTGTCCATTCCCTAGCTAGAGGTTGCTGGACAGTCTTCAGAGACTGAGCAAGGCTGCTTGCTCCCATTAAACAAAGCCCACTTCTGGCCAAGGCGTCACCACCCGCGGTGGGCATGCCTCTCAAGGCCAAAGTCAAAAATGAATTGTGTACTTGGCGTGAATGAATTTCGTGGTCTTCACTCCTGCTGCCTGCCACATCTCCCCAGCCTGGAGGGATGCATGTGCTAAGGATAAGCCTGGAGAAGGAGAAGCCTTGAAGGGGGTTGGAAGTTATTCTTCTTATTTCCAAACAGGGAAACTGAGGTTGAGCAGTAGGAAGCCTTCCTGCAGAGTAAGATTGAAAGCCTGACCCAGTTGCTAGATTATGTACCCCAGCTCCTGTATCCTCATCTGCTTGTCTAAGGCACACATGTCCTCATGCTAGTTTGACAACTGAAGAAACCAAGGCTCAGAGGCTTGGGTAATTTCTGAGTCACGCGGCACAGGAGGATTATCATGGATTCTATCAATACCTCTGTCCACTGACGTCCTTCCCCTCCCTCCTAGCCCAGGGCCATCATCCAAGCGCTTTGAGAATGAGGCTGCACCCTTGAGGCTCCAGGAACGACAGACAGTCTGGAACCACAGAGCCCCAGACGTGGACACAGTGCAGACGTTCAGAGGGTGGACTTGAAGACAGGCAGCCCTGAGTTCACTGCAGCTGTAGGACTTGGGCAAGTTTTTTACCTCCCTAAGCAGTAAAGTGAAGTGAAGTCGCTCAGTCGTGTCTGACTCTTTGGGACCCCATGGACTGTAGCCTACTAGGCTCTTCTGTCCATGGGATTTTCCAGGCAATAGTCCTGGAGTGGATTGCCATTTCCTTCTCCAGGGGATCTTCCCAACCCAGGGATCGAACCCGGGTCTCCTGCATTGTAGACAGACGCTTTACCATCTGAGCCACCAGGGAAATCCAAAAGTGGGCCTAATTGCAGCACTTGCATTACGGGGTGCCATGAAGATGAGTGAGACCGTGTCGGGAAGGGCTCAGCCGCAGGCACGGGTTCTGTGCTCTCCATTTTGGAGCCTGCACTGTTGTCGGGCTTCCCCGGTGGCTCAGTGGTATTTTACCATTGCAGGAGGATCCTTCTGCAATGCAGGAGATGTGGGTTCGATCCCTGGGTCAGTAAGATCCCCTGGAGGAGGGTGTGGCAACCCACTCCAGTATTGTTGTCTGGGAAAACCCATGGACAGAGGAGCCTGGCGGGCTACAGTCCATGGGGTGGCAAAGAGTCAGACACAGTAGAGCAAGCACATTGTTATTGTCAGCCCGAGACCTGAGGCTCCGGCATCGCCTCGCTCCTGTTAATCCATCCTGTCCCTTCTCCTGGGCAACATTTCAGTTACAGGGAGCCTTAGCCACGGGAGATGGGCCAAACATCAAGAGCTTAACGCTGACCTCCCCCTTAAGAGGAGCCGGGGAGTCAGCATGATCACCAACTGCCCCTCTCTCCTGCTCGTCTTCTGGGTGGCGGCTAACTCTCTGGGGGTGATCGGGGGACAAAAGACTGTCGATTGTCAGCCCGAGACCTGAGGCTCCGGCATCGCCTCGCTCCTGTTAATCCATCCTGTCCCTTCTCCTGGGAAACATTTCAGTTACAGGGAGCCTTAGCCACGGGAGATGGGCCAAACATCAAGAGCTTAACGCTGGCCTCCCCCTTAAGAGGAGCCGGGGAGTCAGCATGATCACCAACTGCCCCTCTCTCCTGCTCGTCTTCTTGGTGGCGGCTAACTCTCTGGGGGTGATCGGGGGGGCAAAAGACTGTCACAGGAGAAGCTGGGGTTCCCAGGCTCATGTGCATTGGTTACCTGTCCTCTGATTCAGAGTCACAGACGAATGACTTGGTCTCTTTCTAAGGACAGAACAAGGGAATAAGGTTTTACTCAGAGTAAGGATAGGAGTGACCATCATGATCTTTGAATTAATATCACATGCCAGGTGCTGACAGTTACTATGGCTTTCATTTTACAAATGCAAAAATTGAAGCTAAGAGAGAATCCTTTGCCTCTGGTCATATAGGAGTAAATGAGATAGCTAGCTTTGAACCAGTGTTTCTCTAATTGAGAAATCTATTCTCTTACTAGTTCACCAAGCTTTTTTGGACCTAGACTACACATAAAGCATTTTCCTACCTATGAAAATGATTTTTCAGTTTTGTTAGGTCATAACTGATTTATAGTGAACTAGGGAAATTTCATGCTGACATGAAGTATACAGTCCTCAGCATCAAAGGGTGTTTGTGTGTGTAAAGTTCTAAGTTTATTTTCAAGAATGCTAAAGAAACTTGCTGCTGACTAGGAAAATGTTTGCATTCTTCACGCACTTCTGCATGGATTTCCAAATTGATGGCTGTTTGCTTCAAAAGTAGACAGGAAATCAATCCTGGAAATTATCGTGTGTGTAGCTCAATTCACTAAGTCATAAAATATCATTTCTCTCATCCCTTTGTGCTGTCTAGTTACTATTTCACTCTTCATGATAATAGCAAAATACTTGCTGGTATTATAAACATTTACCCAGCTCTAAGTTTTGCTCTAGCATATAGTAGCCTTTGTTCAGAGGACACTGGTCCTTTTGCATCAGCAAGTCTCTCCCTCCTTAGGGAAGAAAACCACGGTCATGCTTTGTATTTGCTTTCGTTTTGGTTCCATTTTCCTTTCAAGATATGTCATTGTGCAATTAGTGCAAATGTCGTTAAAGAAAACCATTACATAGATCTCTTTCTGGACCATGAATAGCAATAGATATGGAAAGGAATGCAGTTCTCAAATGTGATTTGTGGAAAGGAGTACTCTTCCAGAAAGCCAGAATAAATTGATGCTTCCAGTGAAAAACAGGGGCCATATTTGAAACCCTTTTTATTCTGGGCTCACACATTTATATATAACTTCCCTTGCAAATATCAATATTCCTCAAATTTTGGACAGTTATGTACCAGGATAATATATCTTACCATTGTTTTTCACTCAGTCATGTCTGACCCTTTGCGACCCCATGAACTGCAGCACAACAGGCCTCCTTTTCCTTCACTATCTCCCTGAGTTTGCTCAAACTTGTGTACTTTGAATCCATGATACCATCCAACCGTCTCATCCTCTGTTGCCCCCTTCTCCTCCTGCCTTCAATCTTTCCCAGCTTCAGGGTCTTTTCCAATCAGTAGGCTCTTCACATCAGGTGGCCAAAGTATTGGAGCTTCAGCTGCAGCATCAGTCCTGCCAATGAATATTCAGGATTGATTTCCTATAGAATTGACTGGTTTGGTCTCCTTGCTGTCCAAGGGAATCTCAAGAGTCTTCTCCAGTACCTCAGTTTGAAAGCATCAGTTCCTTGGTGCTCAGCAGTTTTTGTGGTCCAGCTCTCACATCCTTACATGACTACTGGAAAAACCATAGTTTTGACTATATTTTACCATATATCTTATCTTACTATATCTTACCTCACCATAGCTGAATACCATCTCTACTCTTGTCTATTTAATATATTCTATAAATTTAATGGATTTTTAAACTAATTCTGAATCTGAAAAATACTTACACCAGTAATATAAATGATGAAAACTTGTCATCAATGGAAAATAAACATTAAAACAAATGTGTAAATAATTGCACACGCATTAACTAGGTACCATGGTGGTGTGGTACCTAGTTAAAAAATACGCCTGCCAATGCAGGAGGAACAGGAGATGCAGGTTCAATCACTGGGTTGGCCCTAGAAATAGCAGCTCACTCCAGTAGTCTTGCCTGAAGAATTCCATGGACAGAGGAGCCTGAGGGCTATAGTCCGTGAGGTCACTAAGAGTTGAACACAACTGAGCACACGCATTCATGCATGCACCCATAGATTTATTTTGAACTGGTCTGAAAATAAAAATAATGATGTGTGCCCCTCGAAGTCTTATGACCATACTTTTGAAAACTGAGATTTCCTATAACCGTTATTTTTCAAGATTGAAATTGGGGTTCAGAGCCCTTACTGTGGTTTCCTTTATATACAAGTCGCTTAAGGCCATGAACAGAAATTCTGCCTGGAGGGACCAGATTTTGAACCTTTCAGGCCTCCAGACTGTTTCTTTCACCCTACCCCCCTGTTGCATCACCCGCTGCATATAGTGGTGTGCATATAGCACACCACGTACTTCTTAACATGCTCTGGGAGCTGAGCTCTCATACAGCAGTCACACAGCATTCTGAGGTCCATGCAGCTATGAAAACAGGGCAGTGCTGAGCAAACTCAAGGAAAGAGTGAATCTGCGAAGAGTTCCTTATACTTGTAGAACTTACGTTATTTCTCCAGTAAAATGGGATCATATCTTCTGCTTTATAAAGGTGTTTCTTTTTACTATAAACAATCGCTTGATAGCTTCATAGTCTTTACTGTGTATCAGGAAGGATTCTAAACAGCTTCTAAACATTTATTTATATAATCGTTACAGCAGCCCTGTGAGGCAAATAGGATTAATACCTTCATTTAATACACGAGGAAGGTAACAAGGTAAGGAACAGAGAAGTATTTTCCTGAAGGTCACTCAGCTAGAAAGTGGAGATATGAATTCTGAAAGCCATATTCTATACTCTCAACCACTATTCCATACTGTATTTCATCTAAAAGTTTATGAAATTATCCATGTGAAAATATTTGGACTCTGACATCTATAGTTATTAATACTTTCTGCAGTTCTGAATTCCGGCTTCATTTCATTTGTCTTCCGTTTGTTAGGCAGCAATGCAGGTATTTTATTCCCCCCTGTGTTGGTAAAACTGAAATAGAGAGCAGGCACTTATAGGAAATATAAAATTCTAAGTGTCTAATATATTTTCATATCATGTCACATAATGTGACATATTAGACTGTGGTGGAATGCCAGGCATTGGAGTTATATATGACTTGGGAATGGAGACTGACAGGTTGTCATTACAGCTGTGCCAAATTTCTGTGATAATGGTGAACCCTTGCAAATTTCATTTTCTGGTTTTGCAGATTGCCAACACATTGACTCTTCCCCTATGGTTTCCCATTGGGAAAGACAGAATTGAATTTAGTCAAACTGATAATTGTTCATAATGGAAATTTGAAGGGCTAAAGAGCCTGCATTTGGATATGGGCTTCAATAATTTGAAGAAAATTATTTTCCATCTCTATTCATAGGATATAGAGGCTGATGAGGTAGTTTATCACAGCACTGAATTGTAGATGAGGGAGCCTAATGATGCAGGTCATTCAAATTATGAGTTAAGTGATAACATTTAGTGTCTATATTTAGAACAGAGAATAGGGTCCTGTGTTTCATGGGAGGTCTGGCAACATTCTTGTCATCTACCTGCTAGATGCCAGAGCAAACCACCCCCACCTCCATTCCCCAATTTTGGTGGTCAAAAATATCTCTAGAGTTGGATGCAAAGTTGCCTCTGTTTGATAATCACTGGCTTAGACCAATATAATTTTTAATTCTTTGAGAGTAAACTGCTAAGATCAGTAACACCTTTGCACATGTTTTAAGACTGTAGATTTTTTGAGGATAGTATCTTTGGGACCAAAATACCAAGTTTATAATTCCAAGCATATTACAATAAATAAACTGTTATGTATCCTTTACTAATATTATTTGTAAATAAATAAGCTTAAGTTATACCACTGGCAAAGCCTTTGAGAAATCATGTATTCTCACCCCATTTTTAAAGTTTATGTAATGAATCCTTCTCAATAATAATGTATGATAAATATAGGGTGTTTTATTTGTACAGAGTATCTTCATACTCAATATTTTCTTTACTTTTCACAGTAACTCCAAGGAGAGCTTTTTAAAACCCAATATATTGATGAGTAAGTGGAGACTCAAGAAGAGTAACTTTTGTCTATTTTTTGTGAGTTAGGGAGATCAGAAAATAGCACCATTTGGAGTAATTTTAGATGATCAGAGTTTTCTTGCTTATTAGAACCCTTCAGTAATGCTCTATCTTGTGTGTAAGCTTTTTTTTCCATCCTTGAGAACAGTGCCAATAACTCGTGCCTATTTCTTTTTCCTGCTCTCCTAAGTCTAAACCTACTTGTCACCCTTCCCTACTTCACACTGGTTGTTTGTCCTGAGACCTTGTGGAAACCAAACATCTGTCTCTATACCCTCAGGTGATCTTTTCTAATTATGTTACATGAGGACAATTCTGGAAGCTTAGTATCTCAAGTCTCTAACTTTACAGCTGATAAGCTGCGTAAGCCATTCCCATCGCTATGCTCAGTCTCAAATAGATTAGATCTCTAGGCCCTTAAGCATCTTTCAGCCCTGTTTATCTTGTAGTCAAGACCCTAGAAATTAGACTCCCAGAAAATGGCTCTTGAATCCAGATTCTTCAAGGTGACGGTACCTGCGTAACCTTGATATGAAGCCTCCTATACTGTGTAATATTGTCATCACAAGGATAGCCCTCTTCATTAGCTTAGATTGTGAAATTTATCTTTCAATGTAACGAATGAACATTTTTCCTATGGTAATGACTTTTTTTCCCTCCCTTTGTGAAAACCGCAAGGAATCTCTTTATCAAGAGATAATCGTATTTTAGAAGTGCCACTTACTGTGCCCAGTGAAAGTCCCAGGGATGTGATTGTCCCTTAATAACTCTAAAGTCTGTTGTGTATCATGTTGTATTGTTATTTACCTTGAGTGTATGTGTGGGAACCCATTAGCGATCTCTGTGGTTGGTGTTGTACGTCATGATAATGACAAAGGCATCAAATGACCATTTGTTTGCTTGTAGATAGACAGCATGATTGGAAATGCATCCCACTTTCCACTGGAAAATGCATTTAAATGTAATCTCTTGCGAAGTATTA
The DNA here is from genome assembly GCA_006410675.1 of Oreotragus oreotragus. Lineage (NCBI taxonomy): Eukaryota > Metazoa > Chordata > Mammalia > Artiodactyla > Bovidae > Oreotragus > Oreotragus oreotragus. Next base: position 190,204 of record SJYX01019154.1, on the reverse strand, counting down.
AGTTTAATAACCTGGATTTTAATACTAAATTATGTCAAGCCAAGCTAATGGAAATTGTGGAATTATCATGGATTATTTAATATCTGTATGACTTTTACCTACCATGGAAAGTTCAGGTTCGGTTTTAAATATCTGAGAAGGAAGTAAACACTCATGAGAAATACCTGCTGATTCAGTGATGGAAACTGCCATTGATAACTTGAGAGGATAGATGTAAGGAGAAACAATTTAAATACAGTGACTTTTTAGACTATGTAGTCAATGAATGGTGTCTCTTTCACCTCCTGTTATCTTTTTATGTTCAAATAATGCAGTAATAGTAGACATCATTGATTGAATACATGCTGTATGCCTGATAGTTTCCATATATTCTTTTATTGTCACAAGAATCTTTCAAGGTGGTTAATATTATTTTTGATTTTCAACTGAGGAAACTGAGATGGTAGTGGTTAAAAGATTTGCTTGAGTTGATGTAGCTGAAAAGTGGTGAAGCTTAGAACATAATCTGACTTCAGAGCCCATGTGTTTGTTTACCACTGATTATGTAAAGGCATATTGCCCTGGAGGATTCAGTGCCATCATAGACTTCATTTATTACTAGATATATACCTGTCTGAGAAATCTGTGTGCAGGTCAGGAATCAACAGTTAGAACTGGATATGGAACAACAGACTGGTTCCAAATAGGAAAAGGAGTAAGGATGAGATGGCTGGATGGCATCACTGATTCGATGGATGTGAGCCTGAGTGAACTCCGGGAGCTGGTGACAGACAGGGAAGCCTGGCGTGCTGCGATTCATGGGGTCACAAAGAGTCGGACACGACTGAGCGACTGACCTGACCTGAACTGAACTGAACCTGTCTGAGACTAGTGAAGATGAAAGAAGGTTTGTTACATTGTATAGGAGGTGGAGACCAAAACCATTCCTAAGGGGGAAAAATGTAAGAAGGCAAAATGGTTGTCTGAGGAGACTTTAAAATAGCTGAGGAAAGAAGAGAACTGAAAAGCAAGGGAGAAAGGGAAAGATATACCCAACTGAACGCAGAGTTCCAGTGAGGGGCAAGAAGAGATAAGAAGGCCTTCTTAAGTGAACAATGCAAAGAAATTGAGGAAAACAATAGAATGGGAAGGCCTAGAGATCTCTTCAAGAAAATTGAATATACCGAGGGAATATTTCATTCAAGGATGGGCCCAATAAAGGAGAAAAACAGGAAAGAACTAACAGAAGCAGAAGAGGTTAAGAAGAGGTGGCAAGAATACATCGAAGAACTATACAAAAGGTCTTACTACCCAAATAACCACCGTGGTGTGATCACTCACCTAGAGCCAGACATCCTGGAGTGTGAAGTCAGGTGGGCCTTAGGAAGCATCACTACGTACAAAGCTAGCAGAGATGATAGAATTCCAGCTGAGCTCTGTAAAAATCCTAAAAGATGACTGTGTTAAAGTGCNGGTGTGATCACTCACCTAGAGCCAGACATCCTGGAGTGTGAAGTCAGGTGGGCCTTAGGAAGCATCACTACGTACAAAGCTAGCAGAGATGATAGAATTCCAGCTGAGCTCTGTAAAAATCCTAAAAGATGACTGTGTTAAAGTGCTGCACTCAATATGACAGCAAATTTGGATAACAATAGTGGTCGCAGGATGGAAAAGGTCAGTTTTTATTCCAATCACAAAGAAAGGCAATGCCAAAGAATGCTCAAATTACTGTAAATTGTGCTCATTTCACATCCTAGCAAGATTATGCTCAAAAGTCTTCAAGTCTGGCTTCAGTATTATGTGAACCAAGAACTTCCAGATGTACAAGCTAGATTTAGAAAAGGCAGAGGAACCAGAGATCAAATTACAACATTCATTGGAATACAGAGAAAACAAGGGAATTCCAGAAAAACATCTACTTCTGCTTCATTGACTACACTAAAACCTTTGCCTGTGTGGATTAAAACAAACTGTGAAAACATTCTTAAAGAGATGAGAATGCCAGACCACCTTACCTGTCTTCTGAGAAACTTGAATATGAATCAAGAAACAACTGTTAGAACCTTACATGGGACAATGGACTGGTTCAAAATTGGGAACTGAGTAAGAAAAAGCTGTATACTGTCACTCTTCTTATTTACGTTCTATGTAGAGTATATCATGCAAAATGCTGGGCTGGATGACTCACAAGCTGGAATCAAGATTGCCAGAAGAAATATCAACAACCTCAGATATGCAGATGATGCCACTCTAAAGGGAGAAAGTGAAGAGGCACTAAAGAGCCTCTTGAGGAAGGTGAAAGAGGAGAGTGACTTAAAGCTCAACATTCAGAAAACTAAAACCCCAGCATCTGGGCCCATCATTCCATGGTAAGTAGAAGGGGAAAATGTAGAACCAGTGACAGCTTTTATTTTGGGGCTTCCAGGATCACTGCAGATGGTGACTGCAGCCGTGAAATTAAAAGACACTTGCTTCTTGAAAGGAAAGCTATGGCAAACCTAGAGAGCATTTTAAAAAGCAGAGACAACAGTTTGTTGATAAAGGTCCGCATAGTCAAAGCTGTGGTCTTTCCTGTAGGCATGTAAGGATGTGAGAGCTGGACCATAAAGAATGCTGAGCACCAAAGAACTGATGCTTTTGAATTGTGGTGCTGGAGAAGACTCTTGAGAGTCCCTTGGACTTCAAGGAAATCAAACTGGTCAATGATGAAGGAAATCAACTTTGAATTTGGGAGGACTGATGCTGAAGTTAAAGCTCCAATACTTTGGCCACCTGATGTGAAGAACTGACTTGTTGGAAAAGACCCCGATTCGGGGATAGATTGAAGGCAAAAGAAGAAGAGGGTGGCAGAGGATGAAATGCTTAGATAGCATCACTGACCTAGTGGACATGAGTTTGAGCAAACTCTGGGAGACAGTGAAAGACAGGGAAGGCTGGTGTGCTGCAGTCCATGGGTTCACTAAGAGTCGGCACGGCTTGATGACTAAACAATAAGAAACTGTCACTTGGGAAGGATTGTTTTGTCCTGAATAAATTACCAGCATGCATTTTAGTTCTAAATATTTGAGCAGGGTATAGATCAGGACATTTTGTTCTCTAGATTAAAATAATCCTTTCTGACCCAGACTTTCCAGCTGCTGCCTCTTCATAGTTGCTTTTTGCTAAGAAGGTCTACACTCATTCATGGCTTTCTGGTTCTTTTGTATAGTGATATAGCCAGTGCATTTATGTTTATACCAGCTGATTTTGTTCAAAACTAGAATTTGTCCAATCCTTCTAAGCAGAGGTAGATTCATCTATTTATTCATTTGTTCATGTATTAATTTCCTGTCTTTTCTCACATGTGCTTTTTAATGGAGTTTCTAATAAAAGCCATCATTAAAATTTAAATATAACTTAAACTTATTACAGCAGCAGGTAAGTGACAAGGATGATGGAAATGACAGTGTTAGTCGCTCAGTCATGTTTGACGCTTCGTGACCCCATAGACGGTAACCCGCCAGACTCCTCTGTCCATGGAATTCTCCAGGCAAGAATAGTGGAGTAGGTAGCCATTCTGTCCTCCAGGGGCTCTTCCTGACCTATGAATTGAACCCAGTTCTCTTGCACTGCAGGCAGATTCTTTATTGTCTGAGCCAACAAGAACAAGGATATAATATTGGAAAATTTAATAAATTTTCAATAATTAAAAAAATAAATACTTTATGCATATGATGTGCTGGACACTATTTTTTTCCCCATAGATTATCTCATTCTGCCTTTATAAAAACACTGTAAGGTGGGAATAAAATTAGTATTATATTCTTTTTATGCGTGGGAAATCTGAACTTAAAGGTGAATGGAATGAAAGCCTTTCCACGTGTTCTTGTCCAGGGAGAGGCTGTTATATAATCAACTACCATGAATGCCTGGTTTCTTTGCTTGAATAAAGCAGCACAAAGGTGGTATTCAGTAACTCCTGTGATTTTAACCCATTTGAAGGAATCTACTTAGGTATCTTCTGCCTAGTTTATCTCTGTATGTTGGCACATCTGATGGGAAGTTTTAGCGAAATCCCTTCTACACCTGATAAGAATCTGCTGAGTCAGTTTATTCAAATTAGAATTAAACAAACATTCTCTAACTTTTAAATAAGGCTTTAACACCTCTTAAATAAGGCTTTTAAATAAAGCTAACACTAGCACCCCACTCCAGTACTCTTGCCTGGAAAATCCTTTAGATGGAGGAGGCTGGTAGGCTGCAGTCCATGGGGTCGCTAAGAGTCGGACACGATTGAGTGACTTCACTTTCACTTTTCACTTTCATGCATTGGAGAAGGAAATGGCAAACCACTCCAGTGTTCTTGCCTGGAGAATCCCAGGGACGGGGAGCCTGTTGGGCTGCCATCTATGGGGTCGCACAGAGTCGGACACGACTGAAGTGACTTAGCAGCAGGAGCAGCAACACCTCTACATCTACCAAGGTGTTCATAGACTTTTGTGGATAAATCTTAGATATTACTCTTTACTCTCCAGCCTTTCCATCGTGCTTTCCAGTCTCTGGCATCATCCTTTGCTTCATGGCATCTAACAAATCTGATAGAGGTATTCATGATGTTAGCCCATCCAACAGGTAAATTCTTTAGATAAAAGTACCCTTAAGGAACAGTTCCTAAAATGGAAGGGGTGAGTTTTGAACTAAGTAATGTGGATAAGGAGGGGAATTCTTTGAAGTGTGTGTAGATTTTACGTACTGACTGCATTTTTTGTGTGTATACACATCCCTCATGAGACTCTTCATAATGGATGGGAGACTCTTAACAATGTTACTATAGAGTCACTAGTTACCGTATGCCAAGTAGTGGACTGAGAACTGAATTACATTATGTTACTTACTTTTCATCTGTTCTTTGAGGCTGAATAGCATTATCCTCCCCACTTTGTAGGTGAAGTTGAGGCTTGTATCAGTTAACGAATTGCTCATGATCACGTGGCTAGTAAATAATTTAACCAGCATCCCCTCCCAGGCAGCTGCCTCAGAGCTTGTGCTTTTAAAAAAGAGGAACATAATTATAATTTAATGAATGAAGTTAGTCTACTTTCATTTCAGAATGTATCATTCCAGTGGATACTTGTAATCTTTACTTTCATCCTGGAAGAAAAGAAAAAATATATATAAATGCCAAGATCCTAGTGATAATTGAAAATAAAGAATGAAGACTTGCCTGCAGTTTTCCCATTTTTGTTTTCAGGATAACTCTCATTTTAGCTGTTGTTTTTGATGTGTAATCTGGAGTTGTATATAGTGCCAGTAACCGTTAAGTAGAGGTTTACCTTCTTATCAGTGGGTATCCTTCAGTTCAGTTCAATTGCTCAGTCGTGTCCGACTCTTTGCGACCCCATGAATCGCAGCACGCCAGGCCTCCCTGTTCATCACCATCTCCCGGAGTTCACCCAGACTCACGTCCATCGAGTCTGTGATGCCATCCAGCCATCTCATCCTCAGTCGTCCCCTTCTCCTCCTGCCCCCAATCCCTCGTAGCATCAGAGTCTTTTCCAATGAGTCAACTCTTCGCATGAGGTGGCCAAAGTACTGGAGTTTCAGCTTTAGCATCATTCCTTCCAAAGAAATCCCAGGGTTGATCTCCTTCAGAATGGACTGCTTGGATCTCCTTGCAGTCCAAGGGACTCTCAAGAGTCTTCTCCAACACCACAGTTCAAAAGCATCAATACTTCGGTGCTCAGCTTTCTTCACAGTCCAACTCTCACATCCATACATGACCACAGGAAAAACCATAGCCTTGACTAGGCGGACCTTAGTCAGCAAAGTAATGTCTCTGCTTTTGAATATGCTATCTAGGTTGGTCATAACTTTTCTTCCAAGGAGTAAGCGTCTTCTGATTTCATGGCTGCAGTCACCATCTGCAGTGATTTTGGAGCCCAAGAAAATAAAGTCTGACACTGTTTCCACTGTTTCCCCATCTATTTCCCATGAAGTGATGGGACCGGATGCCATGATCTTCGTTTTCTGAATGTTGAGCTTTAAGCCAACTTTTTTGCTCTCCTCCTTCACTTTCATCAAGAGGCTTTTTATCTCCTCTTCACTTTCTGCCATAAGGGTGGTGTCAT
>SJYX01019154.1:146548-182372 GCA_006410675.1 Oreotragus oreotragus | reverse complement strand
GTTAAATAAGCAGGGAGACAATATACAGCCTTGACGTACTCCTTTTCCTATTTGGAACCAGTCTGTTGTTCCATGTCCAGTTCTAACTGTTGCTTCCTGACCTGCATACAGATTTCTCAAGAGGCAGGTTAGGTGGTCTGGTATTCCCATCTCTTTCAGAATTTTCCACAGTTTATTGTGATCCACACAGTCAAAGGCTTTGGCATAGTCAATAAAGCAGAAATAGATGTTTTTCTGGAACTCTCTTGCTTTTTCCATGATCCAGCGGATGTTGGCAATTTGATCTCTGGTTCCTCTGCCTGTTCTAAAACCAGCTTGAACATCAGGGAGTTCACGGTTCACATATTGCTGAAGCCTGGCTTGGAGAATTTTGAGCATTACTTTACTAGCGTGTGAGATGAGTGCAATTGTGCGGTAGTTTGAGCATTCTTTGGCATTGCCTTTCTTTGGAATTGGAATGAAAACTGACCTTTTCCAGTCCTGTGGCCACTGCTGAGTTTTCCAAATTTGCTGGCATATTGAGTGCAGCACTTTCACAGCATCATCTTCCAGGATTTGAAACAGCTCAACGGGAATTCCATCACCTCCACTAGCTTTGTTCTTAGTGATGCTTTCTAAGGCCCACTTGACTTCACATTCCAAGATGTCTGGCTCTAGATGAGTGATCACATCCTCATGATTATCTGGGTCGTGAAGATCTTTTCCATCCAGTTCTTCTGTGTATTCTTGCCACCTTTTCTTAATATCTTCTGCTTCTGTTAGGTCCATAGCATTTCTATCCTTTATCGAGCCCATCTTTGCATGAAATGTTCCCTTGGTATCTCTAATTTTCTTGAAGAGATCTCTAGTCTCTCCCATTCTGTTGTTTTCCTCTATTTCTTTGCATTGATCGCTCAAGAAGGCTTTCTTATCTCTCCTTGCTATTCTTGGAACTCTGCATTCAGATGCTTATATCTTTTCTTTTCTCCTTTGCTTTTTGCCTCTCTTCTTTTCACTGCTATCCTTAGTATAATAAAATTAGGATTTGAGATACACACACGCATATATATACAGCTGATGACCAATCATATTTGAAAAATCAAATAGTGATGTATTTATGATTCATGGTTAAGTTAATTATAGGAATTTTTTGTTTGTTTCACGGGAAGCACTGCCTTAGATTTGTTAGAATCATTTGTGGCTCTTTATTTTTGGAGAATATTTAAGAAAGTAAAGGAAAAAATAAAAATGCAATTTCTAATATAGAAACGATATAAAGATGTTTGGTTCTTACCTTCCAGACTTATTGATACTGACTTGAAAGTAAAGGTATTAAGAAACTTAATAAAGTGATGACTATTATGGTACCCACCAGGGGATAGTGTAAACTTAAGAAGTGATAAGGTGTTTATGGCTAGTCAAGAAAAGATTCTATTTCTATGTCAATCAAATATGCTATGTTTAAATGTAAATTAGACTAGGATTTTATGTTTAAAGATACTTCTGAGTGGCCTATATATATATATATATATACACACACATAAAATGATATTTTCAATTATAAAAAGACAATTATATTACTCAGAATTAAAGTTGAAGGATATACACATAACATAGACATGAAGCTACATATATATACACACACACACACACACAATATATCTGTGGGCTTCCCTGGTGGCTCAGACAGTAAAGAATCTGCCTGCAATGCTGGAGACCTGGGTTCGATCCCAATCCCTAGGTCAGGAAGATCCCCTGGAGAAGGGAATGGCAACCTACTCCAGTGTTCTTGCCTGGAGAATTCCACGGACAGAGGAGCCTGGTGGGCTACAGTCCATGACGTTGCAAAAATTCAGACACAACTGAGCAACTAACACTATTCATCTATTGTTAGTAATATGTATATATTTTCCTTAGNTGGCAACCTACTCCAGTGTTCTTGCCTGGAGAATTCCACGGACAGAGGAGCCTGGTGGGCTACAGTCCATGACGTTGCAAAAATTCAGACACAACTGAGCAACTAACACTATTCATCTATTGTTAGTAATATGTATATATTTTCCTTAGAGAGAAAACTGTTGCTTCAAGGAAAAGTACTTTCAGGTAGAAAAGTATTTCACAGTTAAAGTTTAACTTGGTGGATTTAAGAGAAGATATAATGCCATATTTGGAGAAGGAAATGGCAACCCACTCCAGTATTCTTGCCTAGAGAATCCCATGGACAGAAAAGCCCAGTGGGCTACCGTCCATAGGATCGCACAGAATCAGACACTACTGAAGCCGCTTAGCATGCATACATAATGCTAGATTAATTGGAAGAGTTTTGTTACATTCATTTTACATAATCATAAAATGAACAAAAACAGTGGCATGCCTTCTAGCTGTTTTTCATTATTTAAAATCGCTTTGTAACATTTTCTTAGGAAATGGTTACTCTTACTCAGTCTGAATACCTTAGAATATCACAGGCTTCTAAATTTGTTATTGCTAACTAAGAAGCGATCAAGTGGTGAAACGACTGCTCAGGAGTTACACAGCAAGTCAGGCAGCTAGTTTTACTTGGTTTATTCATTTATTTTGTTTTGTTTATTAGTTTTTTTTTTTAATATCCCAGGCAGCTAGTTTTACTTGGTTTGTTCATTTATTTTGTTTATTAGTTTTTTTAAAATATCCCATATATAAAGCATGAGTGAAGTCATACAGATTTGTCTTCTTCCCTCTAACTTATTTTACTTAGCTTAATACCCTCAAGGTCCATCCACCTTGTTGCAAATGGCAAGATTTCACCTTTTTTATGGTTGAATAGTGTTTCATTGTATACGAATCTTTTTGATCTGTTCATCTGTTCATGGGCACTTAGGCTGTTTCTGTATCTTGACTATTTAAAATTGTGCTGGAACAAACTGTGCATATAGCCGTGCATGTGTCTTTTAAAATGTGTTACCAGTTGGGAAGAGGGACATGGGGAGGGCCAAATGGGTAAAGGGTGACAGACAGAAAGTAAATTTGTGGTGATGAGCATGGATTTTTGGTGGGCATACAAAAGTAGAAGTATAATGTATACATGAAACATATAGTGTTAACAATCAAGGTTACCTTGATAAAATTAAAAAAAAATTTTAAATACATGTTTTAAAAAAAAGTTCACACAGCTAGTGAAATACAAAGCATAGAGCCCAAACTCCTGTCTCCTAATTTTGGCCATTCTATTAAGCCTGAAATCCATAGCAACTGTATTTCATTTTTATTTCCTTCTAATTTGTTTAGAATGGAAATTGTTAAGCATTAACTACATATAAGAATATTTATCTTTGAAAAAGTGTATTTATTTGTATGTTATTTTTTTTTATTCTAGGAATCGTTGACATATAGTAACTCCACAGTATGTGGCCCCAAGATCTACCCTAAAAGGTAAGCTTCCCAAAAGGGAAAACTTTTTCTTACTTGTATTTCACCTTGGATTAGCATCCTTAGCTACTATGGAAACATTAGATCCTTTCCTTAGAGTGATACAGTGAGATCATTTTATGTTTTTCTGAAAGTTGAAGTTAACAAAAGTAGCGAAGTCATACAAGTTTGAAGCTTGAAAATAGGAAGTTGCACCCTTTCTGGGTTCTTTCTGGAGAAGATACTTGAGGCAGATATTTGGTGGTTCAAATTAATATGATAATTCCAAAAGTTCAGAATTTGGCATCATGGAAAAAGTATTGGGAATAAAATGAAGGTTGTTGGCGTTTTTGCCCAGGACATTTTCAGTCAGATCTTCAAAATACTAAGTTAATGAGGTCTGCAAATATTGAGGCAATAAATTGAATCATTTTAGGGGTAAAACAAGAGTGTTATAAGTTACTATTGTGTGTGCCCCCTCTGTCTACACTTGCCCCCTCTGTCTTGAACTTCATATTTTTTTCTTTATAAAAGATACAGATGTACACAAGTAAAACTCACTGTTTTTAGTTTCCTAAGACTGCTGTAACAAAGTACCATGAAGTGGGTGACTTAAAACAATGGAAATTTATTTTTTCACTGAGTAGAAAAGAATGAAATCAAAGTGTAGGCTGGGCTGTGCTTTCTCTAAGAGCTTTAAAGGAGAAATTCTCACTTGCATTTTCCATCTTCTAGAAGTTGCTGACAACTTTTGGTGTTCCTTGGCTTGTAATTGCATCACTCCAGTCTCTGCCTTCACATGGCTTCTCCCCCATGTGTGTTTGGGTCTATATTCCCCCTTCATCACCCTAGTCCAATATGACCTCATTTTACCTTGATTACATCTACAAAGACCCTTTCCCCCAAAAAGGTCACATTTAAGGGTCTCAGGATTAGGATTTCACTAAACCTTTTTGTGGAATATTATTCACCCATAGTAGGACCTGGCCCTTTAGTAAACTAGACTTTCATGGGGAAAAGTGCTAACCTGGAGGATGGTGGTAGAGTAAAATCTCATCGCATTGCTGTATAGAAAATAAAAAGCTGAGTCACTTTAACAGATGTAATAATTATCAAGTGATCCTGATGGTCAAATTGCCTCCCCAGCAATAGAAAACAAAATATTCTGTGATTCAGTATAGGGATTGATACCATTAGGTAATATTAATGCATACTCTTGAGTCTCAGGGAATTATCTTAACCCCCTCTTGAAAAAAATATGTAGAAAAAATTATTTAATTTGATTTTCCAGATGAGTTTCATAAGCCAAGATTAACTAAGGTATTTTTTTTTTAACAAATAAACTCTTACTCTGTAAAAAGTCACCCCAGAATTCAGTGGCTTGCAATAGTGACCATTTATTATTTCTCATGAGTCTATAGAGATCGCCTTCCCTGGTGGCTCAGAGGTTAGAAGCATGAGTCTATAATGTCAGCTAGGTAGGTCTTCTGTTACAAAATAGACTCCCACAGTTTGCTGGGTGTGTCTGTGTGTCTGAGGTCAGTTTGTAGGTTGGGTAGGGGGAGGCTCTGCTCCCTGTGGTCTCTCATCCTCCAGGGGAGCCAGGCTTCTCTGGCCTTGTTCCAAGATATGAGTGTTCTCGCACTTGCTGTGAACTACTATTTTTACCTCCTCAGGCAGTAGGAGTGATCTTAAATCACGTTCTAAATGTAATCTAACTACCAGAACCACCTGTAAATCTGCCACTGTTCCGTTTTCCTTGGATCAATTCCAGGTGTTTAACATGGCTTCAGAAGTTTCAACATTATTTGGCTCTTGCTTAGCTGACTACCTTTCTTTCTCCCACCCCATACTTTCCGGTGTAGGTTCTTCCAACATGAGTTTCTTTAAATTGCTTAAATATCTCATCTTCTATCTTGCTTTTGCTCATTGTAGGCTTTCTTCCAAGAACAGCCCTTTTGTGCATCATCTCCCTTCTCCTTCCTTTGTGTGATCAACTCATTTATCACTAAATGAAAGCTCAGTTCTTCCAGGAAGCCTTCTATGTTTTCCTTGCCTGAGTGAAGCTTCTCTTGGCTGCTGACATCGATGTGAATGACATGATAACCACAGTGTCCTGCAATTGCTTGCCTAATTATCTTCCTCTCCCACCTTGGACTCTGATGCCAGTGATTACATCTTATTGTGTATTCCTAGAATGTAACAGTACATGCACAAAGAATGACTCAGGAATTATTCATGGAAAGAATGAAGGATTCAGTGACATCTTTTCTATTCTAATTCTTCTGTCTTTAAAGGTTTAAGTGGTTGGGCATGTTCAGAATTAATGTTGAAAGGCAGAGGGTCACCTTCCCTCAAATTCTCCTCATTCTCCTTTGTCCCACCTAGCACCCTCTGGTGCGTTGGCCTTTTGTCGTCTGTAGCCTGTGGAATAGAACAGCTGCAAAATAGTGTGCTTTGGTTCATGCATTCTCTCTCTCTTTTTCTTTTAATTTCAAAAGGGAAAACAAATTTTAATTTGTTGCTAACACTTGAAAATTAGATTTTACATGCAATGATGATTTCCAGATTCTCTTAGAAGAAATCAGATTATTTTCTGCCCTGAGCCTGCATTCCCAGGTAGCATGAGGGTTTACTTGAGCAGCAGATGCCTTCCTCTACCTTCAGTTCATCATGCCACATCGTTTGCTATCTATATGGCCCTGGCAGGCACTCGAGTTCCCTGGTGGCTCAGTGGTAAAGAATCCGCCTGCCGAAGACGGGGGTTTGATCCCTGGATTGGGAAGACCCCTGGGGAAGGAAATGGCTACCCACTCCAGTAAAAGAACCCATGGACAGAAGAGCCTGGTGGACTACAGTCTATCAAGTTGCAAAGAGTCAGACAGGACTTAGCAACTAAAACAAAACAAAACAAAAGCTCGACTGCTAAGAGTTTGTCTCTTACAAAGCAAAGATGATGGGTTTGGTCACTGAACCATTTTGTTGTTCCTTTTGTGTATCTACCAACTAAGCGGAAGTAATTTAGGTTTTGTATTCAGAGCTCTGTGCTTAATTTCCTGCTCAAATACTCAAACAGATCAACTAATCTCTCCAAAACTCTTTTCTCCCCCACCTGTAAAATGGAGAAATGGAGACTATAATATTGTGTATGAACTTGCATGAAGTTCCTTTATTAAAACCACAACATTCCATCTAACCTGTACGCATAGAGAAAATTAAAGAAAATAGGTTTTTGGATTGATGCACATAATTTTCATCTTCTTTTGGATGATATTAATTTAAATAGATTAGGTAAATTAAGTATCAACACATGCTACAACATGGGTGACCTTTGAAACCGTTATATACTAAATGAAAAAAGCAAGCACAACAGGCTCCATATTATATGAATTCATTTATATGAAGTTTCCAGGATAGAAAAAGTGATAGAGACAGAAAGCATCTTAGTGGTTTCCAGGAACTAAGGAAAGAGAATAATGTGAAATGGCTGCTCGTGAGCCCACGGCGTCCTCTCTTGGGTGATGAACATTTTCTGGAGTCAGGTAGTGGTGGTGGTGACACAACCCTGTGAATATACTAAGAGATACTGAATTGTGCAGTAAATGGTGAACTTTATGGTATGTGCCTGCTCAGTCCCTTCAGCCATGCCCCCCTCTGCAACCCTGTGAACTGTAGCCCACCAGACTCTTCTGTCTGGGTGATTCTCCAGGCAAGAATGCTGGAAAGAGTTGCCACCCCCTTCTCCAGGAAATCTTCCGAACCCAGGGATCAAACCATCTCACGTCTTATGCATTGGCCCAGATTTTATGGTGGTTGTTGTTGTTCAGTTGCTCAGTCATTTCCAACCTTTTTTATGCTACGTGAATATCAGTGAAGTAATACAATATTAAATTCATGTTTTAGGAAGACAAAATTTTTCTTTCAAATATGGTGAGTAGGGGGTGTAACAGAATAAGGAGACTTCTTGGGCTGTCACCCAAATCAATAAACACGGTATTCCTTAAAGTCTTGCTCTGCCCTCCAAAACCAAAGACCAGGTCAGATTTCTAATTGTAAAAAGTCATGGTTTATAAATGGAATTTAGAAAGATGGTAACGATAATCCTGTATGCGAGACAGCAAAAGAGACACAGATATAGAACAGACTTTTGGACTCTGTGGGAGAGGGAGAGGGTGGGATGATTTGGGAGAATGGCATTGAAACATGTATAATATCATGTAAGAAACAAATTGCCAGTCTAGGTTCAATGCAGGATACAGGATGCTTGGGGCTGGTACACTGGGATGACCCAGAGAGATGGTATGGGGAGGGAGGTGGGAGGGGAGGTTCAGGATTGGGAACTCATGTACACCCGTGGTGGATTCATGTTGATGTACGTCAAACCAATACAGTATTGTAAAGTAAAATAAAGTAAATAATTAAAAATTAAAAACAAAACAAAAAAAATTCATGGTTTAGTCCATTGGTTATGAGAGATGGGGTCAGAGATGGGTTCATGTTTAAAAATCAACTACATCTTCTGTACCCACACATTCCTCTAACAGTCATATAAAGGTACTAATGGCCATTTTGGCGGCAATTGTGTCCGACTCTTTGTGACCCCATGGACTATAATCTACCAGGATCCTCCGTCCATGGAATTTTCCGGGTAGAGGTACTGGAGTGGGTTGCCATTTCCTTCTCTAATTGTAAGACATAGGAAGACCAAATGTCAAATTTTTGACATGGTGCCAGTTACAAAACAGTTCCTCTATTATTTATATATATATAAATATAAATTGAAGTAAAATAGACTTGTAATATTATATAACTGATATATTTTAATGAGTGTTACTTGGTTGTAAGTATTAGGCTGAAACACTATTTTTGGCAACTCAGCTTTTCCACAATTACCCTCCAACATCCCCAGTGCCCACTCCACAGGCATCTTGGCCAGAAAGAAAAGCACGGCTAGAATTTCTGCTATCACTTAATGAATTTAATCAGTCCTGTAGGGACTTCAATAAAGCAGGGGAGTATTTAACAGGGAAACCTGATTTTTATGCTTCCTGTGTGCCTCATAGTAGTTGACAGAGCCTTCCCTCGCAGAAGTAACATTACCTGTGCTGAGAGGAGCATTAGCATACCATGAGGGTGATGTTAGAACTAAGAACACATCCCTGTGGCCTTGTATTAAAATATGTGTGTGTGCTTCTGAATGCAAGTCAGTGTTGTCAGTAAGAAAATAAACTGCTGCCTGAAAATGTATGATTCAGTTGTCTGTCATTTTTACTATTTATGATTTTTTTCTGTTTAAACATTGTAGAGATTTTTTTTTTTACCTTTGGTTTTATCTTTGGAAATTGAAATTGAAATCACAGTGTGGGAATATAGAAGATAATTGAGTTAGTCAATGAAGTATACTATACATTGTAACATTAAGCAGAATTGTTTAATCTTCATTATGAAAAAATGACTGTGTGAATTGCTCCATTTGATACAGTGGTTGCTTTCTGCTTTTCCTTGTGTATAATGGAAAGAATTATGCTATGGTGAGTGGCCAAAATAGCTGAGATTGTATCATTTGCCTCTTAGTAAGTATTTATTGGTAGCTCACTATTGGTAGCATCTTCAGTAGGACCTAGAGTTATGATGGCAAAGTTAAAAAAAAAAAAATATGTATATATATATATATATATGCTGCTGCTGCTGCTAAGTCACTTCAGTCATGTCTGACTCTGTGTGACCCCATAGACGGCAGCCCACCAGGCTCCCCCATCCCTGGGATTCTCCAGGCAAGAATACTGGAGTGGGTTGCCATTTCCCCCTCCAATGCATGAAAGAGAAAAGTGAAAGTGAAGTCGCTCAGTCTGTCCGACTGTTAGCGACTCCATGGACTGCAGCCTACCAGGCTACTCCGTCCACTGGATTTTCCAGGCAAGAGTACTGGGGTGGGGTGCCATTGCCTTCCCCGNCTGGAGTGGGTTGCCATTTCCCCCTCCAATGCATGAAAGAGAAAAGTGAAAGTGAAGTCGCTCAGTCTGTCCGACTGTTAGCGACCCCATGGACTGCAGCCTACCAGGCTACTCCGTCCACTGGATTTTCCAGGCAAGAGTACTGGGGTGGGGTGCCATTGCCTTCCCCGATCACAGGGACTAAATCATAATATATACATGTATCCATTCTACCCGCAAACTCCCCTCTTATTCAGGCTGCCACATAGCATTCAGCAGAGTTCCATGTGCTATACAGCAAGTCCATGTTGGTTATCCATTTTAAATATAGCAGTGTGTACATGTCCATCCCAAATTCGCTCACTATCCCTTCCCTCCATTCATCTCCCCGCTGGCAGCCATCAGCTTGTTCTCTAAGTCTTTGAGTCTGTTTCAAAAGTAGCACAACTGTTGAACCCAACATCTAAAAGTTCTGAGGAACCAAACAGCCTGACATTCTTTCTGGTGGCATTGTCATATACATTAGCAGGACACTGGAGCTTTGCTTCCTTAAATCTCTCTCTGCTCTCCCCCTATGCTGTGCTAAAATAATGAGCAAGGGAACAAAGGACAAAGAAAACAGGAGAGGAGAAGACAGTTTACAACAAATATTTCCAAACATTTGGGGATGGAAGGTTAGATGCATTCGTGATAACTGGTTCAGCGGAGTGAAAAAATATGACACCTGAGAGCCTGTAGAGAGGAGGCCCCGAAATGGGGCTGCTTCACAGTGGAGGCCCAGGGAGCCCCAGGGGCCTTCCTCAGGAGGAGGGTGAGGGTGGAGTTGGAGGGGAGAACTGGCTGCCCCCAGTCCTACCTGTGGCAACCTAGAGATCACTCCTCCCCAACTCCGCGGATTTGGAAGATTTACTTTTCGCATTATTGGATCGGAGTGGCTCTCTTGAAGACACCAGGCACTACAGAAGGAAGAAGTGAGATGCTTTACTGACACAATGGCATAAGGTGAACACTGATAGCATCCCAGCCTCCTCCACTGCCTCCACACTGACAGCCAGGCTCATACACACTGAGGAGGCTGATTCTTCTCTGAAGGACCCGAACTAAGAAGGACAATCAAAGATGCTGATCTGGGACATCCCCAGTAAGATGACCTGCTCCCATCAATCACCCTTCAGTGAAGTCTACCAACAGATAAGTCTGGCCCCACACACAGATCCTGCAGCCAGACTCTAAGCGCTCTGGTTTTAGTGAACAGGCATTAGAGGAAAGTCTTCACCATGAAACATGGAGAATAAACCGAGGGAACTGGGAGCAGATGGCCACAGTATTTCTGTTCTCACATCTTTAAAAAACTTTTGCTCCTTCTTTCATTAAGAGGTAGGATTTATATCTTCTTTCCTTGAATCTGGGTGGGACTCCAACCAACAGAGTCACCTTCGAGCCAATGGCCACGAGGCACAGGCAGTTATCAAGCTCTTGAAATCTAGCTATTGCAACCAAAGAACTGAAATAATCATTTTATTCAATTCTACATCATTTAATTAAAAAACTGAAGCCGTAGAAAATATTTTACCAATAACTTGATTGTTTGGATAGGAACTGTGCTTCCCATAGACTACTGAAAATTTTGCATCTGAAAAAAACTTTAGTATTTGGATTGAGATGTGTTATAAGTCTAAAATCTAAACTGGAGACTTCCCTGGTGGTTCAGACGTTGGGAATCTGCCTGCCAATGCAGGGGACATGGGTTCCATCTCTGGTCCAGGAAGATTCCACATGCCACAGAGCAACTAAGCTTGTGCGTCACAACTACTGAAGCCTGCATGCCTAGAGCTCATGCTCGGAAACAAGGAAAAAGCCACCACTTTGAGAAGCCTGTGCACCACAGCAAAGAGGAGCCCACAACTAGAGAAAGCCAGCTCGCAGCAACGAGGACTCAGAGCAGCCGAAGATAAATAAAATCTAAACTGAATTTTGAAGACAGTATGAGGAGAGAGACTGTAAAATATCTCATTAGCAGTTTTATATTAATTACATATTACAGTTTTTTGTATATATTAAATTAAATATTAGAATTCTGATAGCAGTCCTCACTAATGGTCTGAGACTGCAATTTGACAGGAGTTAGATAATCTGAGGGAACAAATCAGAATCTGATCAAATGATAAGACTTATTCTCCCCATTGACAAAGAAGAAGAATTCTAAGAGACCCTAAGTAACAGAATTTCCTGCAGTGGCCCTCATACGTCACGGCCCTGTGGCTGTTGGTCCCCAGTGCTTGATAAAACCCAAATTTCCCATCCACTGCCTGTTAAAGGTCTATTCCTCTTCTTTCCTCCACTTCCTCCCATCTTGCTGATGCTCTGGTCAACTTCCTTCTAAATCCGCTGACTGTGGTTTGACCACTTTGTCCTCTTGTGGACAAAGAATGCAAGGGGATAATGAACAAGGGAAAACCATTGTTGTGTTAGGGTAGTGAGACTATTAAGACTTTTTCTCTAAGGCAATTATATTATCTTAGCAGTAATTACATCTCCTAATGAAAAAGGGTAGGCATGTATTATTCTGTTCCTACTTCCCTAGCGGCTCAGATTGTAAAGAATCTACCTGCCATGTGGGCGACTCGGGTTCAATCCCGGCTACTCACTCCAGGATTCTTGCCTGGAGAATTCCATGGGCAGAGCAGCCTGGTGGGTTACAGTCCATGGGGTTACCAAGGGTCAGACATGACTGAGTGACTAACACACACAGAATTATAACCACTCTAAGAAAAGACTTCCGAGAACATCGTAAGAATTCTGTGTTTTCCCCAAAGTTACTCAAGGTAAGTCTTGAGTCATCTAGAATATTGATTTTTTTTTAACTTTTTCTTTACTTAAAAAAAAAAAATAGCCTGTTTCTCCAGTGGAAACAAGAGTATTTGGTTTAGAAATGACCAATGTCTCAAAAAGCTTTGATTTGCTGTCACCTACTCTTCTCCAAAACCCCAAATTAATGGCATCTGATCCTCACAAAGTAAGGCATCCACAGCTAAAAATGTCCTTATAATGGGGGTAGGGAGACTGGGGGGAGAAAGCAGGGGTAATTTTTTTCCCAATATGTTTGTCATTATTATAGGTTATATATACAGAAGGAAAGTTAATTAAGCTTTAAAAAAAAATCCATCACACATCAATGGCTGCATTTTAATGAGTACAAAAAGTTGAGGTGTTTACTACCAATTAAAGCGGTTTTTAAATAAGCATTAATTAACACAGAAATTCAGAAGAAAGTTATACCTTGTCAAAGAAAGGCCAGTGCAGGCTATGCCCACTTCTGCTCCCATTCATATTCAGATAGTAATTACCACCAACCCTATATTTTCCATAATAATGAGGAGATGCTGTCGTGTCCATCAAACAACAACACTCGCACAAAAGTGGCAGAATTAGAAATTCTCAACCTGAAGTAAACTTTTCAAATGTTTTCCTTCTGGGTTTTTCCCTCATCTGTGTCAAAGTTATTCAAAGAGGAGGTTGGCCTGATTTTAATGGCGAGGTTTCTTTCTTTTTTCCTCTTTTGCAAAGAACACTGTATAAGGAGTACTCGTTGGTCAAGTCTTCATCAGCAAATCCAAACAATTACCCAGTCATGATTTAAGAGGGCCCGCAGTTCTTCCTTTGTTTCTTCATGATAATATTAATTTGCATACTACTACTGACTACTCCACTTCCTTTTAGAAAATTATTGTCTATCTTAAGGTGGTAAGGAGGAGAAAGACATAAAACCTGTAAAGCCCACCACCTAACTAGCGCAAAGTTTGATGGACAGTCTCCTCCTTGAGTGAAAAGTAATGGGGAGCATACTCAAGTCTGGGCAGCACCTAGGAAGATGCCACAGGGCGGTCTCAGGAAAACGGTTCTCAAGCACCTCGGGCAACATGTTCCAGAGATGGATCCCCACCTCAAAAATCAGGTTTTCTTACAGATGAACGTATTCTTACCAAATTCACATAAAATTAGCCAATAAATCAGTGTGTTAATTTACTAATCTTTAATAGAGGATTTAAGAAACTCTCTAGCACTTGGAATTCTCATGTTTCCTCTCCCTTCCCAATGTCAATGTATTTAGGAAAGAAAGCTGAGTTATTAATCAAAAGGCTCCTTGGTGAACTCAAAATCAGATCAGGAAAGCAGTATGGTGTGGGAGGGTTCTGCCCAGTGGAATTTCCCCTTCACATAACAGGGAACCTCTTTCTTGTAATCAAAATATTGCGATCCTTTGAAAAGAAGTACCTCTCATTTATTCAGTGTAAACAGGTTGACTTTGGTCTCTCTGGACTCCAATATTCAGTGAAGATTCTTCTTCTGTTTCACTGCTACATATCTTGCTTTATCTACCAGTAAAGGTCTTCTCTTTGCAGTAATTTAAGTAGTCAAATTCTCACCATGGGAGAAGCTCCTCCCAGCCAGTCTTTAGTGATCCAAGGACAGAACACCAAACAAGAAAGGTCAATTCCAGGAGTCTGCATTGAACATGTTTTCAATCAAGTTGGCTAAGTTGCTGTAGAGTCAATTCTTGAAGCTGAAGGGTGAGAGGAAACAGTGGAAGAAATTTCATCATCTTCCAGAGAGGGGTGGTTTCTCCCCAGTGTGCAAAAGTTAACGCCATGTTTCCAAAAGTTTGCACAAAAAAGTGGGAGGGAATCTACTGGTCTTCTTGAGCCTTGAATTGTGCATGAATAAAAAGACGGATGAAGAGATGGTTTGATTATGCAGCCCTTTAGTTGCCAGAGTGTATTTTCAGTGCATACCCAGTGTAGCTTCAGAATTTCTATTTATAAGACAGGTTTAGGGAGCAATCCAGTTGGAAAGGGCTTAGAGAACTTGTCTGGAAGCCACATTTGCAAACCAAACATGCCATTTTTACCTAGATTGAATGTTTCTTGGAGTGGCCTGGGGGTGTTGATGAACACTGAGGGAGGAAATGAGGACTCTGCCGTTGCTATGGGATTACTGAGGGCGGGAGCCAGGTCTAATTTATCTTTGAATCATGTAAATGCCTAGCAGAATGAGTAGTACAAGTGTTCAAAATGTTCATTAAATGATTGATGAGTGAGGCTTTAGTTCCACGTTAAAGATGGTAAGTTCATGCCTGGGTTTGATGCCTTTATAAGCCCACTGGCTTTCCTCTAGTTTCATGAGTAGTAATTGGGCTCTTAACTTGTACCAACCAACTGGTATACCTGCCTTTGTCACAACCGGGCCCAAGAAGAGGCTGATGATGGACCAGCAAAAAGCTACAAAGCAAAAAAAATCTACAAACCCCAGAAATTTAGCTGGAAAGAGAGCAGGCTGAATTGACATACAAGATAAGGAGGGGCTGGTAATCAGTGAAGAGTAGGAAGCAGACTGTGGCCCAGGCCTCACTGATGAACCACAGAGCACAGATATGCTGCCATTCGAGTTGCAAGCACTCTGCATTATACTTTTTTTTTAATTAGTGAAATTTTCTTTTTTTTAATTAGCTTTAGTTCCACGTTAAAGATGGTAAGTTCATGCCTGGGTTTGATGCCTTTATAAGCCCACTGGCTTTCCTCTAGTTTCATGAGTAGTAATTGGGCTCTTAACTTGTACCAACCAACTGGTATACCTGCCTTTGTCACAACCGGGCCCAAGAAGAGGCTGATGATGGACCAGCAAAAAGCTACAAAGCAAAAAAAATCTACAAACCCCAGAAATTTAGCTGGAAAGAGAGCAGGCTGAATTGACATACAAGATAAGGAGGGGCTGGTAATCAGTGAAGAGTAGGAAGCAGACTGTGGCCCAGGCCTCACTGATGAACCACAGAGCACAGATATGCTGCCATTCGAGTTGCAAGCACTCTGCATTATACTTTTTTTTTAATTAGTGAAATTTTCTTTTTTTTAATTAATTTTTTTTTTTTTTACTTTATTTTACTTTACAGTACTGTATTGGATTTGGTATACATTGACATGAATCCGACACGGGTGACTATAGCTGTTCACAGCTGATGTTCACCTCTGTCTTATCTGATCCCTTTGTACAGGAATAAACAGTCTTTGAAGAACAGTGAAGTACCAATGTGCTTCTTAGGAGAGGATGGTAATAGGCTGGCAATGCCTCAAATTCCAAAAGTATGAAAATCTCCTACCTTGACTGCCGCTTTGGTCTTTGCTTTTTTCCATTCTTTTCACTGTTCTTGCCTTTATAGGAAAATGTTTGTTTGGGGGCACTGTTTAAACATGCAGTCAATTGTACTTCTTTTTGGAAAAGTGTGCAATTTTCCCCCATAGCATAGAGAAGGATAACATGCCTCCTTGGTCAAGTCTGGAAAAAAGAACTGTCTCTTTTTCTGCAGCTCCTCGGTTATGTTACCTTTATCTGGCCTTATTAAAATGGAAAGAACTTCCCCTACGTGTGTCCCATTCTTCTACTTATCAGACTTGGGATAGATTTTGCTTTTCCACTCAATTTGGACAATGAACTGAGTTTCATTTTTATTTATGGGCTTCACAAATCCGTTTCACTTGCTGCTTTTCATGCCCCAGTTCCATGCTGTTGTGTTGGGATTTCCCACCCTGCCAGGCAATTAAACAAAAAACTCATGGAAAAGAAACTTCTTTACAAAACTCTTTTAAATTCAAAATACACACAATCATCTCCATTTCAGATCCAATATATTTAACGGATGGGGCTTTTAAGTCTTTTTTTTTTTTTTAAGCATCCAACTCTCCAAATTAATTCTTTCACTGTCCTAGCCAACTCCTCGTTTGAGTTCTAAAGACTAGTTCAAAATTCCAAGACAGCAAGCACACTTAACTTTAAACCCTCTGTTTGCAGACTAGGTGGTACGCATGTGAGAAGATACTACAGTGGCCACGTGGCTGATGGGTTTGAAGAACAGGATGGGGCTGCACATCACGGTCACCTGAGCTCAGAGCAGGATAAGCCCAGAAACCTAGAGCAGCACCAATAGCTCCTTGTCCTAGGCTGGATTAAAAAAAAAACAACAAACAAGAGCAGCCAAACTTAACCACATAGACCTACACTACTAAAGGAAGCATGGAGAGATGTAGTCCCTTTCTCAGCACTTTGTCACCCTCAGAGGAAATTACTGCTATTTCTTTAAATACATGACCGGACAGGGCTGCCTCCAATAGGACCCGATAAATCAGAATCCCATCTAAGAAAATTTATAGATTGGGTTCAGGCATAGCTCAGTCCTGTTACACAGAAGTCCAAGAACAGAATTCCAATAAAACTTTATTTAGACAGAGACCCAGTAATCTGAGTCTCACATTGCTCAGACACAGCCCAAACTAAAGCTTACTTTGATGCTTTCTCTGAGTTCCGGCTCTCTCTCACACACACAAACTATAGACAGACGACAGACAGACAGAGATATGCCAAGTAGAAGTGGGCAAAGAATGTTTAAATCTGGTCCTACCAGGCTGTAAGCTGCTTAAGACCAGGAACCACTGCTGGTTCCCCTTTGTGTCTAGTCCATGGAAGGTGCTTCAGGTCTGTTAGATTCACTTACCTGAAATTCTTTAAACGTGAAGTGAGCAGGCTGCTCCAGCTGTCGTGTCACCAGTCACTAGGGTTGACCCAGATGTTCTGACTGTGAAGGTGTTTCCTTTCTCCCTCTACGTGCAGCCGAGGGAAAGATAAACTAGAAAGCAAGAATTTGTAACTGGGTACACTGCACGATGTTGACACGGTTGACACGAGTGTTTTGGTCCAGCTGCCAGGTGTCTCCCTGGAGTAGATGGGGTGGACCAGAACGTGATGAGAATGTCACCAACCATTAGGATCATCCACTTCACTTTGCAAACCACATAACTTCCTGGCTTCAAACGTACTTACCTAGTAGGGAGAAAATAGAGATAACGTGAGTACCTTCATTCATTTGGCAGTTACTATTATTATAGGGAGTTAATCAACTGACATTCAAATTTACATCACAATCTTTTGAACCTTTGCTAATGTGGATCTATCCCCCTGAACCTGATGAATTATGATGAATCAAGTTCTGGACCTGGCCAAGATGGGGTCTAGAGCTCGCCTTTGTGCTAACCAGAGCAGGGGTGTAATACCATCGAATTTCCTGCCTCCGCAGCCATTCAGCCCTCTTAAACCTTTCTAACACTGAAATACTAGCTAGAATAGTACTTTGTCTATCCCACTGGATTGCTAAATTGCACTGAAGTAAAATCCCTCAAAAGCCAAAAGAATGTTTGCAAAAAAAAAAACAAAACCTTTCCCTAACAACACTGAACAGAGACAAACCTGAAACAATGTAGCGATTTGAGGCCATTTCATAATGTTGCGCAGGTTGTACACCATACAAAATCACCATCAACGAGGCACTTTACATTCATAGTCATTATTATATATTTTTGTATTTACTGGCCAATAGCAGTAAATGCCCAAGAAAAATATATAAATAGAAATAGCAGTTTTATTTTTATTTATGTATTATATTTGTGTGTATATATTATGCGTATATATACATATTATCCATGGAGAAGGGATAGGATACCCACTTCAGTATTCTCCTGCCTGGAGAATCTTGAAGATGGACAGAGGACCCAGTGGGCTACAGTCCATGGGGTCACAAAGAGTCGGACACAATTGAGCTACTAAGTGCACACACACACACAAACACACATATATCTGTAAAATCCCCAAGAAGTCCCTCCATGCACCCTACCCAATCATAATCCCTCCCTTCCCCCAAAGGAACAGTTATCCTGTTAAAATGTTAACTTATTTGCATTTAAAAAATCATTGTATCACCCGAACATGCATCTCTAGATACTGTTGTTTAGATGTGCCCTAAAAGATGTCAGTACATTTCTTTTCATCTAGCATTTTCATATCTCCATTCATCTCCATCGTTTTCATATCTTTATAAATTATCTGCTGAAGACTTCAGAAAATTTGACAGTTTCCCAATGTCTTGACGTTGCTGACTACACGCATGTGCACGTTCAGTCGCTCAGTCCTGTCCAGCTCTTAGTGACCCCATGGACTGTAGCCCGCCAGGCTTCTCTGTCCATGTAATTTGCCAGACAAGAATACTGGAGTGGGTTGCCATGCCCTCCTCCAGGGGATCTTCCCGACAAAGGAATCAAATCCACATCTCCTGCATTGCGGGCAGACTCTTCACCCACTGAACCAACTGGGAAGCTCCTGCTGACTACATACATATGGAAAAGTTCACATGCCTATGACGTCTGTGTTCCCAGCAAACGGCAAGCTCAGTCCAGTTAAGTATCAGACCACTTTTGGACCCCTTCACGAAGACGACAGGTGGTGTTTAGCAACATTATTAAGAGTCACAAAATGTCTGGTTGTCTTTCTTTTTATAATCTTAGCAGCCATTGATGTTTAATTCTTGAATCCATCCATTGAGGGTTACAAAGTGGTGATAATCTAATTCTATTGCTTCTTTTTGTAGCTAGAATGACTCTGTAAGAAACTCTATCCCTCATTTAATATCTGGATACCCAGAGATATAGTTCATATAAAAATCAATGTAAATGCTTGATTCTTTTCCTTTGTTTCGTTGTTTACAAGATAATGAATTAGTTCTCTATAATTCTCTGAAGATAATTCTTTTTAATATCATTATAAAATCATGGATTAAACATACATAATGGGCTTCCATTTTTCTCAATAGGAAGTGAAGTCGCTCAGTCGTGTCCGACCCTCAGCCGACCCCATGGACTGCAGCCTTCCAGGCTCCTCGGTCCATGGGATTTTCCAGGCAAGAGTACTGGAGTGGATTGCCATTTCCTTCTCTAGGGGATCTTCCTGTATTGAAGGTCAAATTGTTCCATCTTTGGCCAGTGGGAGGCTCTGTGTCTTTTTGACATGATCCAAGAAGTCTTTTATAGTTTCCTTGTTATAAAAGATGTTTCAGTTTCATTTCACAAACTTTCTACCTCAGATTTATTTCTCTAAGAAGCCCTAATTTATCTTATAGAAAAATGGTATTTCAGAACCAGAATCTGAGTGCCAGAGATGTTCTTTGCTAAATTAGACATATTTTCTAGGACTTTTCAGTGGAATAAACTAGGAAATACTATCAATTCACAGAAAAAAAAATCTCATAAATGCATATTGACACCTTCTATTCAAATTCAACACTACGGAGCTTTTACCTAATCACTTCTCTAAACATTCGAGTCTTCTTTCATCCGTTCTGAGAATTCTGGTTCTTAAAAGCAAAAGGCACAATAGACTTAGAACATCTCAGAATGATCTGTTTTAGCCCATGTTACACAGCAACAACCTCAGAATGACAGCAGTAATATCACCACCAATATGATTATCAAAAATACGTTTAAATTTTTGTATATGCTCTCACTATTTCTCCAGTAAAAAATGGATCTGTTACATTTACGCTGTCAGCAAATATTATCATTATACACTATACACTTTCCTCCTTAGTCCTAATTCTACAAGCATCTGTTTATTTAATACTTAAGTTTTATGTTGGTGTCTTTTTCATCACCTCAGTCATCTATAATATATTCTCTAGTAGATTTTTCAGGAAAAGCTCATGTAAACAATACTCTGTGAATACTCGCATGTTGATAACTATTGTGCCCTTTATACTTAAAAATTAGCTTTGTTGGGTGCAAAATCCTTGGCTCATTCTTTTTTCCCTTATTTTAAATACAAAGGTTGAACAACACAAGTTGGGGACTTGACTCCCCACAGAGTAGAAAATTCAGGTATAACTTATATTTGGCACTCCATATCCACAGTTCCTTCATATCCACGGTTTCACACCTGCAGATTCAAAGAACCATGGATGGTGTAGTACTGTAGTATTTAGTATTGAAAAACGCATATAAGTGGACCCGCAGAGTTCAAATCTGCCTTGTTCAAGGGTCAACTCTGTGTTGATTCATTTCTCCCCCACAATAAAACTCTGTTGTTGAGAAGTGATTAATGATAAACTTGTCTCCTTTATAAGTCATGTGCACTTTTTCTTCTAGAAGCTCAAAGGATTTTTTCCTTTTCTTGGTGTTAGTCATACTGTTGCCATTCTCAGGTATGCAGTGTGCTATTTCTGTATTTAGCTTCAGTTTTTTTTAATTTTCAAGAAAGTTTTCTTGAATTAGCTTTTACACTTCAATTGCCTTGCTTTGATTTTCTTTGTGATCTCCTACCAACCATATATTCTATTTCCTTTGCCCACTTCAATATTTGGGACATTTTCTTGAATGCTTTTTATCTCTTTCTCTCTTAAATTTTTTATTTTTAAAAATTTTCTGGCATTCAGTTGCCAGTTCCACAAATAAGGAGTTTAGAAGTCACCACTCCAGCCTAACAGCATGTAAAATTCTATACAGAGTGAGAAACCAACGACTCTTAGATTTGTAAGAGAGGGGCAAAGACACAGGGACACTGCTGTCCCTAAGACTGGAGAGACAGACAAGTGAATGAAGGGAGTCGTGGCTTACAGAGCAGAAATTCACGTATGGAAGACTCACAGCTGGGAATCAAGGTTGGGTAAGAAAATCTGAACTGTAATTGACAAAGTGATAGAGGCTCAGTGTGGACAAGCTTGAGATCTAAAGTCTCCAGGGGACTCAGTTATCGGGGTGCCCACAATACCATGAGATTTACCTCCAGAAACTCAGCCAGGTTTCCCTAGTACATACCAGAGAAAAAGTCCCTTGTGTTTTCATGTTCCCAGCAAGAGAGCAAAAAAGGAACCATTTTGTAATATGCCAGGGCATTCTGTTCTTCTTAGCAAGACATTTCCTTAGGGGAAACTAGTTAAGCCCAGCATAATCTGCTGGGATATCATCAGAACCTAACTCATCTGGGGAAGGAAAATAACCAACTCCAGTTTCCTCTAGTCTTCCATGTGGGAGAATGGAAATACTAACTCCAGTCTAACTCCTGTCCCACCTAAGGGGGTTGGAAAAAACTAAGAAACTCCATGCAGTTCACAATCCAGAGGCATAGTTTCACTAAAAGAGTGAGCAGTAATCACAAAACTGTAGAGTGCTTCCTCTCTTTCCATACCTCACAAAGACATTACTAAAGGCCTGTTTACAGCAGGCATCTTGTCTGGCTATTAAGAAAAAATTACAAGGCATGCCAAAAGGCAAAAACAAACAAACAAACAAACAAAAAACCCACACCATCTGAAGTCACAGAGCAAGCAACAGAAATTATATATCATATCGCAAATTTAAAACAAGCATGATTAATATAGTAAGGATTCTAATGGGTAAGACAGCATGAAAGAACAGATAGGCAATGTAAGCAGGCACATAAGAAAGAACCCAAAAGAAATGCTACAGATAAAAACAAAAACGCTAAAAGAAATGAAGAATATCTTTGATGGGCTTCTTAGTAGACTAGACACAGCTGACCAATGAATCTCTGAGCTAAAGGATATATCAAGAGAATCCTTGAAAACAGAAAAGCAAAGGGAACAAAGATTGGGGGGGACCACCAGGCTACTCCATCCATTGGATTCTCCAGGCAAGAGTACTGGGGTGGGGTGCCATTGCCTTCCCCTATATATATATATATATATATACATATATACCCTCAAATTCTGAGTTTGATATCTAGTAGAGGTGGCAGGTGATACTTCAGCAGTAAAGAATCCGCATGCAATGCAGGAGATATAAGAGATGTGGGCATCAGACTTCTTTTCACATAATGAATTGACCCTTTGATATTAGGGAATGATACTCTTCCTTTCTCAGTAATACTTTTTGACATTTACTTAATATCATATTAAGATTAAAATTCCTCCCTTATTTAAATTAACATTTGCCAGGGGTTCCGTTTCTAGTTTGCTTCCACTCCTTACTAGTCATTTTAGGTGTCTCTTCTTTTAGTAGCATATAGCTATATTTTTTTAATGTATTGTTTTTCTCATGTATCAGAGGAGTTTAAAAGTTCACACTTACTTTGAATCTTAAACAATCTTTCCGTTCTTTCTACTGTCTTATTTTGTGTCAGCATACTTTGTGTGAGATTTTTTGTTTCTGCAAATTTCTTCTTTTCTGAATTCTAATGGAGCAACTAATTTTTCTTTGATTCCACTATTTGATTATTTCAGATTTCTTAGGTTTCTATTTGTATACTGGCAATACAAAATTTAATAGTATTCTTACATAAAACCTAAAAACTTTATTTCTAATTATACCACACAATGTTCCACATTTTTCTCATAAACATTATAAAATACTATGGAAACTCGATTTTTTTTTTCAGTTAGTGATTCTTATGTTTAATATAGTTAAGGTTTCATTTACATAGAATTCCCTCTTCATTTACCCATTTATCGTTTGTCATTTGTTTCTAATTTCCTAATCTTTATTATTCAAGTTCCTTTTACTTAATACACCCACAAAACATTTTTTCGTGGTTTCTCTTAGTGTTAAGTTCTATTTTTTTAATCACAAAATATCATGTTTTTTAACTATTATTTTGGAGTGATATTGAACTAGGATTGGAATTCTTATTAGCTAAATTTTTACCTTCAATACTTTGAAGATATTATTCTGTTGTTTTCTACTCTTTATTTACTGTGGATTTTAAAGTCTTCTGTTAGTCACACTGATAATCTTTTATAGGTGATCTTTTTCTTTGTTTCCTTTTAAGATTTTCTCTGTGTTTGGAGCACTGAAGTTTCATTATTATTTGTCCAATTAAGCACTTATTTTTAGTTTTACTCATGTGATGCATTACTTTCAATCTGAGGTCATGTTCCTTTGTTCAATTTTGGAAAATTATCATTCATCGTTTATTTGAGTACTGACATGCAACATCTTTTCCATTGTGCTTTGTTGTATATCTAAATAGACATTTGGGGGCCATTTATTTCTCTTGTCTAAAATGACTAGTTATTCATTTCAGTGTTTGTTTCTTTACATCACCATTTTGCTTTTTGAGAAAATCTGTCATTTCCTCCTCCAGTTTTCAAATTCTTTCTTTAGCAGTGTCTACTTTGTTATTTAACATTTATATCAGTCGAAATAGCAAATTTATGCTGCACTAGCAAATAGCTCCTAAATCTCATGGGCTAAAATAACAAACGTTTATTTCTCCCTCATGTTATATACCCAGTGAAAGTTAACTTGGGAGCTTTGCTCATTATATTCCATTCATGTTGATGGAATCACTGTCAGGAAATGAATCCATAAGTGCTGAGGTCTGATTTAGAGGACCTGTGGGATCATGAACTAAGTCTGAAAACTTTCTCATGAAGGACACATGTCACTTTTATTTACATTTCATTGCCAAAGTCACAAGGCCATGGATGACTCTGGAGAAGGCAGATAATTCAGTATTAACAATTGCCTGAAAATAAAGAATATTTGTTAAAAGCACTTAATTGCAATTTAAAATGTTTGTTGGCTTTTAAATTTTCTATTATTTTTTTTTTCCTGGAACTTCTATTTGGTTTCTTTGATTTCTCTTTTTGTGTATGTTTTATAATGTTCTGCTGTTTTCTTGTGGGTTCAATTCCTTTCTAACATTTTCCAAACTCTTACTTTCTATTCATGTTCATGATCTTTTTTCATTTTGAGTGCTTACACTGCAGCTCCTTTTTACTGTGCTAGTAGATTCTTTCTTGTCATAGCTTTCCCCCCCTCATATATATATAGTCTGTCTTTTTATATCGTAAGCTCACATTAGATTTATTTTTTCATGTGAGAATGCTGTGGATGTTGTGTTGTGAAATCATGACATAGAAGTGGTTTTGCTTTTGCTTCTGCCAAGGTCCTGGGGTGTAAAGTGTCCCAGACCAGTGTTAATTTCCTACAGCTCATGGGCAGTATACCGTTAGGTCATATCCTTAAGTTTAGCAAAAGCTTCAGTTTTCATTTTCTTCCATGGGGTGCACTGAACCTGGGGAAGACAGTAGAATTCCATACTGAGTCTTGAGGTGGATTGAGATCATGTCCCCAGAGAAGGTCTCATTCGGTACCTGCCTCTCAGGCAGATCCTTCAAGATGAGATGTGGATTCCTTTCACCTACCGCCCACGTGCTTTTCAGTCTTATGTTGTGCTGTTGTTTGTGTTGAGTGATTCCTCACAAGAGCCTTTTATAAAGCAGATTTTCTGTTCCCTGTAGTTTTATATTTTCTTGAGCATGTGCCCCTTTGGTTTTCAAATCCAGTTTTAAGGGGCTCATCTCCGTTGTGCAGGATCTAGCCATTAGGATGTTTGTGGAGGTCAAATCCCCTACTCTCCAGGGAAAATAACCACACTTTTGTAATTGCTCCCGTCTGTGAATTGATCTGAGTGGGGTGTGAATTTTTCCTGATGAGCCTTTATCACTGCCTTTCCTGCTGTGCTCTTGCTGTCCTTTTACTGTTTGCTCTGGAGACTCTTCATCCAGCATTCAGGTCTCTTTCCAAGGGGATTATTCTATATGTAGCTGGCAATCCCTGTGTCGATGGAAGGAGGTTAGTTCAGGATCTTCGCACGGACTCTCTAAACTGTAAAGTACTTTGCCTGTAACTAGTTAATGACCAGACCTGGAGACCCCCCCTCCCACTCCTTTCCAATAGGTGGAACTGCATTAAACAATAGAAAATGGAAACCCTGTGTTTTGTATTGAATTCTCTTTGATACAGGATTAGCAGTCAAGAAGCCCTGAATGAAACAAAGTAAAAACCACACAGGCAGCTACTGATGGGAGTTTTAGAAGGCAGTGAGGAAGTGGCTCCCCTGGTGTTAAGTGCTCATATTATACATTAACCAGGGATAAACGTCCTGGCTATAATTTGAGTCAGATCAGAACTGAACATTCAAGGCAATTCGTTGAATAGAAAAGAAATCTTTGGGTTGTCTGCTGAGTATACAGCCCCGATTTCACTTAGAAGTATCCAGCTGCCACAGCCCTGGCTGAAAGGAAGTCCAAGGGTCTCCTTGTACCACGGAGTGACTGGAGCAGGAGGTTTTTCTCTTTGAGGAATTTCTCATGAGGACATAGAGTCTAGATGAGACCTGAACAAAGGAACCAGTGAACCATGCTAATCTCAAGCTATTTTAACTCACTACATACTAACACAGAAAGAAGACTCCGGAAGGATAAAGAAAACAACATGTCGGAGAGGGTGAGAGAGAGCTGTGATCACATGGTCCGTGAAATAGAGAAAAGGTAGCACCTTTGCCCCTGACCTGTTCACTGTGATTTCACTCTAGCTGTGCTTCATAGATGCAGGTTCGCTGAGATTCCTTCTGTTCTTCCAGTGAACTAACTTTTTGCTCAGGCTGCAGTGAGGGGTCCTCTCTTTCTTTACCATCTGAGACACCAGGGAAACCCTACGGGGCCTCTCTTTCTTAAAAGTGAGATCTCTCACCCTGGACATTGACCAAATATATCCCATGACAGCATACTGATACTATAAAAAAACAACAACAACAAAAAAACGAAACTCCTTGAAATCAACATTGTAGTTTAAGTTCATTTACGGAATAACTGGGTGATATTAGGCAAAATGTCTCTAATTCCTTAAAATTACATTATGATGCCTGGAATAATGGGTCAGAAGTTAGGGCAAATGCTAACGTGGCTTAAGAAATGCACAAACTGTGCATGATTCAAGGATGTTACTAAGCAGATCCTAGCTTGAAGGCATTGAGATGGTGCTGCTGCTGCTGCTGCTGCTGGCACCTTTAAATAGCTCACACAGCTTCTGAGGCTGCCCAGCTACTGACACAGCAGGGTTTATCCACTGGGAGGCTGTGACTCACTTATTCTCCCAATTCCCCTATGTAATCTGACACAACGTATCCCCAAGACACTTCCTGCTGCTAATGCTTCTATTTCTATCTTGGAGCCTTTTAATTTGTATTTCCCCCAAATGGCTTATGTCTGCTTGTCAAGTGGGATTCTCACCTCACTTGGAACTCTGGCTCTTTGATACGGAAGAGCAGGCTGGCAAGAAGAGCTGGCATGCCACAGAAACCGTGTAAGCAATCAACAGCTTCTTTACAGCCAAGTGTGATTTTTCTGTAGCGCCAGCTGAAAGCAGCTCAGCACAACTGTCTCCTGTTCCTATTGGATTCTCATACACAGTTTCTATTAGTACCTTACTACCATATGGAAAGCTAGGAGTTTGGGTGCAACTAGCTGTTCTAACATCACTCCAGTGGATGCATTTCTTGAATCCTGTGCGTCTGACCCCTTATTGGGCACTTAAAAACATTTAGGTCCTATTCACCTGCACCTAGATGAACAGTAATTATGAATCATGGTTTTGGAATCAAGAAGGATCTGAGTTTGAATCCCAATTTTGTCACAGATTTACTATGAGATACTGGAAAACTTATTTAAACACTCCAAACTTCAAATGATACGTTTAAAAAATGAAGAAAATATTAGAACCTACTTTTGGGTTAGATTTTCATATTTTGAAGAAGCAAATATTGTCCATAAGAAGCAGAAAAGTACCAGGTGCATCATACATGCTCAAAATCTGTTAGCTGTTATCATCATCATCATCATCATCATCATCAAGTAAAAACTGCTTATTGTTTAAAGCATGTATCCTGTTTTCTCCCATTTCTCTTAAGCACAACTAAATGTTATTCAGTTCTGTAGGGGAAGTAAGATCATCCTCCTTCATTACTTGAGGGAGAAAGAAAACACTTTGGGGTAGGTAAATTCTCACCATTGACATGAAGAACTCAGACCATCATTGTGGACAAAGGACAGCTCTGAACTTCAAGACTTCTATTTGGTGCAAGTGTTTGACTTTGGGCAAGTCGTTCACAGTTCCGAGCCTAAGTTTTCTCAACTATAATAATTCTCCAACTATGCAAAGAACAGAACTTGAGCTTGAACAGTCAGTATGCTTCAGATAAACTCAAGTGTTTTTGTTCAGTTGCTCCCTTATGTCTGACTCTTTGCGACCCCATGGACTGCAGCACACCACGTTTCCCCTTCCTCCACTATTTCCCAGAGTTTGCACAAACTCATGATCATTGAGTCGGTGATGACATCCAACCATTTCATCCTATGTCCCGCCTCCCCTTCTCCTGCCCTCAGTCTGTCCTAGTATCAGAGTCTTTTCCATTGAGTTGGCTCTTTGCATCAGGTGGCCAAAGTATTGAAGCTTCAACATCAATGTACTCGATGTAGGGACTTGTAAATAATAAAGAATTATGAAGATTTGGAACCATTGCGTTGTACAGAAACAAAGGTCTATATTAGCCCAGTTTTATTTCACGCTTTGTTTGGAGGGGAGCTGTATTAATCAGGATTAGGTAGGCTTTGCTATAATAATCGAGAATATTAGTTGCTTAATATAGTAAAGTTGTATATCTCTCTCCCATCTAGTCTGGTGCCTGGTGCCTGCTTTGCTTCTCATTTTTCTTTGTTACATTGGCTTTGCTTAAATTTTCATTGGCTAGAGAGACATCTAGATAGTTCCTGATTAAATTAAATTTATAAGCATCAATTAAATATTGACTGAGAGCTATTCATTTCTGGCTATTTCCTGAGCAAAAAATTAATGAAGAGACATTAAGAGGGATTTAGGTCCTCAGTGAATAATAGCATTAGCTGTGCCTTGAAGAAAGGACCACCCCTAGAATCCTACCCTATTTTATCCTTTATGTAGCCGTACTTATTATGTCTTTATCTTATACTTGTACACAGCTCTCTATAGCAACTGCCTGTCCCTTTTGTTCAAAATTATTAGCATCAGGACAGATTTGTCCTTGTATGCTTTTGATGCTCCTTTTATTTCACTGCCATCAACCACTTTGTGGAGGCTTTTATTTTTGTGATATTTTTCTCCCTGTGGAGTACAGCTGAGGTTAAGAGGATTATTCAGCAGCTGTGTCCAACCACCTGCTCTCAAATCCTTGGATTCTTGGTTTGCAAGCTTTTAAGAACACTGCTGGGGATACCTTAGGTCTTGTCATCACCAACACAGTTAAGTCTGCATGTTCCTATGATTTGGCATCCACCTAACTTTGAAGGCAGCTGTAATTATGGCTCACCTTTAAAAGGTTCATTCTTCCAGCAAGGATCCAGTTAGCTTTCATCTCATCTCTAATCTCTTACTTCAAAGGTGGATTAAAAGGTATTATAACTGCAGCCACGTCTGTAGAGCACATTCAGTCGTTGACCTTTGAGACAACTGCCTGTCTCACTTCAAAACAGATTTCAATGGGGATAGTAGATTGCCCTGACTCTTCCATGCCCTGCCCTCAACAGACTCACTGGAGATATGTTAACATTCTCCTGTTGTGTGATATTTCGTCCTTTTCAGATAAAGTTGGCTGTGTTTCCTTTCAATTTCCCTCCACTGATCTCCAAGTTTGGCTTCTCAAATTACTCTAGCTTGTTTCTGGTTATTTGTTTCAGTGTACTCAGTTCAGGATATTGGTCCATCAGCACTCCATCTGAGATCTTATTCCACTTTGTATTTGAATTTCTCCACTGGGAGAATATTATCCAAGTCCATGTGTTTGTAAAAGCTGAACTAAGCTAGTGGTTTGCATGTAGTCCATCAGTCCCCTGAAGTCTAGATTTTTTTAATCAGTTCTCTGTACAATCTTTAGACAGACATATCTTTTTTTTTCCCTTAAAATTTATGTGCTTAAGCCAGAACTGACAGCAAATCTTTAGCTTTTGGGTAGTGTCTGTAAGGATATCTTTGACTTTGATGTCCAAATCCTGGGAGTGATTTGGACATGACTTTTACACTATGTTTTTTAATTCAAAACAAAACAAATTTAACTCATTTTACTGTGATTATAAGGGAAATTACACTATGTTTTGGGTGATCTATGAAGTTTAAATTCTTTTACTACCCATGTAATTAGAAGGATAATTCTGCACTAAATATACTAAATTCAAGACTTTGTTATGAAATTTTGACAAGCTACCATATGTCTTATTTTAAATGTGACAAGCTAAAAATGTGCCATCATTCCTTTTTTCTATTTGATGAAGTAGTAATGTGTGCCACTTTGGAGGGCCTCTTGAAAAAGTATCTTACGGCAATAAACAAATGCTTTATGTTAATGTTACCTCTTGAGACCTTTATGATAGTAAACCTAATTTTATTCAACCCATAGGTTTAAAAAGTCATGATGGTTCTTCACACAGTTACTTAGAAAATACCACAAACCAAATGGGCTTAAGATGTGGTTTTTTTTTCAGTAATATAGGTTAAAAATTTCACTGGAAGTAATTGAATAATTAAATGGTAGAGTATTGGGAATGAAGCAGAGTCTTTTCAGAAAACCTGTCCCTGTTCTAAAATTGCTTATTATAGAGAAAAGAATCCATTTACTTAAGGCTGCTGCTGCTGCTGCTAAGTCACTTCAGTCGTGTCCGACTCTGTGTGACCCCATAGAGGGCAGCCCACCAGGCTCCCCCGTCCCTGGGATTCTCCAGGCAGGAACACTGGAGTGGGTTGCCATTTCCTTCTCCAATGCATGAAAGTGAAAAATGAAAGGGAAGTTGCTCAGTTGTGTCCGACTCTGTGCGACCCCATAGACGGCAGCCCACCAGGCTCCTCCGTCCATGGAATTTTCCAGGCAAGAGTACTGGAGTGGGGTGCCATTGCTGTCCCAACTTCTTACCTTATAGATTGGGAAACTGAAGTCCAGTAATACTGAAAGATTTCTCTGACATCACCCTTTCTGACAGATGAGAGGTGATGCTAGAAAACATGGTAGACCTGGCTACTGTAAACCTGGGCCTACCTACAAAAGCAAAGAAATAGTGAACAAAATCAGATGCATGGATCATAAGTAAACGGGACCAACCTAGTACTTTTTAAAGCATCTGCCAGCACTGAAAGTGAAAGTGAATGTCACTCAGTTGTGTCCGACTCTTGTGACCCCATGGACTATACAATCCAGGGAATTCTCCAGGCCAGAATACTGGAGTGGGTAGCCTTTCCCTTCTCCAGAGGATCTTCCCAACCCAGGGTTGAACCCAGGTCTCCCACATTGCAGGCAGATTCTTACCAGCTGAGCCACAAGGGAAGCCCCAAAATACTGGAGTGGGTAGCCTATCCCTTTTCCGGGGGATTTTCCCGACCCAGGAATCGAACCAGGGTCTCCTGCATTGCAGGCAGATTCTTGACCAACTGAGCTATCATGGAAGCCCTGCCAGCCCTGGTGGTGGCATTTTGGAAAAAAATAAAATTGACAAACCAACAGTAATGAGAATGGACCAAAATAATTAAAATTAGAGAGGAAGAGAGAAGTTCAAACTGTTACTACAGAAATAGGAAAACTGACAAGAGACTACTCTGAATATTTATACACAAACAAACTGAACAGCTTAGAAGAGATGACTGAACTCCTTGAAATGTGAAGTCTTCCAAGACAGAGTCATGAAGAAATAGAAACTGCGAGTAGACTGATTACTAGCAATGAGACTGAAACAGTAATAAAAGTAGACCAAAAATAAAACCTAGTACCAGATGACTTTATTAGCAAATTATACAAAACATTCAAGAATGATTTAATATCTGTCCTCAAACTCTTCCAAAAAATTAAAGAGGGGAGAACCTTCCAAATGCATTTTATGAAGCCAGAGTTATGCTGATACCAAAACCAGACAAAGACACCATGAATAAAGAGAAAATTACAGGCCAATATTCTTGGTGAGCGTAGATGCAGAAATCCTCAATGAAGTATTATTATTAGGAGACAAACACATTAAAAGCATACTACAGCATGATCAAGTGGGATTTATTCCAGGGATGCAAGGATGACCCTCCATGAATCAATAAATGTGATATCACATAAATTAACAAGAAAGTATAAAAGCCATATAATTGTCTCAGTAGTTGTAGGAAAAGCATTTGACACAATTCAACAGCCAACTATCATAAAGGTGCACAAGTGGTTATAGAGACAGTGTTCCTCAACGTATAAAAGTTGTGTATCGAAAACCTGCAGCCAACATCATTCTCAGTGGTGAAAAACTGAAAGTCTGCCTCTGTGATCAGACACAAAACAAGGATGCCCACTCTCAATGCATTTATTCAATAAAGTATTGGAAATCTTAGCCATAGCAGTTAGGGGAGGATGGAAATGCTGTCCTTTGGCTGAGAGGTGTTTTTTGTGATGTCTAGCTCTTAAAATCAGAAGAGTTAATTTTTACAAGAGTTATTTTAATCGCTTAAGGACTTTCTGTATTTTTACTAAAAATTTCAGGATTGTCAACACAATTAGATTTATGCAGACTAGATGACATGGTGCCTATTTATTATTACAACTTCATGTCTAGACCAGACTTTTGAATCTTAAATGTGCATACAGATCATTCTGGAATTTTGTTAAAAATGCAAATTATTTTCCAGTAAGCCAGGTTAGGGCCTGAACCTTCCATTTCTACCAAATTGCCTGATTGATCTAGCCATACTCCAAGTAACAAAGACATTAGGATATATACAGTTTTACATTCACAGTTGGGGGATTTTTCAGAACATAAGAGAACATTATTTTAGACGTGAACAAAAGAAGGGCTTCCCTGGTAGCTCAGTGGGTAAAGAATCTGTCTGCAATGCAGGAGACCCCAGTTTGATTCCTGGGTTGGGAAGATACGCTGGAGAAGGGAACAGCTCCCCACCTCAGTATTCTGGTCTGGAGAATTCCATGGACAGGGGAGCCTGGCAGGTTAATGGGATTGCAAAATGACAAAATAAACCTCAGTGAAGTGACATGACTTGCATAAGAATGCTCTGGTTTGGAGCAGTGTAGTTAAAAGCTAAAGTCTATTGGTTCTAACAATCACAGTTTCAGGGATTCTCATTTATTATGTTGCTCCCATGCTCTTTTGTTCACTTAGTAAAAGTGCTGCATTCGTAGCCCTAAGTCATTGTCACTGTCTGGCTTTCAGCTCAAGCAGGTACTGGAAACATAAACATATACACAGAAAGACAGATTTATCTGTTTATCAGCCAAGCTTTTTCAAAGCAAAGCCCAGGATGCAGAGAGACTGTTGATTGATACTAAAATTTTGACAGCTGGGAGTATATTTTCAGCAACAAGATGAGTAACTTGGACTAAAGGGGACCAATGAGAATAAAGCTCAGATTTATTAAGGACCTTTCCAGTGTTGTGTCCTTTCTCAATGCAAAAATAAATAGTCTATAATTCCAATTATATGATCCTGTAGCATATAGTTTGCCTCTGATTCACAGCTGTAAATAGCAATCATCTTCTTAATCCTCTATGTATTTGGCATCATGCTTTAATACCTGTAAATTAAAAATGCTGTGATACTCAATATATTTCTGAAAGAATACACTACTACGTCATATTTTACTTAGAGTTTTAAAAATAACTCCAGTGACTGTCTTTTGTGTAATAAAATGCATGATTTCTACACTTCATATTTGATTTATAAACCTACTGTATAGCAGAATCAGTGGTTGGAAACATCTGTTTACCCCCTGAAACGGTCTTATTTAGTGGGGATGAGAGGAAGTCTGCTGTGGCAAATCTTTTCTGTGGGTTTCTAACAGTTTCTACTAGCTTTATCTTTGGATAAAAAAGATACACAAAAGGGTGCAGTATTTGTGTCTATTCAAAGTGGATATCACAGTCCACTTAGCAGTTTGAGTAATAATGTGTTTTGGTTGATATGTGACCTTGGGCAAACTTACCATTTTGAACCTCAGTTTTTGCATTTATGACATAAAGATAGTATTAGTAATATCTACCTTACAGGGTAATGTGGATAAAATGACAGCATGTTTAAAAGCACTTAAACAGCACTTGGCATACTAAGCTCTCAGGAAATATTCTTTCCTTATTTGCTGAAGCATTTGACATCTCTAGGAACAAGCTGTAGCAAAATGATGGTTCTCTTTATTTACCTCAACCACCTAGAATGTTCTCAGGTAAGTGAAGTAAGTTTTAATTGTAATCATTGCTGGAGAGTTAAAGTGTAAACTTGCTGTGGGAAAAGTAAAGGAAGCATGCTTTTAAGAACCAGTTAAAAGTGATTTTTCATTATCTTTTTTGTATGTCCCTAACCACTCCAGTGTTCTTGCTTGGAGATTCTCAGGGATGGAGGGGCCTGGTGGGCTGCAGTCTACGGGGTCTCTATCAATCGAACACAACTGAGCGACTTCACTTTTCACGCATTGGAGAAGGAAATGGCAACCCACTCCAGTGTTCTTGCCTGCAGAATCCCAGGGATGGGGGAGCCTGGTAGGCTGCTGTCTATGGGGTCGCACAGAGTCGGACACGACTGAGGCGACTTAGCCCCAGTAGCAGCAGCAACCGATGATTTTCCTATTAGCATGTATAAATGAGAGTTAATGATAAATAATAGCAGATCAAATCAGCACTAAAGTACATGGTCTTTCCTCATCATGTATCTGTAATGATATTATTGGTATCAGTTTCTTGGTTATATCCAGTACACTGTTGTATTAGATTAGATTTTTTTTAATTTTGTAAAAGTTATATATTTTATCCCTGTAGCTTTACTTGATCAGTGAGAGTAGAAGTTCTTTTGAAACAAGAACATATGGTGAATGAACAAATATGACCGGTGCAGACATGGGATGTGTTCCAAAACTATGCATTTTTCTCTTCAACAATTCTATGAGCTTCTAAATTGTATTTCTCCCCTCCTTCTTGTTGTTGTTAGATATAACTGGTGTGTTTATTTATGAATATGTCATATTTGCTTCAATTCATTTAATTATTCTAGATCTTTTCACCCCATCCAAGTAAAATCATCATTTTCTCTGACTGAATTGTGATAAATATTTATTTCTAGGTGTTATTCAACTGATGATAGCCCTGTGGCATAATGAAACAGTGACTTTATATGATTTGATACTACAGAGATACATCAGTCAGGCCTGCACCATTTAATTAGCTGGATGTGAATTAACAGGGTAGATTCAGTTTTTTTATAGCTAGACTGATTGTCTGGTTGGAGTGGAGTGAATACAATGATCTAACTATCATGATGTACACTGTACATTGTAATGCATTATAATGTATAATACCCCCATGTTTGCCTCACAGCCCTTCTCTGGGATTGCAGAAATGTCTGTTTTTGTAAGAACTTAGGTGCTACATTTCCCAAAAGAAGTTACACAGGCATCAAGAGCTTTTAATCACTTTGCAAACCCAAACTATCATATGCTTAACATAAATCACGTATAATTCACTGCTCATTGATTCAATTCATTTGCTTGTTACACTGATATTTTGGAGTCCCTCCCAAATTCTTAGTGCTGTGCAGTATAGTGATATATGCATGTCTTCCCTGAAGGGATTTAAAAGAGTAGAGTGAAAACCAGGTGAACAGATACGAACTCTAGAGTGTGACTAGACTTGTTGTCTTTGGAGCACAGAGTATGTGGAAAACTTCCCGGGAGAGTTGACATTAGAATAAAATAGTGAAGAGCTGTGCAAGATAAGACACAGGACCCTTCAAAGAGAAGGTTGTTTTGAGCAAGAATTCATGATTACTTTGTATTGCAGTTTTTAAAAAGATGTTTTACTCTTCAGGTCACTAATGTTTCTAGAGTATGTAGAAGTTTCTTTGTCTCCTCCTATCTTTCACTGATCTGAAAAGTCTGAAAAAATACAATTTCCAAGGATTTCAGTCTTTTATGTTTTCCCAGTAAATTATGAACAGTCTTGCATAATGCTGAAATTTGATTTAATTTTTTCCAAATGCTGGACACTTAACTCTCCTAAAAGATCAGTGTGGAGTTAATTTTCCTTCTGGCATAGTCATAATCCATCACAGTGCTGATGGTTGTGAATGTTCCCTGGGACTCTGTGGTGGGTATCGTTCAAGGTATTACTGCTTTTTATTAAGCAATTCATAATGTTGATTAAGAAATAACATGGCCAAGGCCCGGGAACATTAGTGTGAGACAATACATAATGAAATGCCAAGTTCTCGGAAAACTAGAGATTCTTTTTTAAGCCTAACAGCATTTTGTGTGTGTGTATGTGTGTGTGTCTCGTTTATTCTTGTGTACCTGTATTGATACCACCAACCTAGTTTTGTAACTCATCAGAACAATGACTGTGTTTTAATACAGTTGCACTGTATCAGTGGTACTCAGCCAGGGATAATTTTGTTTTCAGGGAAATAATTGGCAATATCTAAAGATATTTTTAGTTGTTAACAACTGAGAAGTAGGTGCTATTAGAATCTGGTAGGTACAGACTGGGAGGACTGCCAAATACCCTGCATTGTACAAGATAGTCTCCTCAACAAAAAATTATGTGGCCTAAATACCAGGAGTATCACGACAGAGAAACCCTGCTCTACACTATTGTCTACGGTGATTCCATGACTTAGATGTTAGCTTCTATGTTTATGCCCCAGTATAAAAGGGAGACTAATTAACCAGTGAAATGAGTGAAGTGAAAGTCACTCAGTCGTGTCCAACTCTTTGTGACCCCATGGACTATACTATACAGTCCATGGAATTCTCCAGGCCAAAATACTGGAGTGGGTAGCCTTTCCCTTCTCCAGGGGATCTTCCCAACCCAGG
>SJYX01019154.1:101953-114303 GCA_006410675.1 Oreotragus oreotragus | reverse complement strand
CCATGAGGCAGATGTTTATAAAGTGAAATATTGTGCAGGGTGTTGAGGCAGTCCAAGCACAGGTTGGAAAAGAGTTTCCAAAAACAGCATTTCAGAAGGGAGTTAGTTTACTAAGAAGCAAGAGCAGAGACAACGTGGACACTGGGAGTGCAGTGAACTGACCTCCTGACAGACAAGGGAGAGTCGATGCCTTTCGTGGGTAGGTAGCCAGTTTTTAGAGCCTGAAAAGAAAGCAGAGTCCTGCTGGGAGGTTGTTCAGGCGATTGATTAGCGTGTTATAGGGTGAGTGCCAGGGTGGGCGCTTTTGCCTCCTTTGGGGTCAGGAAGCCTGATCAGTGATGGTGAGGGGACTTTTGGCAGTGATTACAAAGGTGCTCAGTCATCTTTGGGGGTGACCTTGGTTCTGGGCTCTGCTTCTCAGTCTTGGTGCAAGGCCGCCTGTGCCCTCGGGGTAAGTCTCAGCAGAGAGGACATTTACTATTGGTTAAAATCTTACCTTTGAAATTAGACTCCTGGGATTTGAATCTTTTGTCACCACATGATTTAGCTTTATTGATTATGCCAAAGTCTTTGACTGTGTAGATCACAACAAACTGTGGAAAATTCTTCAAGAGGTGGGAATACCAGACCACCGTACCTACTTCCTGAGAAATCTGTGTGCAGGTCAAGAAGCAATAGTTAGAACCGGCCTTGGAACAACAGACTGGTTCCAAATTGGGAAAGGAGTAGGTCAAGGTTGTATATTGTCACCCTGCTTATTTAACTTCTTTTTTTTTTTTTTAGTGTTTATTACTTTTTTTTTAAAATTTTTCTTCTTTTAAAATTTTATTTTTATTTTATTGTACTTTATAATACTGTATTGGTTTTGCCATACATTGACATGAATCTGCCACGGGTGTATATGAGCTTAACTTCTCTGCAGAGTACA
Organism: Oreotragus oreotragus; assembly: GCA_006410675.1. Classification (NCBI taxonomy): domain Eukaryota; kingdom Metazoa; phylum Chordata; class Mammalia; order Artiodactyla; family Bovidae; genus Oreotragus; species Oreotragus oreotragus. Next base: position 113,375 of record SJYX01019154.1, on the reverse strand, counting down.
TCATGTTAAATGCCAGGCCTGATGAAGTACAAGGTGGAATTAAGATTGCCTGGAGAAATATCCACAACCTCAGATATGCAGATGACACCACCCTTATGGCAGAAAGCAAAGAACTGAAGAGCCTCTTGATGAAAGTGAAAGAGGAGAGTGAAAAAATTGGCTTAAAACCCAGCGTTCAAAAAACTAAGATCTTGGCATCCAGTCCCATCACTTCATGACAAATAGATGGAATGGAATGGAATGGAATAGCAATGGAAACAGTGGCAGGCTTTATTTTCTTGGGCTACAAAATCACTGCAGATGGTACTTCAGCCATGAAATTAAAAGACGCTTGCTCCTTGGAAGAAAATTTATGACCAACCTAGATAGCATATTAAAAAGCAAAGACATTACTTTGCCAACAATGGTCCATCTAGTCAAAACTATGGCTTTTCCAGTAGTATGGATGGATGTGAGAGTTGGACTCTAAAGAAAGCTGAGCACTGAAGAACTGATGCTTTTGAACTGTGGTGTTGGAGAAAACTCTTGAGAGTCCCTTGGACTGTAAGGAGATCCAACCAGTCAATCCTAAAAGAAGTCAGTCCTGAATATNGTTCAGCCATGAAATTAAAAGACGCTTGCTCCTTGGAAGAAAATTTATGACCAACCTAGATAGCATATTAAAAAGCAAAGACATTACTTTGCCAACAATGGTCCATCTAGTCAAAACTATGGCTTTTCCAGTAGTATGGATGGATGTGAGAGTTGGACTCTAAAGAAAGCTGAGCACTGAAGAACTGATGCTTTTGAACTGTGGTGTTGGAGAAAACTCTTGAGAGTCCCTTGGACTGTAAGGAGATCCAACCAGTCAATCCTAAAAGAAGTCAGTCCTGAATATTCATTGGAAGTATTGATGCTGAAGCTGAAACTCCAATACTTTGGCCACCTGATGCTAAGAACTGACTTCTTGGAAAAGACCCTGATGCTGGGAAAGATTGAAGGCAGGAGGAGAAGGGGACAACAGAGGATGAGATGGTTGGATGGCATCACTGACTTGATGGATTGAATTTGAGTAAGCTCCAGGAGTTGGTGATGGACAGGGAAGCCTGGCATGCTGCATTCCATGAGGTTGCAAAGAGTCAGACAACTGAGCAAGTGAACTGAGCAGAACTGCTTTAGCTACATGACCTTGGGGACAGCGTATAACCTCTCTGAGGTACGGTTTTGTCATTGGCTGGTGCATTATAAGAGTATCAGCTTCATGGGGTTTAGTGAGGATTTAATGGCATTATCCGCCTCATAACATCATTTTAAATAAAATTATCATTCCCTTTCTTCAGTCTGTTGTGTTTTTATAGAAGTACTGAGTGAAGTAAGTTGGACAGAGAAAGAGGAATATATCACTTATATGCAGAATGTAAAAAAAAAAAAAAAAAAGGTACAAATGAACTTGTCTCTAAAACAAAAACAGAGTTATAGATTTATCAATAGAAAACAAAAATTTTGGTTACCAGCAGGTGGAGGGGTGGGTAAATTGGGAGATTGGGGTTGACATATACACGTGACATTATATATATATATAAAATAGATAACAAATAAGGACCTGCTGTATGGCACAGGGAACTCTACTCAATATTCTATAATCGCCTACATGGGTAAAGATTCTAAAAAAGAGTGCATATATGTTTATGTATAAGTGTTTCACTTGCTGTATGGCAGAAACTAATGCAACATTGTAAATCGGCTATACTCCAACAATGTTTGTTTGTTTGTTTGTTTTAAGAAAGAGCTGAAAGAGACAAAAAAAAGTTAGAGAAAATAGAGTCAAATTATTCCAAAGCACTCCTTCATTTTTTTATGTGAAATTTTGATATTGCCTTATCTCAGCGTTGGTGATGACGTTAGGGGTTGCATTGGTGTTTGTCCTCTTCAGGGATCTGTTTTTTCTCCTTTGATTCTTTAAGACATTTGGATAAAATATTAAAGAGCCCTAGGATCAGATGTTGAAGATTGGAGGCAGAAAATAGATGAAGAAAATGAAATGAGTCTATTTTACATTTATATAGCTTTGTGAACAGGAGAGATTTGATATTAATTTGAATAGTAATGATACTTACCACTCTTGGAGCATCTGACATTTCAGAACAGTTTGCAAACTTTAATTAGTTTATTTGGGTATCACTTCTTTGAGCTAAGTAAATATTTTCACTTCACACCCGTGGACATCTAGTGAAATGGCCAGCCTGAATCATTCGCTAGTAGCGTTAACTATTACCAAATTAAGCATACCCTGATTTCCATAGTGATCGCGTGTGCTCTATGGCTTTTTTTTTCTTTTTTTTTATAACTCTTTTTACCCTATTGACATTAGACTAAATAAATTATTCTGTACAGTGTAATAGCCCTATCTGAAAAATGGGAAAACCTGAAAGACAGAAGGCAGACTAGATAGACATTTCTTTGTAGCTTCAAAGAATGTGAGCCATTTTGTCATTCTGGATCGCTGATTTATAATGGACTGGTTCCATGTCTTTTGTGGGTGTCCCCTCTTTTCTCGGTTCAATGCTGTTGTGCTCTAGTGTCATGGGTACCAGTTATTTCAGAATTTTTAAACTGTGGTCTTCTTTTTCCTTTTTAGGGAAAGAGGGTCCCCAATGTTTGACTTAGTATGTTTCTAGGCTCGACTTGGGAATCAGATCTGGCTGACCCTTTTCATTTAAGTCTCTTATGGAGGTCCAGAAAATTTGGGGAACAACATATAGAGTGTAAACATTTTGACACTGTAAGAATGGAATATGTTATATAGCATTTCCCAGACTGATATGATCACAGATTGTAACTCACAGGATAATGGTTATCTTACCCAATTACCTATCCAGGTTATGAATCCTTTTTTATAATACCCTGCTGTGTATTTGTCCAACTCTGATTTAAACGTCTAGAGTGATGAGTACTCGCTTAGAATGATGATGATAAAACTGAAGAAAATGATGGCACTAGCTCCATCGTGCTTTCTTGCTGCTTTCTGTGCAGTTCCCTATAGTAGCTCTTAATTCTTCCATCTCCTTTCAGAGGAGATACTACTTATTTTCTCCATTTTGCATTTTGAGCTCTATTGTTGTTGTTTACTCACTAAGTCATATCTGACCCTTTGTGACCCCATGGACTGTAGACCTCCAGGCTCCCCTGTCCACGGGATTTTCCCAGGCAAGAATACTGGAGTGGTTTGCCATTTCCTTCTCCAGGAGATCTTCCTGGATCAAGGATCAAACCCATAACTCCTGCATTAGCAGACAGAATCTTAACCATTGAACCATCAGGGAAACCCTGAAGTCAATGGAGATTAGGTAAATTGTCTCAGGTAGCACAGCAGAGATGGAGCTGAATTTGAATTTTGTTCCTGCAAAATCTTGTCACAAGCTCTTTATTTTATCTTTCTCTCCTTCCTCACTTCCTCCCCCCTTCTCTCTCTCTCCTCTACTCCACACACACACACACACATACATACACACATATATTATGGACATTTGGTACCTATGATTAACTGTAATAACTTAATAATTAAAACTACATTGAAATCCTCAATTCACCACTTGAAAAAATTGTTTATCTTTCCTGAGGTATGATTTGTTTATCAGTAGAATGAGAATAAGTTTACAGCCTACTTATTGGTTTCCTGAGTAGAATCAAATAAGATAATGCATTGAGCTTATAGCATTCAATTCAGTTCAGTCACTGAGTCGTGTCTGACTCTTTGCGACCCCATGAATCGCAGCACACCAGGCCTCCCTGTCTATCACCAACTCCCGGAGTTCACTCAGAGTCACGTCCATGGATCCTGACGTACGATAAGGGCTCAATATTCATTAGCCATTATCATTATTGTTAGCGTTATTGTTGAACAAGATGGGTCTGAGCATAGCTCTCAACCTCCATGTACTGACTGACTGTTAAGTAGGTTCAGTTATTCTGACCAAGGGGAGGGTAAGCACTGTGAACCCAGAGTTCGGTTGCTGTAGTCCAGTGAAAGTTTGCTTCCAGGAAAGTTCTTTTCTTGCCTCTTCCAAAGTCACGTGCACATAAATCCATCCATCTGTTAGATTACATAACAGAAAAGGGAATGGCTACCCACTTCAGTATTCTTGCCTGGAGAATTCCATGGACAAAGGAGCCTTTAGGCTACAGTCCACAGGGTCGCAAAGAGATGGACTGAGTGAGAGACTAACACTCACTTTTCAAATTATGTAGGGAGAATAAAGCAAGAGGAATTTTCTTACTGTTTAGATTTAATGTGAGAAAATGCCGAGGAGAGATTTATTGCTTATGCCTATTTTAATTTTTTTAAAAAACACAGTAGCTTTGGAGATTGTAAGTTTGTCAAAACCCAACCTTAAGTCAGAGTGAACTGCAAATGCCCAGATGAATCAGGACTTAAGGACGGTCCCTTTGTGAAGTCTGTCTTTCTGCTTTGAGACTCACAAAGGATGCTGACATCTGCCATTATCTTAGCCGAGCATTTCAAGCAGCAGATTTGTGTTTGACTCCCACACTGAGAGGGACCACATGTTATGTATGTGTGTGTCTCTGTCATCGCTACATTATTCATTTCTAAATGGAAGGACTAGATTTTACTTAACATTTTATCTATTTTTGAGGATGTTGTTTTTTATTAACACATTGCCTTAAACAATATTTGAGAAGATAATAAAGAAAATGAGTTCCTCATAACCTCTTCTACATCGCTCTAAGTTTGAAATCAATTTGACGTGAAACTCCTTGTTACAACCCCCACTGAGATCCTCATTTTCTGTCTTTTCTGGCCTATTCCTGTAGGTTCCAAACTGATCTCTCTCCTCTGTTATTGCCCAGAGCAAACAGATTACCTTGCCATCAGAGAGACCTACTTAAAGTGTAAGCACATCACTAATTCCCTAACTTAAGCCATACTGTTGTTAAAAAAATATGTTAACCCCAAACTCTTCATAAATATGTAGAAGAGTTTTTATGGTCTGGTCCTGCCTTCCTCACCAGCCTCACCACCCCACTTTTTTCAATGCTGAGATCAAATCATTTCCCATGCTCCCAGCCAACAACACTCCCTCATAAGTTGTGTTTGCTTTATATTATTCTCATTGCCCATGACAACCTACCAGCATCTTGAGTCTTTGTTATTTTCACTACTATTTCCTGATATACTTTTTTTTTTACATTCTTTTTAAAAAATAATATTTTCCATTATGGTTTACCACGGTATATTGAATAGAGCTTCCTGTGCTGTACATTAGGACCTTGTTGTTTATCCATTCTAAAGGTAGTAATTTGCATCTGCCAACCCCAAACTCCCAGTCCATCCCTCTCCTCCCACACCCCCTTGGCAACTGCAAGTCTATTCTCTATGCATCTGTTTCTCTTCTGTAGATAGGTTCATTTGTTTCCTATTTTAGGTTCCACATGTAAATAACATCATATGGTGTTTGTTTTTCTCTCTCTGACTTACTTTTACTTACTATGATAATCTCTAGCTGCATCTCCTGACTAATGTTCTTCTTGTGTTGTCTGTAGTAGATGCTTGTAGTAGTTTTCTAGTGCTATTATAACAAACCCCTACACCCTGAGTTGAGTGCTTAAACAACAGAAATCTACTCTCTCACAGTTTGGAGGCTAGAATTCCAAAGTCAAGATGTCGACAGGACCAGGTCCCTTTTCAAACCTCTGGTAGGTGACCCATCCTCGCCTGTTGTTTTTTCTGGTGGCTCCAGGCATTCACTGACTTATGGGAGCAGAACTCCAATCAATCTCTGTATTCACTAGACCGTATTCCCTAGACCGTATTCCCTCTGTATGTCTGTCCTAATTTTCCTTTTCTCACAGTGGATTGTGACTCACAATAATGACCTCATCTTAACCTGATTGTGTCTGTAAAGATCTTGTTTCTAAATAGGTCACATTCAGAGATACCAGGAGTTCAGACATTAACATCCCTTTGGGGAACACAAATTAAACCATGACAGTGCTCCATGAGTGTTTGATAAAAGGATGAATAAATCCCCATGTGCCCAGCCACCACTTCTGAGAAACTTTCCCTTACATTCAAAAGAGAGGTAATCACCCCCCCTCCATAACAGTAGTTGTGTGTTGCTATCCTGTGCACATGTTATTTCTTAACTGGCCTGTCACACTACATTTGTTCTTATATTTTTACAATTATATGACCATGAATTACTCAAGGAAGGGCCCATNGCTACAGTCCACAGGGTCGCAAAGAGATGGACTGAGTGAGAGACTAACACTCACTTTTCAAATTATGTAGGGAGAATAAAGCAAGAGGAATTTTCTTACTGTTTAGATTTAATGTGAGAAAATGCCGAGGAGAGATTTATTGCTTATGCCTATTTTAATTTTTTTAAAAAACACAGTAGCTTTGGAGATTGTAAGTTTGTCAAAACCCAACCTTAAGTCAGAGTGAACTGCAAATGCCCAGATGAATCAGGACTTAAGGACGGTCCCTTTGTGAAGTCTGTCTTTCTGCTTTGAGACTCACAAAGGATGCTGACATCTGCCATTATCTTAGCCGAGCATTTCTAGCAGCAGATTTGTGTTTGACTCCCACACTGAGAGGGACCACATGTTATGTATGTGTGTGTCTCTGTCATCGCTACATTATTCATTTCTAAATGGAAGGACTAGATTTTACTTAACATTTTATCTATTTTTGAGGATGTTGTTTTTTATTAACACATTGCCTTAAACAATATTTGAGAAGATAATAAAGAAAATGAGTTCCTCATAACCTCTTCTACATCGCTCTAAGTTTGAAATCAATTTGACGTGAAACTCCTTGTTACAGCCCCCACTGAGATCCTCATTTTCTGTCTTTCCCGGCCTGTTCCTGTAGGTTCCAAACTGATCTCTCTCCTCTGTTATTGCCCAGAGCAAACAGATTACCTTGCCATCAGAGAGACCTACTTAAAGTGTAAGCACATCACTAATTCCCTAACTTAAGCCATACTGTTGTTAAAAAAATATGTTAACCCCAAACTCTTCATAAATATGTAGAAGAGTTTTTATGGTCTGGTCCTGCCTTCCTCACCAGCCTCACCACCCCACTTTTTTCAATGCTGAGATCAAATCATTTCCCATGCTCCCAGCCAACAACACTCCCTCATAAGTTGTGTTTGCTTTATATTATTCTCATTGCCCATGACAACCTACCAGCATCTTGAGTCTTTGTTATTTTCACTACTATTTCCTAATATACTTTTTTTTTTTACATTCTTTTTAAAAAATAATATTTTCCATTATGGTTTACCACGGTATATTGAATAGAGCTTCCTGTGCTGTACATTAGGACCTTGTTGTTTATCCATTCTAAAGGTAGTAATTTGCATCTGCCAACCCCAAACTCCCAGTCCATCCCTCTCCTCCCACACCCCCTTGGCAACTGCAAGTCTATTCTCTATGCATCTGTTTCTCTTCTGTAGATAGGTTCATTTGTTTCCTATTTTAGGTTCCACATGTAAATAACATCATATGGTGTTTGTTTTTCTCTCTCTGACTTACTTTTACTTACTATGATAATCTCTAGCTGCATCTCCTGACTAATGTTCTTCTTGTGTTGTCTGTAGTAGATGCTTGTAGTAGTTTTCAGGTGCTATTATAACAAACCCCTACACCCTGAGTTGAGTGCTTAAACAACAGAAATCTACTCTCTCACAGTTTGGAGGCTAGAATTCCAAAGTCAAGATGTCGACAGGACCAGGTCCCTTTTCAAACCTCTGGTAGGTGACCCATCCTCGCCTGTTGTTTTTTCTGGTGGCTCCAGGCATTCACTGACTTATGGGAGCAGAACTCCAATCAATCTCTGTATTCACTAGACCGTATTCCCTAGACCGTATTCCCTCTGTATGTCTGTCCTAATTTTCCTTTTCTCACAGTGGATTGTGACTCACAATAATGACCTCATCTTAACCTGATTGTGTCTGTAAAGATCTTGTTTCTAAATAGGTCACATTCAGAGATACCAGGAGTTCAGACATTAACATCCCTTTGGGGAACACAAATTAAACCATGACAGTGCTCCATGAGTGTTTGATAAAAGGATGAATAAATCCCCATGTGCCCAGCCACCACTTCTGAGAAACTTTCCCTTACATTCAAAAGAGAGGTAATCACCCCCCCTCCATAACAGTAGTTGTGTGTTGCTATCCTGTGCACATGTTATTTCTTAACTAGCCTGTCACACTACATTTGTTCTTATATTTTTACAATTATATGACCATGAATTACTCAAGGAAGGGCCCATCTACTCTTCATATTCATATCTCATTGCCTAGCATGCTGCCTGAAAGGAAAGAACAAATGTTTATATAAAGTTTTGCTTACATTCTAAGTGGATTGTTTCCCTTAGTTCCCCCCAAATTACTATGCTGTCTGCTTAATCTTTGTGTGGTGGCGACAGAGCAGCCAGGCGGGAGCACTGAGACGCGCAAATCAGTCTTTCTGTGCAGCTATTGCTCTGTCACCCCCTCAGACAGTAAAGAGTGCTCTGACCATCGGGGGCCAGCTCACATATCCAGCAATGTCCCAGAACACCATAGAATACTCTGGTTGGTTGAAATTAGATTAAATCATTGTTTGTGAAGGACGTTTATGTTGCATTTAAAATATTTATTGGAAAAGATGTTTGCATTCTGGGCAATAATTTTTGGGAAACTTTATGTAAGTACATAAACATTTCACATACTCAAAGCTGGAATGTTTCTAAGGAGATATATGAAAATTGCAAATATAGTTCTATTTATAACTTTTAGCTAGAAAAAGCCTGATAGCTAAGGGCTCGTTTTCCTCTTTAGAAACAAAATGGGAGCTTACCTTATTATTTGCAGTAGGATAGAACTAAAAACATGAATAAGATAAAGATAAATTGATAATTTAAAAATGCCTTTGAGCATAGGTATTCTTGCCTGGAGCATTCCATGGACATAGGAGCCTAGTGGGCTGCAGCCCATGGGGTTGTGAAGAGTTGGACATGACTGAGTAACTAACACTTTCACTTTCACTTTTGAGCATAGGCATCATTACCACAAGAAACTGAGGTAAGCCATACCTACAGCTGAGCATTTAACTTAAAGATTACTTATTTACAGGTGATTGGTAAAGGAGAAGGCTAAAATTTATGGAAGCCATATATGTAGCAAATCGATGAATTTGCCTTTTGCTTTTATCCATCTGCTGGCTTTGGATCTTTATTTCAGGAAAGCTGAGTATAAGGGAGGGAATAACATTTAGTTTTGAACTTGCTGACGCTATGTTATGAAGTGACTTACACTGTCAGTTATTACATTCTGCTAAGGTAACAAATAAATGTTCACTTTAGATATCATCTTGATTTATTCAAAGTTATAAAACCTATCCTTATGTTAAATTAACATTAAGTGAACTAAATACTTTAAAAATAAGAATTATAATAAAAACTACTTAGTTGTGACCCAGTCCATTCTTTTGTTGTCTATTTAAAATGCTCTTGATAATTCGAGGACTGTGGTTCTACCAGTCGGTGAAACTAATGTCTTCATATACTTTTTGCAAATCATGTTTATAATGTGTTAAGCTGATGAGTTATTTCTACTAGGCAAATATTTATTAATAGTAAAAAAAAAAAAAAGAACGTTTAAAAATAAAGTTAGCCAAGAGTTATAATGCTGCTGTGAACTTTTTATCAAAAGAAATACAATTTTTCTGTTTTATTTTGACTTCAATGTAAAATTAAATAAGTGAATAAATAAATAATAAAGTTACCCTCTTCCATTTTAAGTAGTTGCTTTATATTGAATAAGAATTTTAATTATATTATTATTTTATTACTAACATGAAAGACTATTTAGAAGAAGAAACTTAAAATTATAAAAATTATAAGAAATTTAATTATCATAAACCTAAATTAGCTACCTGGATGAATTTCTCTTACCCAAAAAGCCAGTTTGCAGAATTTTTCTTGTTTTGTTGTTTTTCCTGTAAGATATTAAGATACTCCTGTGATATTAATTTTAAGAGCTACTCATTACTTCTTACATTCCACTCATTATACCTCCACTATGAGTATAATCAGAAGATGGAAAACAAAGAGCTCATCTTTCCAAGAACAGTGTGAACCAAATTGATTTCACGTTCTTTTTAATTTATTTTTTTTATTGAAGGACAATTGCTTTACAAAATTGTGTTATTTTCTGTCAAACCTCAACATGAATCAGCCATAGGTATACATATATTCCCTCCCTTTTGAACCTCCCTCCCATCTCCCGCTCCATCCACCCCTCTAGATTGATACAGAGCTCCTGCTTGAGTTTCCTGTGCCATACAGCAAATTCCCGTTGGCTATCTATTTTACATATGATAATGTAAGTTTCCATGTTACTCTTTCCATACACCTCACCCTGTCTTCCTGTCTTCCCGTGTCCAAAAGTCTGTTCTCTATGTCTGTTTCTCCATTGCTGTCCTGTAAATAAATTCTTCAGTACCATTTTCCTAGATTTTGTATGTATGCATTAGACTATAAAGCTTATGTTTCTCTTTTTGACTCACTTCACTCTGTATAATAGGTTCTAGGTTCATCCACCTCATCATAACTGACTCAAATGTATTCCTTTTCATGGCTGAGTAATATTCCATTGATATTGAGCATCTTGTGTTTGTTAGCCAACTGTATGTCTTCTTTGGAGAAATATCTGTTTAGATCTTTTTCCCACTCTTGGATTGAGTTGTTTGTTTTCCTGGTATTGAGTTGTATAAGCTGCTAGTATATTTTGGAAACTAATTCTTTGTCAGTTGTTTCATTTGCTATTATTTTTTCCTATTCTGAGAGTTGTCTTTTCACCTTGCTGATAGTTTCCTTTGCTGTGCAAAAGCTTTTAAGTCTAATCAGGTCCCACTTGTTTACTTTTGCTTATATTTCCATTACTCTAGGAGGTGGGTCATAGAGGATCTTGCTTTGATTTTTGTCATCGAGTGATCTGCCTATGTTATTCTCCAAGAGTTTTATAGTTTCTGGTCTTACATTTAGGTCTTTAATCCATTTTGAATCTATCTTTATGTATGGCATTAGGAAGTGTTCTAATTTCATTCTTTTACATGTAGCTGTCTAGTTTTCCCAGTACCATTTATTGAAGGGGCTGTCTTTGCCCCATTGTATATTTTTGCCTCCTTTGTCAAAAATAAGGTACCCATAGGTATCTTTGCTCAGGCAGTTGCTAAACTCAAGCTTTTATTTGAATGCCTTTTATTTATTTATTTTTTTTGGAATTTTATTTATTTATTTATTTATTTTTTTTACACGAACTCCCAAATATGAACCCCCCTCCCACCTCCCACCCCACATCATCCCTCCAGATCATCCCCATACACCAGCCCCAAGCATCCTGCATCCTGCATTGAACATAGACTGGCA
>SJYX01019154.1:87824-101926 GCA_006410675.1 Oreotragus oreotragus | reverse complement strand
GATAAAGATAAATTGATAATTTAAAAATGCCTTTGAGCATAGGTATTCTTGCCTGGAGCATTCCATGGACATAGGAGCCTAGTGGGCTGCAGCCCATGGGGTTGTGAAGAGTTGGACATGACTGAGTAACTAACACTTTCACTTTCACTTTTGAGCATAGGCATCATTACCACAAGAAACTGAGGTAAGCCATACCTACAGCTGAGCATTTAACTTAAAGATTACTTATTTACAGGTGATTGGTAAAGGAGAAGGCTAAAATTTATGGAAGCCATATATGTAGCAAATCGATGAATTTGCCTTTTGCTTTTATCCATCTGCTGGCTTTGGATCTTTATTTCAGGAAAGCTGAGTATAAGGGAGGGAATAACATTTAGTTTTGAACTTGCTGACGCTATGTTATGAAGTGACTTACACTGTCAGTTATTACATTCTGCTAAGGTAACAAATAAATGTTCACTTTAGATATCATCTTGATTTATTCAAAGTTATAAAACCTATCCTTATGTTAAATTAACATTAAGTGAACTAAATACTTTAAAAATAAGAATTATAATGAAAACTACTTAGTTGTGACCCAGTCCATTCTTTTGTTGTCTATTTAAAATGCTCTTGATAATTCGAGGACTGTGGTTCTACCAGTCGGTGAAACTAATGTCTTCATATACTTTTTGCAAATCATGTTTATAATGTGTTAACCTGATGAGTTATTTCTACTAGGCAAATACTTATTAATAGTAAAAAAAAAAAAAAAAAAAGAACGTTTAAAAATAAAGTTAGCCAAGAGTTATAATGCTGCTGTGAACTTTTTATCAAAAGAAATACAATTTTTCTGTTTTATTTTGACTTCAATGTAAAATTAAATAAGTGAATAAATAAATAATAAAGTTACCCTCTTCCATTTTAAGTAGTTGCTTTATATTGAATAAGAATTTTAATTATATTATTATTTTATTACTAACATGAAAGACTACTTAGAAGAAGAAACTTAAAATTATAAAAATTAAAAGAAATTTAATTATCATAAACCTAAATTAGCTACCTGGATGAATTTCTCTTACCCAAAAAGCCAGTTTGCAGAATTTTTCTTGTTTTGTTGTTTTTCCTGTAAGATATTAAGATACTCCTGTGATATTAATTTTAAGAGCTACTCATTACTTCTTACATTCCACTCATTATACCTCCACTATGAGTATAATCAGAAGATGGAAAACAAAGAGCTCATCTTTCCAAGAACAGTGTGAACCAAATTGATTTCACGTTCTTTTTAATTAATTTTTTTATTAAAGGACAATTGCTTTACAAAATTGTGTTATTTTCTGTCAAACCTCAACATGAATCAGCCATAGGTATACATATATTCCCTCCCTTTTGAACCTCCCTCCCATCTCCCGCTCCATCCACCCCTCTAGATTGATACAGAGCTCCTGTTTGAGTTTCCTGCGCCATACAGCAAATTCCCGTTGGCTATCTATTTTACATATGATAATGTAAGTTTCCATGTTACTCTTTCCATACACCTCACCCTGTCTTCCTGTCTCCCCGTGTCCCAAAGTCTGTTCTCTATGTCTGTTTCTGCATTGCTGCCCTGTAAATAAATTCTTCAGTACCATTTTCCTAGATTTTGTATGTATGCATTAGACTATAAAGCTTATGTTTCTCTTTTTGACTCACTTCACTCCGTATAATAGGTTCTAGGTTCATCCACCTCATCAGAACTGACTCAAATGTATTCCTTTTTATGGCTGAGTAATATTCCATTGTGTATATGTACCACAATTTCTTTATCCATTCATCTGTCGATGGATATCTAGGTTGCTCCCATGTTCTAGCTATTGTAAATAGTACTGCAGTGCACAGTGGAATACATGTATCTCTTTCCATTTTGGTTTCCTCAGGGTATATGCCTAGGAGTGGGATTGCTGGGTCATATGGTGGTTTTATTCTTAGTTTTTAAAAAAATCTCCATACTGTCTTCCACAGTGGATGTATCACTTTACATTCCCACCAACAGTGCAGAAGTGTTCCCTTTTCTTCACATTCTCTCCAGCATTTATTGTTTGTAGACTTTTTGATGATGGCCATTCTGACCAGTGGCAGATGACATTTCTTTGTAGCTTTATTTTCATTTCTCTAATAATGAGTGATATTGAGCATCTTGTGTTTGTTAGCCAACTGTATGTCTTCTTTGGAGAAATGTCTGTTTAGATGTTTTTCCCACTCTTTGATTGGGTTGTTTGTTTTCCTGGTATTGAGTTGTATACGCTGCTAGTATATTTTGGAAATTAATTCTTTGTCAGTTGTTTCATTTGCTATTATTTTTTCCTATTCTGACAGTTGTCTTTTCACCTCGCTGATAGTTTCCTTTGCTGTGCAAAAGCTTTTAAGTCTAATCAGGTCCCACTTGTTTACTTTTGTTTTTATCTCCATTACTCTAGGAGGTGGGTCATAGAGGATCTTGCTTTGATTTATGTCATCGAGTGATCTGCCTATGTCATTCTCTAAGAGTTTTATAGTTTCTGGTCTTACATTTAGGTCTTTAATCTAAAGCTTTTAAGTCTAATCAGGTCCCACTTGTTTACTTTTGTTTTTATCTCCATTACTCTAGGAGGTGGGTCATAGAGGATCTTGCTTTGATTTATGTCATCGAGTGATCTGCCTATGTCATTCTCTAAGAGTTTTATAGTTTCTGGTCTTACATTTAGGTCTTTAATCCATTTTGAATCTATCTTTATGTATGGCATTAGGAAGTGTTCTAATTTCATTCTTTTACATGTAGCTGTCCAGTTTTCCCAGTACCATTTATTGAAGGGGCTGTCTTTGCCCCATTGTATATTTTTGCCTCCTTTGTCAAAAATAAGGTACCCATAGGTATCTTTGCTCAGGCAGTTGCTAAACTCAAGCTTTTATTTGAATGCCTTTTAAATAGTACAACCCACTCCAGTGCTCTTGCCTGGAAAACCCCATGGATGGAGGAGCTTGGTAGGCTACCGTCCATGGGGTTGCAAAGAGTCGGACATGACTGAGTAACTTCATTTTTTTTTTTTCATTTTTAAATAGTACAGACTGAAAAGGGATTTCGTTCTCCCAGTATATAGATTGTTCATTACATTTTTTAGGTTGTAAAATAAAAGATGCAAAACAGAATTCATAATGGTTATTATCTGGCTTATAATTCTAATAGCACGTGTTTCATACAGATTCTGAATGGCAGGACTATAACACAGGAAAAGAGCCAGGNGATTGTTCGTTACATTTTTTAGGTTGTAAAATAAAAGATGCAAAACAGAATTCATAATGGTTATTATCTGGCTTATAATTCTAATAGCACGTGTTTCATACAGATTCTGAATGGCAGGACTATAACACAGGAAAAGAGCCAGGTTTATTTTGTAATGGCCTTGATATTGACCTTGCCTGCTGCACAATCTGTGGGCATCATGATAACATGACAAAATGGCTAGCATCCAAGGAGTACCTTTGTTGATGGGGTTGGATACCTTCCATATCTTCACATATAATAACCAGCATCCAATCCAAAATTACTGGAGCAGAAAAGTAAAACAGAGTACATAATAAGAGTGTGTTAAAGTCATTTAGTGTGTTATTTTAAGCTCATTTGACTCCTTGTTTCCTGATTAAATCCATGCTAGCTTCTTTTATGACCATTTTTACAGTTGCATTATCTCAGCCCTACACGGCTGAGAGTCATTATCAAATTCAATAGATGAAGTCATGACAAACTCTTTAAGAAAAGTGGAAAAGCTGTGGTGTTAGCTGAAGGATACAATGAAGTAACTGGACAGTGTGAGAGAATAAGGAAAGCAAAAACAAGATAAAGTCAGCTTTCTGTCCTCTGTTCTTTTTCTACACCTCAGAAATTACCAACACGGCCCCTCAAAAAATATGCATTTTGGAGAACATTGAGTCTTATTTTGGATACTATCAAGCATAAGTGAAGGCTGGAGCAGAGGACATTGCATGTGATGCCTTCATATTTTGACAAAGATAACTGGCTACACAACATTGCTAGTATTGGTCATGCAGCTGACCTCAGCAAGGACTTTGAGCTTGGAACTGCCTCTCCCATAAACCAATAGTTGGGGTCAAATATCCATTCTGACCATAAGAACTTTACTGGTTGCTTTTTTTACTGGGTTTGTGACCCGTGAGAGCTTACCGTAAGAACTAGAGTGACCCACCAGTTTTGGAAGAGTGGAGCAAAGCCTCTTATGTAGGTGTTCTCAGCCTACCAGTTCAGTGGACCAAGTAAAGACAGCAGCATTAAGCAGCTGGTGTGAGGTTTCATTCAGCTTGTTTCAGTCAAAATGTTAGAGTCACTGGGGCTGTTCTAATGGAGCTCAGAACAGAACTGGACCTCCTCCAAACTGCCAGGCTCAACCAAGAAAAACACTGCTTCATGACCCTAGATCAGAATGCTACATCGAATTTTACTGGACTGTTTCTCAGCCTTCCCAAATACATTTGGCCACCTTATCAAAGGACTGTGTTCAGTACTGTAAAGTAAAATAAAGCAAAATGGAAGCTCTAAAAAAGTAAATAAATAAATAATATAAACAAAGGAACTTATTTTTAAATATTGAGAATGAAATGACCAAAAGGCATAGCATCATCAAATTAGAATAAAAGGAGCAGTGTATAATGAGTATATAGAGTTTAGGGTTTCCATGTTAACAGGGACAGTATCTGCTCACAGGGTCAGGGGCTNAAAGTAAATAAATAAATAATATAAACAAAGGAACTTATTTTTAAATATTGAGAATGAAATGACCAAAAGGCATAGCATCATCAAATTAGAATAAAAGGAGCAGTGTATAATGAGTATATAGAGTTTAAGGTTTCCATGTTAACAGGAACAGTATCTGCTCACAGGGTCAGGGGCTAGTTCTAGATAAATGGAAAGATGCATTTCATTAGGTGCACTTTTCAGAGATAATTGAGACTTAGGCCTACATGGAAAATCTCTTGTTGATCTATCACTAACTGAAAACCCAGTTTATTAACAATTAGTGAAGACTGAACTTATTGCCAGTAAGCACATGAAAAAAAAGTGTTCAACATCGTAAATTGTCAGAAAAATGAGACCATATGGCCACTAAATACTCAATTAAATGGCTAGAATGAAGGAAATTGACAGCCACAAATATCAGTGAGGGTGAGGAACAACTAACAGGTTGCTACATTGTAGATGAGAATGTGACATGAGGCAGTTATCTTGGATATTTTTAACAGTTTCATAAAAAGTTAAAAAGAATATACTCTGTGACCTAACAATTACATTTATATGCAAAGAAATGTATCCAAGAGAAATGAAGACACGTCTACAAAGAGCCTAATATTAGAATGTTCATAGCAGCTTTATTCAGAATCGTAAAAATAAACTGAGGACAGCCTAGGTGTCTGTCAATAGCAGAAGAAGTAGTATATTCAGACAGTGGAGTACTGTAGAGCAGTAACAAGTTGTAACATGAATAACAAGTAAAACGTGATGAGTGAAAGATTCCAGATACAGCAAAATATTAATATATAGTGTACATTTCCATTTATGTAGAACATTTGAATAAGGAACATCTCTCGTGACAGAAGTCAGTTCCTTTTAGCACAGGATATTGACTGGAGAAAATATGAAGGAACTTCTGGAGTGATGAAAATGTTTTGTATCTTCATAGGACTATGGATTGAACAGTACACTTCTAATTGGTATAGTTTAATATATATAAATTATACTTCTCTATATATGTTCTTTTTAATTATTAAGCCTTGCAGATTATGGGCTTCCGTGATAGCTCAGTTGGTAAAGAATCCTCCTGCAATTCAGGAGACCCTGGTTTGATTCCTGGGTCAGGAAGATCTGCTGGAGAAGGGATAGGCTACCCATTCCGGTATTCTTGGGCTTCCCTGGTGGCTCAGCCGGTAAAGAATGTGCTTGCAATGTGGGAGACCTGAGTTCAGGCCCTGGGTTGGGAAAGGCTAGCCACTCCAGTTTTCTGGCCTGAAGAATTCCATGGACTATATGTACAGTCCACTGGGTCACAAACAATCAGACACAGCTGAGCAACTTTCACAGATTATGGGTAACCGAACCCAGGGTCAGTTTTTGGATCTGAGGGATAATGAGAAAGAGGGTACATTTGAACCTGAAGTGTCTTCTCAGAAATCCTATTAAATGTTAATTTTAGGACTAACGAGTGAAATCCTCTCCTTTTTGGTCCAAAATGCCTCTCAAATTTAATTTACTTCCTGCTCCCTCAACCCCCTGCATCCCTTACTTTCCCCTGGACATCCTCACTAGACAGATGCTCATTTAAAATGATACTGTTATCCCTTTGAATTAATTGACTGTGCTCAGAGAGGTAGAACTCCCATGATGCTACAACAAACTCAGCTTGTGCAAAGACAGGAATAATTTTAAAAACTCAAGTGTCATGTCTGGGTTTTTTTTTTTTTTTATTAACCTCTCCTAGAACTCTTCTCTGCTGTCATACATAAATCAGAGGATTATGAAAGAACTAGTCAAAGAGGCTGTTTCCTTCTAAGGCTGTAATTTGGCTCCATGAATTATTAATTATTAAACCGGTATGGCATCAGCTCCTCAGAACCTAATATAAATGTAAAAGGCTCACCTTATCAGTTATAATCTAAGGAGCTGCAGTAATGTAATTCTTTCCATTTAGGGCTCTGTGGTATGTTAAAGGGAGTTGGAATATTCAATCCATGAAACTTTCTGAAATAAAATACAAGGAAGCAAGGAAGAGGATTTTTTTTCTTTGCAAATATATTTGAAATTCAGTATAAGGAAGCAGATGTGGATTGCTTCAAGGGTTTTGATTATCATGAAGGATGGAGTTGTTTCATAGATGCTGAAGCAAATAACAGGACATGTAAAAGACTGTGGTTGAAGAAAACTGTCTGAAAGCAAAGCTTTGGAACATCTTGCATCTCTGCTGCTGCTAAGGAGGAAATAAATACTGCACCAAGGATTGAAGTTGTGCTAAAGATAAGTTCAGTATTGGTTGAAAGCTAGACATCTGATCTAGTAAGTACGTTGTTTTTCATATGTGAATTATAGCTCTTCAAAGAAGCAAGAACTAAGAATGCATGATCCTTTTTGTTTTTTTCTGGGATACTTAGCTTTAATACTTGATGAAGCCTCCCAGACTCTTTTGGTTATCTCTTTAATATATAATGCTGTTTTATTTTAAAAAACCTCCTGAAGAAAAATATATGAACTTAACTCTTCTAGACATCTGATCTAGTAAGTACGTTGTTTTTCATATGTGAATTATAGCTCTTCAAAGAAGCAAGAACTAAGAATGCATGATCCTTTTTGTTTTTTTCTGGGATACTTAGCTTTAATACTTGATGAAGCCTCCCAGACTCTTTTGGTTATCTCTTTAATATATAATGCTGTTTTATTTTAAAAAACCTCCTGAAGAAAAATATATGAGCTTAACTCTGTTCTTTTTTGCAAACATAAGATTAGTCTCATGTGCAGAGTTGTCTTTTTCTTTTATCAGCAATTTCTGAATATTTCAGAACTGTGCTTTCCAAGTATACACACAACTGATTCTGTCAGATTCAGACAACAGCAGTCCTACCTGATATTACAAATGCCACAACTGTTCACCAAAATTTAAAGAAGGAAATTATACCAATGCTCTGACCCAGCCAATGATTATACATTTTGGCTTTATTAATAGTTTAGTAAGGTAGACGTACATGTTATGGCTAGCTATGCTAAAATAAATGTGTTATGTTTCTGTAGCTTAGCCAGTCTAAGATACTGTTTTAGAAATAATTGGTTAAATCTGTGCAAACTTGCATACTATGAATAGGAAATTTAGGAGCTTTAATATTTTGAGTACACTGCAGTGATGCTAGTCCTGTTTGACTTACATTAAAACAGATTACGGTTTAAAAAAATAATTTTATGAGGTTAAATTTGGTGTAGGAAAGTAGAGAGTGAGTTCATTCTATAAAATCAGCTAAATGTGAAGATGACCTAGGGGATAAAAGCCCCTTGACTGCACTGTTACTTTTGTTAGTCATTTTTTAGCATAGTGACAAGTTAACATTTTGTGTGGACCTATATGACGTTAAAAGTATTAAAAATAGCAGTGATTTTTCCTGGTTAGGCCAGAGAGGCCAGGATATGACATGCAGTACTTCAAATATAAATAACAGTTCATCAAAACTTATGAAAATGCCTGTAATTTTAAGTAGCCTTGAACAATAGCATACATTTCCGTAGAGTTTTCTGAATGAAAGACATGCCACATAATTGTAGGATGCATTAAAATAAGAACAAAAAATAACATTTCTCCTTTCAGGTGAAATAATCATTTTATATTTTAAATAAAATTGTTTTGTGCAAAATTAGGGGCAAATATGCATCCGAATGACAATTACAGGAAATTGTTTCATTGATAATACAGTACTACTAATATTGTACACAGTTTAGACCCATTTCCACTACTAGCCAACAGCTAACATTTTCTTTAAGGTAATATTTCCCTGACTGTATTTTCTGTGTGAGATGCTGCCCCTTTAAATATATATTAGGTATACACCTAATATATGTGTTAGTATACTGTATTGGCATCCCACTCCAGTACTCTTGCCTGGCAAATCCCATGGACGGAGAAGCCTGGTAGGCTGCAGTCCATGGGGTCGCGAAGAGTCGGACACGACTGAGCAACTTCCCTTTCACTTTTCACTTTCATGCATTGGAGAAGAAGATGGCAACCCACTCCAGTGTTCTTGCCTGGAGAATCCCAGGGACAGGGGAGCCCGGTGGGCTGCTGTCTATGGGGTCATACAGAGTTGGACACGACTGAAGTGACTTAGCATACTGTATTGGTGTTTTTCTTTCTGGCTTACTTCACTCTGTATAATAGGCTCCAGTTTCATCCACCTCATTAGAACTGCAATTAAAATAAATAAATTTATATTAAAAATAAAAGAAATTCCCCATTAAAATTTTTTTTAAAAAAAGAAAAATATATACATTAGGGGGAAAATGAATAGATGTAGGTTTACTACTGGCAGTTTAGTATGATTGTACTGAGCAGACTATGCTTTGGTTCAGTATTGAAACAGGTCTCTTTATAACCAAAGCATTTCCAAGATCCAGTTTCTGGGCTGTCACTGTTGGACAGCATATTTAGAATTTCCTGAAACTCTTGGAAATGAAATTTGAACACTAATGATAGGCTCATTCTCTGTTCTGTTTTGCTAACCCAATATGGTTCCCTACTTTTCATTGCCCAGAGATTTGGATTGTGTATTTGAGTTTTAATGAGACCATAGAGTATAAGATTCAGAGGTTGATTTGTTAGCTTAATGTTAAACTGTAAAAATGCCCAATGAAAGATGGTAAGTTAAAAATCCATAAGGACTTAGGAGTTAGGAAGCACTTGGGGGAAAAAAAAAGCAAAGAGCATCCTCAGGCTTGAACAGGTGTTATGCTAAGGAAGCCATTGAAGGTGGAATAAAGGTAAAACTTCTGTTTTTGCTCCATAATCTGTGATCACTTTCTGTTTTGAATTGTTTTTGCCCTGGGTTAGTCTCTAGGGTTAGTCCTGACATTTCTCATTGCTGACCATGTTAAGCCAGGCTAAATATTTAAGCTTGTAACTCACTTGCTACACTCTGTCTGGTGTCTTCTTTTAATCTTTCATATACTCAGGTAAGGTTTGAGCCATGGTCACTTCTGTGACCACAGTTTCAAGACTGTGTTCATATAGCGGACTTTTTTCATAATGTCTTAGGATCCAGCTTTGATTTCAGACTGGATTAGACTAGAGTTGTTTTTGAAAACAAGGGATGCTGCTTTCTAGCCTTTGCATACTGTGTGATCTCTCTGAGGCTCTGCTTTTCCTCTTTGTAAATGAAGATAATAAAATTATCTCATTCATTAGATGATTGAGAGAATCCAGTGAGAGAATGCATGTAAAATACTTAGTTTTTGTCTTTCTTATATTAAATGTTCAGTAAATCTATTACTACATTCACCTGTTATATCAGGAGGGCTTCTGTTTTTCAAAAAAAAAAAAAAAAAAGAGAATCTCTACAATTAATTCTAGTTTTGGGTGGTAATGGGTTTGACCTGGTATGTGGATTCTGAGTAGAGTAGCCATGAATCTTATTTAAATCTATATTTATTTTTAATGAGAGTAAAAAATCAAATGGTTTCTGTCATTACCAACTCACCACATAATCATGCTGTGGTGGGAATCTTGAATCTTGTAAAGACTAACCTCCCCATTTTTCTTCAAATGAAATCAATAGATGTGAGTGATTTTATTAGTTATAAAATATATCAAGGAGAAATGTAACTGTGTACATCAGTAATATAATTGAATGTGGGTAGACAAACTGAGACTAATTATGGGGTTACTTTATTTATATAAGTGAGTTCTATAGGTTGAAAATCAATCCTGTTATGATTTCCAGGTTTTCTGCCTTCAGTAATATGGAACCTTTTCTCCTTTAAGACCTATCTTCTTCACAGAACTTTCCTGATAAACACCACCATGAAATAATAGTTTTCTTATTTTAAACGTTTATACTGTAACAAAACTAGAAACCTCTTCCTGTATTATTTTGAAAGTTTCTCTGCTTTTTCCCCATATCATTTTTTTCCCTGAAATTTTATTCTGAAGTTTTGGAATCACGTGTTGACATCAAACTTTCCTCTGCCACAAGCACTGTGTTTCTGTGGATAAGTTGAGAAGTAAGTAATAGAGCTCAACTTCTAAATGCTAGTTCAATAAATCAATGAGATGTAAAATGTAGGTTTATTAACAATTAGATATTTCTAAAATATCAGTAAAATATTAATGTTTCCTACATGACTATCTAAATGATGGTACCAAAAAATCACAACTATTATCACTTTTAAAGTAAAATATTTGGTGATATTTTCCACCCATAAGCAAAGAAAATAACTTTCTGATGGCTTTTATCCCAGGTTTTCCAAGAACTACTTTGCATTAGTTTGGATTATGCTCCAATAGGAGAAACACTACTTGATGCCCCAAATCTCAGGACCTAACTGAATAGATATACCACCTTCCCTTTTTCCTCCCCTGGTTTAAAATTACCCCCTTGGGGGAGCAAACTTACAGTCCACTTATGGGATTCTTAAAATATAGAGGTTAATGTATAAGGAAACTAATATAGAACATGTATGTGTGTGTGCTTAGTATCTCAGTCGTGCCTGGCTTTTTGCGACCAACGGACTGTAGCCTGCCAGGCTCCATGCTGCTGCTGCTAAGCTGCTTCAGTCGTATCCGACTCTGTGTGACCCCATAGACGGCAGCCCACCAGGCTCCCCCGTCCCTGGGATTCTCCAGGCAAGAACACTGGAGTGGGTTGCCATCTTCTTCTCCAGTGCATGAAAGTGAAAAGTGAAAGTGAAGTTGCTCAGTCGTGTCCGACTCTTCGCGACCCCATGGACTGCAGCCCACCAGGCTCCTCCGTCCATGGGATTTCCAGGCAAGAGTACTGGAGTGGGGTGCCATCGCCTTCTCCAAGCCAGGCTCCATAGTACATGATAAATAATCATTTCATTTTAAGTTGTGCTACTCTTTCCTGCTTTAGAATATATACCAAATATTGAGATAAAGATGATCTTGCTTTTTCCATGTTGATCGATCTGTTTATTCTCCAGATAGGCTAAAATCACAATCAAGAATTACTTTTTAATAGGTTTTGGGGAGTTAGTTACATTATTTGGATCTCATAATTTTAGATTAAAAATGCACCTTGGCGATCATGCAGCTCATTACTCAAATGGGAGCTTAGTTCCCAAAAGGCCTCTCAAGGTCATCGAGCCCGTTAGTAGTGGAGTTATGGAACCAGATAAAGAAATCGGGTCTCCTGACTTATTGTATAGTATCCGCTTTAGTACACCTTATTTCCTCTGAGTCAGATCGATAAACTGTTCCCTAGTGACATTCAGACATCTCTCAGATATTTGTGGATAATGTAACACTGTGGCTATTTTGAAGTATCAATCCAGAAGTTAAGATAATACAAGATAGGTTGCACTTGAATATGCTTTCATGTGTAGATTATTTCACAACTTGGATCTTTTTTTCCCGCAAAATAGTAGCTTTCTGATATATTTTTTGTTTGTTTTCTCAAATGGGATGAGGGATAGAGATAGTTCATGTAATTCAAGGGGAGGGAAGCAAACAAGAAAAACAATTATTTCATTCTTATTCAAAAGGAACAGTACACCTATTTGATGTTTTCTTTAGAGATCCCAAATCCATTGTTTCTATAGCTGATAATAGTTTGCTCTTCCGAAAGGCTGCACACTTTGCAGAAGTTAAAGCTTGCAGCACACAAGTGTAGCTGTTTGTTCACCACACTGCATTGCCAGGTGAACTTTAACTAAGAGCTCAAAAAGTGAACAGCTTAATCCTACAGAAGCAATTTTGTTAACTGGCAAAAGGGTACCTGGATTTTGAGTATTTCTCAGAGGAGCTTGGCTGGGAATTTAAAATACCTTAGAGTTCCTCTTGGGACAAAGAACAGCTGCTGGATAGTAATCTAATAAAACAGGATCGAACAAAAATGAGGTATGTGACATAAGTGCTGCTGAACTCCTCTCCAACAGTTCAAGCATTTTTGCATTGACAGACTGATCAAGACAATGGAATTGTGGAAGTGGCCTCACCAGGGCAGCTACAACCTTCCTGCAGCCTTCCGCCTCCTACTCCCCTTGCATCCAAGTTTAATGGGATTTTATTGTGTCCTAAACATACGGTCTAAGTGCTGAGCTTCTTGACCATTTTTGTCTGAGAGTTTCTTCAATTTGAATTTAGGAGTAGGTATGAGCAATTGAGCCAAATGTAAATTAACTAAATGGCGTAGAGAAAGGAGCTCTGGATTCAAAGTTGAAAGTTTCAGATGCAGATGTTTCCTCCATCATCTATAATTTTAAGCAAGCTTCTCAAACTATCTTGCATTATATCCACTGGTTTCTTGTAAAATATAATACTGATTTCCATCTTCTTTATGGTTCAAGATTTGTTTTTTTAAAAATAATTAAATGGACTTAAGCTATTTGAAAGTTATTTTTTAAAGTGGCTCATACCCTTTGTTGGATTATTATAATTGCAGTCATTCTTTTTGTATTTTCTCTTGAATAGAGGACTGCATTCGATTACTCAGGCTTTCATAACGAAATACTACAAACTGGGTAGCTTCAACAGCAGTAATATTTGTTTCCCAGACCTGACAGTTAGAAGTCAGAGATCAAAGTTTCTGCAGGTTGGTCCCCTCTGAGTGTTATGAGGGAGAAGCCCCTCCAGGCCTTTCTCTAATTGCTGGTGATTTGCTACCAGTCTTCACTGTTCCTTGACATACAGAGGCTTCACCCTGATTTTAACTGTAATCTTCACATGGTGTTGTTTATGTAGCTGTCTGTGTCCAAAGTTTTCTTTTAAAAAGATATTACTCATAAAGGATTAGGGGTCCAGCTGAGTAGGAACTCATCTTAACTAATTACATTTGCAATGCCCATCTTTCCATATAGGTTGTATCTTGAAGCACTGGGAGATAGGAGTTCAACCTAAGAACTGAGGGACGGGGCACAACTGAAACCCATAACAAGGAACATGGGCAATTTAAAAACTTTCTTAGGATTCTTTCTGTTGATTGAAAACTTTAGGATTACCATAATGTCATTTTGCATCCTGCTGTTTGTTCCCCCATTCCTATTCTTTATTAACGATAAACAGTAAACCACCTCCTAACATATTAAATTTATAATCTCAAAGTAAAAGAATATTCGAAGAGAAGCATTATAGTAAGTAATTGTGAATCAATCTTAGTAAATTAACAGTCTGGGCTAATCTGACCACTAATAATTATTTTAGTCAGTTTCTGAGAATCAGCAAATAATGTACCCAACCCAATGAGAATTTAGGTATTTTTAATTTTCAAAGAATTTTAACTTAGGTTATTTAACTTAAGCCAATGTTAACTGATGCTGAAGCTGAAACTCCAATACTTTGGCCACCTGATGTGAAGAACTGACTCACTGGGAAAGCCTCTGATGCTGGGAA
>SJYX01019154.1:44920-57654 GCA_006410675.1 Oreotragus oreotragus | reverse complement strand
CCAAAGAATGCTCAAACTACCGCACAATTGCACTCATCTCATATGCTAGTAAAGTAATGCTCAAAATTCTCCAAGCCAGGCTTCAGCAATACGTGAACCATGAACTTCCAGATGTTCAAGCTGGTTTTAGAAAAGGCAGAGGAACCAGAGATCAAATTGCCAACATCATGCTGGATCATCAAAAAAGCAAGAGAGTTCCAGAAAAACATCTATTTCTGCTTTCTTGACTATATCAAAGTCTTTGACTGTGTGGATCATAATCAACTGTGGAAAATTCTGAAAGAGATGTATATACCAGACCACCTGACCTGCCTCTTGAGAAATCCGTATGCAGATCAGGAAGCAACAGTTAGAACTAGACATGGAACAACAGACTGGTTCCAAATAGGAAAAGGAGTACGTCAAGGCTGTATATTGTCACCCTGCTTATTTAACTTCTATGCAGAGTACATCATGAGACATGCTGGACTGGAAGAAACACAAGCTGGAATCAAGATTGCCGGGAGAAATATCAATAANTCAGGAAGCAACAGTTAGAACTAGACATGGAACAACAGACTGGTTCCAAATAGGAAAAGGAGTACGTCAAGGCTGTATATTGTCACCCTGCTTATTTAACTTCTATGCAGAGTACATCATCAGAAACGCTGGGCTGGAAGAAGCACAAGCTGCAATCAAGATTGCTGGGAGAAATATCAATAACCTCAGATATGCAGATGACATCACCCTTATGGCAGAAAGTGAAGAGGAACTAAAAAGCCTCTTGATGAAAGTGAAAGAGGAGAGTGAAAAAGTTGGCTTAAAGCTCAACATTCAGAAAATGAAGATCATGGCATCTGGTCCCATCAATTTATGGGAGATAGATGGGGAAACAGTGGAAACAGTGTCAGACTTTATTTTTTTTTGAGCTTCCTCCAATTGACTGACAATATTTCTGGCCTGCTTTTAAGAGGCTGTTAGAAGAAGAAGCATCATCTATGCAGAAGAAATATCAATAGGGTAGGAGTCTTCCTTACTTTGCTTTCCATAAGCAAACAAGAATTTAAAGGATAGCCTTGATGGAGATAATTTAATGATGATAGCTCTTAGGAGTCAATGGAAAATTCAGCATGATAAAGACATCAAATTTTATTAGAAAATTATATATACATGCACAGTGAAGGTCACCAGTAGGAAGTACTGAAAGGGGAAAACAGTAGAAGTATTTGAAAACTATCTTTTTTTTAATTTTATTTTTATTTTTATTTTTTTAAAGGTAATTTTTTTTTTTGAGCTTCCATTTTACTTTATTTTACTTTACAGTACTCTATTGGTTTTGGCATACATTGACATGAATCTGCCACAGGTGTACACTCAACTCTAACCATACAGAAGGAGTTAGTCCATGAAAGGAAGGTGAAAAGCTAAATTAGAAAAGCTGAGAATACAGTTAATTGTTTAGCCTGAAAATTGGGCTATTTTCAGATCAGCAGACTCAAAGGAATGATTCCTACAGAATGTTTAAGGAATTAAAAAATGTAGATTTGTGTTAATTATTTTTAGGAATATTGGGAAAAAGAGAAATGCTCAGAGTGCTATAAAGAGTAGATAGAATGCCTTTCATGTAAAGGTATGAGAAATGCATGGGGAAGGATGACCCTGATAATTATATGCTTTTCAGTTTTGGTTTGACAGTAAGACACCAGAAATAACTTTCAATTATCTATTTTGAATTACCTAGAAAGATTGAGTTCCTGAGCATTAAACAACCAAGGTTACTTTATGAAGTTTTTCTGTATCCTTTCTGGAAACTATCTTTGCAAATTGTAACATCAAGCTTGCTATCAGAAGGGTAAATCCTCTCACCCCAGTTTGACTCTATGTAATGAATTTGCAGCAGTAGATAGGGCCCCTTTGAGATTTATTTAAGCAGTCAGTGATTTGGGATACTAGTAAAGCCTACTGATCCACTTTTCAAGGACTTTGTGCCAGTTGGTAGTTACATTAGTAAAGACCTATATAGACAGCTTCCATTCTGTTTATGTCTTTCATTAGATTTTTTCCCCATGTGCTGCTTTTCAAAATTAATAGACTTTATTTTTTATAGTAGTTTAAGGAGGAAGAGGGGATGACAGAGGATGAGATGGCTGAATGGCATCACCAACTCGATGGACATGAGGTTGAGTGAACTTCGGGAGGTGGTGATGGACAGGGAGGCCTGGCATGCTGTGATTCATGGGGTCGCAAAGAGTCAGACACGACTGAGTGGCTGAACTGAGCTGAAGGTTTGCTAAAAAACTTGTGTCAGTTTTTGAGCAAGGAATTTTTATCTTTTTGATTTAATTGAACTGAGTTAAGAATATAAATAAGTGTGCAACTATTAATGTGTTTATCTGTTAAAATCTTTTGTTTGAATAGGTCATTACCTTATTGATTATACACGTTTGCACGTACAAGTAGAATAAGCTCTCACTTAATATAGCTGCATGCAAATAAAGCTGACATACTTACTGTTACCATTGCTGATTAAAAACTAAATTATGCTGATTAAATTTCAGATTTCCTGATAGTAAGTTTGATTATAAATTAAACTGTCATTCAATCTTTGTCAATAGTCTTATCTACTTTGTAGGTTTTAAATAATATTTCCACATTCTAGAAGTGGCCAGTGGTTATTGATTTCTGACTCTGGAGAAAGCTCTTTGTTTTTACTGATTCTGACAAAAAAATTTGAATCCCATTGACCAAAAACTTGATTGTTTAGCCAAGTGGTATCTGAGGGACTCTGGGCACACTGATGTGAGGTATACCACACTGTGTTTTCCCTTAAGGTACTACCCTATACTTCATCGTAGCATGCTGCTCTCACACTTTATCATTCTCTGGTCTATTGCCAACATCTGTAGTGCCACTGCATAAGTATGAGATGAATTTTTTGGCAGTTTGAATTAGGTAGGGTAATTTTTTAAACAGAATAACACTTTGTTTATATCCTTGTGTTTGCATTTTTTTTCAGTGCCACATAATTTGGTTTTTCAATTACTTTTCCAGATTCATTGCTGTCTTGGTCACTGAAACAGAGTACAGAGATGTTAGAGGATTTTATTCCTTTGTCAGAGTTCCTAACTAGTGCTAATCTGTAATGATGGAGCCAGATCTTTAAGAAAACTTAGTAAGACTTGTATGCTATTCAAGTACAATCATGTTGATTGACAAGGATGTCATATTGATTTGAAATGCTTTGTGTATTCAATGGCTATGATCAGTACTATTGAAGCTTAACTCACAAGAGCCTCTTACATCCCTTGACTTGCAATGTGGTTCATCAGCTTGATGGTGCTGCTTCACAAGGCACATTTCCAGTGTTAACCATTTTCTCTGTGTGCTACACATCCGGGAGCTTGGAACTGAAATTACCACTAGGTTTCCATGTAGGTTTCCACTAGGTCATGTAGTCCTGAAAGAAAATTCAAGATCAGCCCTTTGGCAAATAAGAGACAAGATCTTCAAAAAGAGAACAAGTTTTGAGAGATATAAGTCAGAGAGCTAAGTAACTCAGGTCATCATAAATCAGGCTATCATGAGGAAAAATATGTTGTTAGTTATTATTTTGGAGAAGGAAATGGCAACCCACTCCAGTACTCTTGCCTGGAGAATCCCATGGATGGAGGAGCCAGGTGGGCTATACTCCACAGGCTCGCAAAGAGTCGGACACGACTGAACAAATCCTTAGTTATTATTTAAACCAGCTTACAGTATACTGAGATGTATAAAGCCAGAGAACTCTAACCCTTTTCTTTCTTTTGAGAAAGGATACTAGTATTCTTTGCCAAGTCTTATTTTTATTTCAAGGTTGAAGGAAATATGTTAAGTTTTCCTGGAGACTCCCAATCAATTCCATTTTGAGACAGTCTGCTTGTTATTGGTTGCACACCCTTGCTATAGCCTCTTGCTTATTTTTATCTCAAGAAACTCTAGCTTGTGAAGGAGAGAGGGCAGGAAAGACGATTACATAGGAGGAGTACTAAAACTTATCATGGAAAGTTTTAACCTGAGTCATGGGGAGACTTTAAGCCAAAGATTCCCAATAGAGTAAGGGCTTCCTTGGTGGCTGAGTGGTAAGGAATCTGCCTGCCAATACGGGATATGCAGGTTCAGTCCCTGGGTCAGGAAGACCCCCTGGAGAAAGAAATGACAGCACACCAGTGTTCTTGCCTGGGAAAGGCCATGGACAGGGGAGCCTGGCAGGCTGCAGTCCGTGGGGTCACGAGTCAGACTCGACTTAGCAAATAAACCACTATCACTACCACCTCCTAATAGAATAGTCCTACTTCAGCTTGGGAAGGGACCTGTGATAGTACCCCTGCTGTGCCTGGTCTTTGGGGAAGGCAGCTCTGAAGTGTGACCTTGGCGCAGATATGGTGGTGGATCCAGAGGAAAGAGCTGAGGCTGTCAGAAAAACACATTCCTGCAGTAGGAGGTCTGAGCAGTGCATTTTCATGGCCATCACAGCCTGGGAGGTAGTGAGATATGCAGGAGAGAAAGATGAGATCTGAACTGACATACTGGCTCTGCCACTTAGCAGTTCCCTGACCTTAGATAGCTTTGGTGAACCTAAGTGTAAAACGGGGAAATTAATGCACATTCCATTTATGGCAATAGTTCAACTAATGAAAGGCCATGAGGGGAGAAAGAGAAAGAAAGAGTTTTGGAAATTCTAAGATCTAGACAAAGATATAAATTTAGGAGCATTAGGAGAACATAGTGGTTAAGAGCCAGACTACCTGGATTGGAATCTTCTGTCCACTCCTATTATTGCCTCACTTTATTTCCAAATCTCTGTGTTCTATTTCCTGACATGTTACATGATAATAGAATAGGCAGGAGGAGAAGGGGATGACAGAGGATGAGATGGCTGGATGGCATCACCGACTCGATGGACATGAGTTTGAGTGAACTCCAGGAGTTGGTGATGGACAGGGAGGCCTGTAGTGCTGTGACTCATAAGGTCGCAGAGTCAGACACGACTGAATGACTGAAATGAACTGAACTGAAAACTCTATCATCCAAAAATGCTAAACGTGTATAATGAAATATATTATGGAGCATTTTTATATACAAAAGCATTGACAGCTTTGTCATATATGAAAATTGTAAATGGTCTAAGTATCTATGAATAGGGAAAGAGTCCTGAAGTTATGTCCACACCTACAGTGCAACAGTATAAACCTATAAAAATTAGAAGGCAGATCAGTATGGTATGAAGAAAAATACAGGTCTATGAGAATAGCAACATTAGAATAATATGCACATGAAGATGCTCTTTATTTAACAAATAAAAAGAAAAGCATGTGCATCTATGTGTATATGTATATAGATGCAAAGAATAAGTTCTGAAAGAGAATTCTCTTCTTCTGTGGAGGAGAACAGGATGTGAAGAATTAAAAAGCTAATTTTGATACATACATCTCTACTTTTCATTATTCTACAAAAATCATGCGTGAAACCAATGTTTCTGTTATTGGCTATAATTTATTTTTTTAAAAAAAGAATATCCATAAACAAGTATGTGGAGTCATAATTATCCAGTTAATCTATTCAACAAATGTTAATGGTAGTCATTCTATGTACAAGTTTCTACAGTTGCCAATAGTAATACAATGGAAAACAATGAGACACACTGGTCCTGAGCTAAGGCATAGAGAAATTGTTAAAAGAAATACAATAATATACACATTTATTATTATCTAGGTAAAGTACAGGGAGTTAGAAAAGTGTATGATTATATGCTGAATGAATGTTTCCTGAGGAAGGAATTTTTGCGCCAATATCTGAAGCTTGAATCAGGTCTAACAAAGCAAGGAGGCTATTTATGATGTCAAAGCAGTATAAACAATAAAAGTCAGGTGAATAAAAAGGTATAGAGTAAGTTATGTCTTAAGAAATAAGCCAGATAATCCAGTCTATCGGGTTGACTGTGGTTAATCTGTAATACTTTGCAAATAGCAAACCATCCAGAAAAATCAAGTAATTCTCACTGCACAAGCAATGAGCCAGGTTTTACCGAAGTTAGTACATCTTCATGTATTCATTTTTTATGTACTCAAGGGTCATCGTCCGATTGATCTTGAGCTCATTTTTTTTGACATTATTTGTGTGACTGAATATCTATCATTGCCCAAGCAATACCCAGATGTCACTTAAACTCTCTTTTCCTCTCTCCGTCTATGTTCTCTTGCATTCTTGTATCCAATAAATATATATGGAGCAACCTGTATGTGCTGGATATCAGGGAAAACAAATATGGTCCTTCCTCTATAAATTCCAATTCTATTGGAATAAGTCACAAATAGAGACTGGTGTTGTGAATGAAATTAGTGGAGTAGAAAGTGTCTACTTGATCTATTCAGAGAAAGGCTTTCTGAAGAAGTGGCACTAAACTGAGACCTCAGTGTTAAGAGTCAGTTATGGAAGAGTCATGGGAGAGGCGTGTGTAAAAGTCTAAGCTAGGTAAGAATTTGGAGTGTTCCAGGGACTGAAACAAGGTGAAACTGAACAAGGGCCTGAGCCCCAGGTGTGCGCATAACCTGGGAAGAAATACTACCCAGAAGTACTGAGAGCCCAGCCCTTCCTGAGACAGTGAAAGATAATGGTCTGTTTTGTAATTTCTAAGAATGGCATTCTTTATCTTGCAATCATTGAATCTTATGGTGTGGCAGAAACTCTAAAGGCGACCTAATCAAATTATTTCCTAGCTGAATGCTGTTTGTACTGGAGGTCTGAACAGCTGAAGGTCTCCATCAACAGCACAGGTTTATTTTTTTCCTCTGAGCCAGTTTATGATTGACTCAATTCCTATTACTGTTTTCCTCCAGAAAGGCAATCCTGAATTCATTTGCAGGACCATCACTCTTTTCACCTATATACTCCTATATACTTTTAGTTTGTGCCATGGGTCTCCTAGTAGAAAGTCCTCTCTACAGCCTCAGAATCTCATCAGTTGGAAACATGAAAGCAATCATTGTTTTATGTGGAGCTCTCTTAAATCCTGAGCCGAAGGAGAATGACCCACTCTTAAATCATCTCAAGGAAGGAGATTTCCCAACAGTTAATTTTTCCTGAAATCTGTTATAGTGATGTCCAAAACACATGATGTGGAGAGTTAAGCCAATTATCTAAATGATTCAAATCAAAGAACTTAATAGTAAAGTGAATCTCCTGAATTATCCTC
This sequence comes from Oreotragus oreotragus, assembly GCA_006410675.1. Classification (NCBI taxonomy): domain Eukaryota; kingdom Metazoa; phylum Chordata; class Mammalia; order Artiodactyla; family Bovidae; genus Oreotragus; species Oreotragus oreotragus. The sequence goes on along the minus strand of SJYX01019154.1, from coordinate 50,444 downwards.
ATGGTTGTGTAGACTGCTAGACACCATTAATTTCATCAAGTAATTACCAATTCAGTGAAGTAAGTTATGAAAAAGTATACACAGATACACATCTACATGCTATCTGTAATAGACTGTCAGACTGCCTTTACTAGGGTTAGGTGCAACCGCAAAACACAGGAAATTATTCAAGTGACTATTTTCTCATTTCTCCCAAGAAGTATTGGTGTTTCTAGTACTATTCTAGTTGCGTAGGAGGAAAGATACTTCACTACTTACAATAGATCTTTCTCTTTCAAGACCACCTAAGAAAAACTGGTAGGCTATTGAAAAGATGTATGCATGAATATATGCTTATGTACAGTATATACATAATTTTAAAGGATGCATTTTATATCTGTTTTCTATTCTCTTCCCACAAAACTTGGAGTTCTACTATGATGTTCACCCGCTTTGCCATTAATTCCTGGTTGTGAAGCTAAACTGTGCCTTTTATAGGCAAAGGAAAGCATTACGGCAATTGAAGAGATAATGCAGGTCAAAAAACCATTTATGTCTCTATTACAGGCAAAGGCTAGACCCTTCCTAAATGCCTGTTGAGTGAAGTTGAATTAAATTAGTTCGAATTGAATTGAATTGCCTTGAGAGAGCTGGAGCTGGAGCCAATTATTACTTCATCCTTTGGCCAGTGTTTTCAGTTGAATATTTCAACAATTATTCATTTGACCAACATTTTATTGAATGCTACCTATTATGAGGCAGGCTGAAATTCAGTTCAGGGCTGTGGATTCACAGATTTAAAATAAACATAGTCTTTAGTTTGTAATTTCTCACAGTGAACAGAGGAAGATAATGTGAAAAGTGGTACCAGTAGAGAGATCCAGGGAGCTCTCACAAGGACAGGTAAATAAGATAGGAAGTTTGGTGGATGGGATTGCAGATGGCAACCTGTTTTCTGAGCTTTTTATTACCTTATTGAATTTTTCTAGAATCATTTTCTATTGGCCTCTGGTGGCTGAATTTGAGCACATGGTGCTGAAAAAGAATCAGATCTCAGAGCTTGGTGGTACTGATAACTGCGAACTACAGGATCTTCAACTGTTGTGACTGAGCTGGGTATATAGCTCACACACATATACTCAGTGTTGCTTTTCATATCCACTGTATAGTTCAGTGTATTATATATATACATTTTATTTTAAACAGCTTTCCATTTGGTTAATAGATATGGCCATAAATTGGCATTTTGTAAATAAACTGTTCATTAAACTGAGAGAGTTCTTTAAAACTATACTTTCTTTCTCACTGGAACTGGCTAAGTGATTTTTAAGATTGATATCTTTGAAGTATAAAATGATGAGTTTACAGGTCTTGATATTAAATTACGTTTTCATCAAGAAAGAGAATAAAGTGTTGCTCACTTTACTTGTCACCAACTTTAAACCTTAAATGGAGGAAGGTGATTCTATGCGAACCTTCATATTGGGTTACATAGAATGTTTGCTTCTTGTGTAGATCTCTTGAGATACATGATGTTAAATATTTCTTTGTCATTAACTTTTTGTCTGATTTCTACCTCTTGTCATATGAATGGAATCTGTTAATTAGCAAAGTCCTTAGACATATTTAAGAGTGTTGCATTCCCCAGTCACAATTCTAGTGAGGAAAAGAAACTCTGATAATTAAATGTTTAATTGACAACTTCAAAGTTTTCTTCCTCTTGGAACTCATTTGAGTATAAGAAAAACTGGATACAAATCAATAAATGCTGTACATTTTAGAAGGAAAAAATACTCTATTACTTTTCCTGAAAATAAAATGCTGTAAAATTAAATAATATCTATTAAAGATCTAATTAATTGAATTCTTTTTTCACAACTTGGTGAATTAATTTTTCACTGCCTTCAGTGTATATTTTATGTAATGATCTTTGTATTGTAAAATTTAATACTTATCATTGCTGACAGTCACACCCCAAATTTCTGATTCCATTTACCCTTTTATTCTAGAGTCATCCACTGTAAAGCAATAAAAGAAAAGAAAGAAGGTCCTAACAGAGGAAGTTCTAAAAACAGTGTGTGTATGGATCACCTCTATATTGGTTAAGAAGTAGATATTCTGGCTCATTCCCAAACATTCTGATTCTAAAACCTTGCCTTGCAATCTGAAACAATTTTTGAAAGATGGAAATCCTGAATGATTATGATGCAGGTGGCTTCTAGTACACACTTGGAGGAACTCTGAAGCATGAGTTTAATCACTTCTACCTTTGAAGATTTGTGAAAAATCTATTAGCCATGGAGAAGGTGATGGGACGAGTTAGAATTTAGTTAGTGTAAATATCTGGTGTTAATGGCATGCTTAATCCACTGATGGTGCTCTGCATCCTGGAAACAAATCAGCATACAACGAGATCTCGGAAGTCCTTATAGTCTCTACTCACAATCCATTCCCAACTTGAAAATTTCATGGGAAAATTCAGTGCAGTGGTTCTTCTTCTTTGTTTTTTATTTGGCTTACAATGTTTTGTTAATTTCTGCTGTACCGTGAAGTGAATCAGCTGTGTGTGTGTGTGTGTGTGTGTGTGTGTATGGTATACACACTTTCTCTTCTGGATTTCCTTTCCATTTAGGTCACGACAGAGCATGACGTAGGGGTCTCTGTGCTATACACAAAGTTCTCACTAGTTATCTATTTTATACATATTAGTGTATATATGTCAAGTGGGGTAGGATGACCTGGGAGCTCAGTGGTTCTTGAGGTGTGACCCCCGCATACCAGCAACACCCGCATTGTCTGAAAACTTGTGAGAAGTGCAGCTCCCCAGAGCCTACCATAGACCTACTGAACGGGACACTGGGGAAGGGAGCAGTCTGTCTGTTTTGTAATCATCTGACTTTCCTTCGTTGAAAGTTTTGGAATATCTGTATGTGTGTGTGATATTCTAAAATAGAGGAAGATGACAAGTTTGAATTGCAGACTTAAGGAAAAGGAGTGGATGAGATTATGCATAAAAGAACAGTAAATCAGGGACTCATAGGGAAGCATGGTTCCTCTCAGAGGGCTTGGTTGTTTTGCTCTATCGCCAGTGCCTCAGGCGCTCAACTCTGACGCAGGCACTGAGACCCTCAAGTTCACCTGCTCTTTAGCACAATAGTCTGACTATTTTAAAAGAAGTTGCTTTTGAAGAAAATTCTTTAGAAGTAAATTTTTCAGCTCTAGCTTTCAGTAGTGTCAAAACTAGCGTTAGCAAAAGCCTCTGGCAATAAATAAATGAGATTAATAAACCAAACCTAAGAGGAGTGCACAGAAATTTTCCAAATCAGAAAAGCAATCTTCTTTTCTTACCGCAGATGTTATATTTGCAGAGACATACTTGGCATTGTCATATTTGTTGATGATATGGCTCATTTTTTAGTTTCCTCTTGGCAAATGTACTTGCTGAAGAATTAAGTCACGCAGACCTCAGATACAGTAACTAATGCAATTGACTTAAGTATCTTCAAATTCCAGTGCATGAGATTTTACGGCTTTGTGGACCATTGTTTAATTAAATACAAATTTGATAAATATTGCGGACAGATCATTTGTGGATCACCCATAGTTCTCAAGAATTGTATTTCCTGAGTTTACTTTTAATATGTCTAAGTAAGTCAGAGCCAGTTATGCTAAAGGAAACAAGTGATGCATGTATATCATTGTATTTGAATATAGAGTGTATCTTTGAATAATTGGGTATCAGTGTATAACAAAGCCAAACATTCTGAAATCTTTTCTTTTACTTCATTTTTCTAATGAACAGGTACAGCGTGTGGTTAAGCAACTAGTTCAAAATCCTGTACTTGATTAAAGATTAATTCAGGATTGGAACCAGTACCTTGTGCTATAGTGGGTCTATTATATATTCCAAGCAGCATTCACTTGTATGGTCTTCAGTTCACTTATAAAATGTTATTATTGAAGTCAAAATGAATTGTTATACATTCAATAACTTAATAAATAATACATTTGAATAAATACAAAGGAGTCCCACAAGAAGCCCATTATAGAGTAGAATATGATATCCACTAATAAGCGTGTGTAAATATATGTGATTCAGAAGTAACATTTTCAGGAAGGAAAGGTATCTCATTTAGACGTCGCAAATCTGTGTGATCTGATTGGATTAGCATTGCTTATAATGGGGCCCACGAGAAATGCAGCTATGTTTCTATAGGAGTGTCCATAAAGGCACTCTTATTCCCAGAGAAATATTCTAACAAATTGAAGATAAAATATTATCTTTGGAGGCTTCTTCTTCTACATATCTTATTCCTATGAGTAGCAGGTAATAAATAAAGTATTAGATTTTCAGTTTAAATTTAATTGAGTCCTGCAGTGGATTCAACTGTGGCATTCAAACATCGCTTTTGGAGGTATAGAGATAGTGAGTTATTTAGCAATGCCGCATGACTAATTGCTAGTAATTGCCTATAGGAAAGGAGTTGGAGAAGCTTATCTCCAGAGCCTCCCCATCATATTTTGTGCAACGGTCTTTGCAGCCCAGGACAGCAGCAGGGTGCAGGAGAGCCCCTGGGAAATTATGAGCAAGCATGCAATATATAAAGCAGGTGGTCTCACATTTTTAAATAACTTTGTGTAAAGTGAACCTTTATACAAATAGAAAACTGTGAAAACATGCTCTTTTAAATAATGTATTATTTTCATTCCTGATTAACCTTTATGTGCAATTGGCTCTTACAAATATAGTACTTTCCCATTTCAACTCTAGCTTCCTGCCACTTTGCAGTGACGAATGTGCTATGAACTAGTATTGAATATGGCTTCTAAAGAAACAGGTGATTTGACGTCATATGAAAAGAAAAATATGTTCACAAGGAAATTACATGTTGGAGTAAGTTGTAAAAGATAGAAATTTGGTATATAGTTAAATCAGATCTTTCTACAATCTTGTAAAAGCATAGAGTTCATTTGTCATTTTTTTTAACTTTTTTTATTGAAGGATAATTGTTTTAGAGAATTTTGTTGTTTTCTGACAAACCTCAACATGAATAAGCCATAGATGCACATATACCCCCTTCCTTTTGCACCTTCCTCCCATCTCCCTGCCCATCTCACCCCTCTAGGTTGACACAGAGCTCCTGTTTGAGTTGCCTGAGCCATACGGCAAATTCCCATTGGCTACCTATTTTACATATGGTAATGGAAGTTTCCCTGTTACTCTTTCCATACATCCACCCTCTCCTCCCCTCTCCCCATGTCCATAAGTCTGTTCTCTCTGTCTGTTTCTCCACTGCTGCCCAGAAAATAAACTCTTCAGTACCATTTTTCTATATTCTGTGTATTTTTTTAACTTTTTATTTATTTTATTTATTTTTTATTTTTATTTTTTTTTGTATTTATTTATTTTTTTACATGAACTCCCAAACATGAACCCCCCTCCCACCTCCCACCCCACATCATCCCTCCAGATCATCCCCATACACCAGCCCCAAGCATCCTGCATCCTGCATTGAACATAGACTGGCAATTCATTTCTTACATG
>SJYX01019154.1:0-39547 GCA_006410675.1 Oreotragus oreotragus | reverse complement strand
CCACCCCAGTACTCTTGCCTGGAAAATCCAATGGACGGAGTAGCCTGGTGGGCTGCAGTCCATGGGGTCGCTAACAGTCGGACAGACTGAGCGACTTCCCTTTCACTTTTCTCTTTCATGCATTGGAGAAGGAAATGGCAACCCACTCCAGTATTCTTGCCTGGAGAATCCCAGGGATGGGGGAGCCTGGTGGGCTGCCGTCTATGGGGTCACACAGAGTCGGACACGACTGAAGTGACTTAGCAGCTGCATGGTGGTTTTATTCCTAGATTTTTAAGGAATCGCCATACCGCCTTCCATAGTGGCTGTATGAATTTACATTCCCACCAACAGTGCAAGAGCATTCTCTTTTTTCCACATCCTCTCCTGCATTTATTGTTTGTAGACTTTTTGATGATGGCCATTCTGACTGGTGTGAGGTAATATCTCATTGTGGTTTTGATGTTCATTTCTCTAATACTGAGTGATTTGAGCATCTTTTCACATTTTTGTTAGCCATCTGTATGTCGTCTTTGGAGTAATGTCTCTTTAGGTCTTTTTCCCACTTTTTGATTGGGTTGTTTTTCTGGCGTTAAGTTGTATGAGCTACTTGTATATTTTGGAAATTAATCCTTTATTAGTTGTTTTATTTTCTATTATTTTCTTCCATCCTGAGGATTGTTTTTTCACCTTGCTTATAGTCTCCTTTGCTGTGAGAAAGCTTTTAAATCTAATAAGGTGCCACTTGTTTATTTTTGTTTTTATTTCCATTACTCTAGGAGGTGGGTCATAGAGGATCTTGCTTTGGTTTATGTCATTGACTGTTCTGCATGTGTTTTCTTCAAAGAGTTTTATAGTTTCTGATCTTACATTTAGGTCTTTAATCCATTGTATCTTTGTGTGTGGTATTAGGAAGTATTCTAATTTTTCTTTTACATGCAGCTGTCCAGTTTTCCCAGCACCATTTATTGAGAGGCTGTTTTTGCCCCATTGTATATTCTTTCTTCCTTTGTTAAAAATAAGGTACCCATAGATGCATGGGTTTTTTTCTGGGCTTTCTCTCTTATTCCATTGGTCCATATTTCTGTTTTTCTCCCAGTACCATATTGTCTTGATGACTGTAGCTTTGTAGTATAATCTGAAGTCAGGAAGGTTGATTCCTTCAACTCCATGCTTCTTTCTTAAGGCTGCTTTGACTATTTGGGCTCTTTTGTGTTTCCACATGAATTGTGAAATTTTCTGTTCCAGTTCCATAAAAAATGACATTGGTAATTTGTTAGGGATTGCATTGAATCTGTAAATTGCATTTGGTAGTATAGTCATTTTCATAATATTGATTCTTCCTCCCCAGGGACATGGAATATCTCTCCATTTGTTTATGTTGTCTTTGATTTCTTTCATTAATGTCTTATAATTTTCTGTGTACAGTTCTTTTATCATGTTAGGTAAGTTTATTCCTAGATATTTAATTGTTTTTGTTCAAGTGGTGAATGGGATTGATTCCTCCATTTTCTTTCTGATTTTTCATTGTTAGCATATAGAAATGCAAGTGATTTCTGTGTATCGATTTTGAATCCTGCAACTTTGCTAAATTCACTGCTTAGGTCTAGTAATATTCTTATACTATCTTTATGGTTTTATATGAACAGTATCATGTCATCTGCAAACAGAGAGAGCTTTACCACTTCTTTTCCTTTTCCTGCAGTCCTTTTATTTCTTTATTTTTCTAATTGCTATAGCTAGGACTTCCAGAAATATGTTGAATAACAGTAGTGAAAGTGGACACCCTTGTCTTGTTCCTGATCTTGGGGGGAATGCTTTCAGTTTTTCACCATTGAGAATAATGTTTGCTGTAGGCTTATCATATATGGCCTTTACTATGTTGAGGTAGGTTCCTTCTATGCCCATTTTCTGAAGAGCTTTAATCATAAAAGGGTGATGTTTTGTCAAAGGCTTTTTCTGCATCTATTGAGATTATCATATGGCTTTTATCTTTCAATTTGTTAATATGATGTATCACATTGATTGATTTCCATATATTGAAGAATCCTTGCATCCCTGGAATAAACCCAACTTGATCATGGTGTATGAGCTTTTTGATGTATTGCTGAAGCCTGTTTGTTAACATTTTGTTGAGGATTTTTGCATTTATATTCCTCAGTGCTATTGGCCTGTAGTTTTCTTTTTTGTGTTATCTTTGGTTTTGGCTTCAGCGTGATGGTGGCCTAATTGGAAGTGTTCCTTCCTTTGAAATTTTTGGAAGGATAGGCATTAGCTCTTCTCTAAATGTTTGATAGAATTCTCCTGTGAAGCCATCTGTTCTTGCGCTTTTGTTTTGGGGGAGATTTTTGTTCACAGCTTCAATTTCAGTGCTTGTAATTGGGTTGTTCTTACTTTCTATTTCTTCCTGGTTCAGTCTTGGAGAATTGAACTTTTCTAAGAATCTGTCCATTTCCTCCAGGTTATCCATTTTATTGCTATATCGTTGTTCATTTCAGCATTGTCTGTTGTAAACTCACCTTTTTCATTTCTAATTTTGTTGATGTGATTCCTTTCTCTTTTTTCTTGATGCATCTGGCTAAAGGCTTGTCAATTTTGTTTATCTTCTCAAAGAACCAGTTTTTAGTTTTGTTAATGTTTCCTGTTATTTCTTTCATTTATTTTCACTTATTTCTGCATGGATCTTCATGATTCGTTTGCTTCTACTAATTTTTTTTTCTTTTTCCAGTTGTGTTAGGTGTAAAGTTAGGTTATCTATTCTATATTTTTCTTGCTTCTTGAGGTAGGGTTGTACTGCTATAAACTTCCCTCTTAGGACTGCTTTTGCTTCATCCCATAGGTTTTGAGTTGTCTTGTTTTCATTGTCATTTGTTTCTGTAAAGTTTTTTATTTCCCTTTTGATTTCTTCAGTAACCTGTTGGTTGTTTAGAAATGTGTTGTTTAATCTCCATGTATCTGTGTTTCTTACAGATTTTTCTCATAAAATCTAATAGCGTTGTGGTCAGAGAAGATGCTTGATATAATTTCAATTTTATTAAATTTGTGATGTTTGATTTGTGACCCAAAATGTGGTCTATCCTGGAGAATTTTCCATGTGCACTTGAGAAGAAAGGTGTATTCTGCATTTGGAAGGAATGTCCTGAAGATATCACTGAGATCCGTCTCATCTAATGTTTCATTTAAGACTTGTGTTTCCTTATTGATATTCTGTTTTGATGATCTGTCCATTGGTGTGAGTGGAGTGGTAAAGTCTCCTACTATTATCGTGTTACTGGAAATTTCTCCTTTTATGTCTCTTAGTGTTTGTGTTATGTACTGAGGTGATCCTATGTTGGGTGCACAGATGTTTACAATTGTTATGTCTTCCTCTTGGATTGATCCCTTGATCATTATGTAGTGTCCTTCCTTATCTCTTGTAATCTTCTTTATTATAATGTCTGTTTTGTTTGATATGATGATTGCTACTCCAGCTTTCTTTTACTTCCCATTTGCATGGAATATATTTTTCCATTCTTCACTTTCAGTCTGTGTGTCTTATATCTGAAGTATATTTCTTGTAGATAGTTTATATATGGGTCTTGCTTTTGTATCCATTCAGCCAGTCTGTGTCTTTTGGTTGGAGCATTTAATCCATTTACATTTAAAGTAATTATTGATATATATGTACCTATTGCCATTTTCTTAATTGTTTTGGGGTTGATTTTGAGATCTTTTTAATTCTGTTTTATTTCTTGACTATTTAAGAAACATTTGTTGTTAAGCTGGTTTGGTGCCACTGAATTCTCTTAACTTTTGCTTGTCTGAAAAGCTTTTTATTTCTCCATCAATTTTGAATGAGCTCCTTGCAGGATACAGTAATCTTGGTTATAAATTTTTCCTTTTTAGTACTTTAAATATATCCTGCCATTCCCTTATGGCTTTCAGAGTTTCTGCTGAAAGATCAGCTGTTAAACACATGGGGTTTCTGTTGTATATTACGTGTTGTTTCTCCCTTACTGCTTTTAATATTCTTTCTTTGTTTTTGTTTATTTTGTCTTTGTTAGTTTGATTAGTATGTGTCTTGGCGTGTTTCTCCTTGGGTTTATCTTGTGTGGGACTCTTTGTGCCTCTTGGACTCGATTGACAATTTCCTTTTCCATGTTGGGGAAATTTTCAACTATAATCTCTTCAAAAATTTCTCATACCCTTTCTTTCTTTCTTCTTTTTCTGGGACCCATATAATTTGAATGTTGGTGCATTTCATATTGTCCTAGAGGTCTCTGAGACTGTCCTCAGTTCTTTTCACTCTTTTTACTTCATTCTGCTCTTCAGAAGTTATTGTCACCATTTTATCTTCCAGCTCACTGATTCATTCTTCTGCCTCAGATATTCTGCTATTGATTTCTTCCAGAGTAGTTTTAACTTCAGTAATTGTCTTGTTTGTCTCTATGTGTCTATTCTTTAATTCTTGTAGGTCTTTGTTAATTGATTCTTGCACTTTCTCCATTTTGTTTTCAAGGTTTTTGGTCATCTTTACTATCATTATTCTGAATTCTTTTTCAGGTTGTTTGCCTATTTCCTCTTCATTTATTTGGACTTCTTTGTTTCTAGCTTGTTCCTTCATTTGTGCAGTATTTCTCTGCCTTTTTTTTTTTTTNTCCATTGGATTTTCCAGGCAAGAGTACTGGGATAGGGTGCCATTGCCTTCCCCGACCAATACAGTATACTAACACATATATATGGAATTTAGAAAGATAGTAATGAGGACCCTGTATGCAAAAGAGACGCAGATGTGTAGAGCAGACTTTTGGACTCTGAGGGAGAGGGAGAGGGAGAGGGTGGGATGATTTGGGAGGATAGCACTGAAATATGTATACTATCATGTAAGAAACGAATCGCCAGTCTATGTTCGATGCAGGATGCAGGATGCTTGGGGCTGGTGCATGGGGATGATCCAGAGGGATGATGTGGGGTGGGAGGTGGGAGGGGGGTTCATGTTTGGGAGTTCATGTACACCCGTGGCAGATTCATGTCAATGTATGACAAATCCAATACAGTACTGTAAAGTAAAACAAAGTAAAACACACACACACACAAAAGAAAATCTCAATATACAAAAATTAAAAGAATATTATAATGATCCACTGGTTTCCATTGCCTGAATTCAATGATGGTCAGTTCGTAGTCAACTTCTTCCCATCTGTAACCACATCTACCACCCTCTGGAATTTTTTCTTAAAGCAAGTCCCAAACATTGTGTCATACATTTCCTAAGATACAAGGGCTCTTATTTTGCTAGACATGACCATAATGATTGTGATTTTAAGAAAAATCAAATCAAATGTGCAAGGTTTAAAAAAAAAAAATCCCAGCATTCACGCCCTTATTACTCCTGATTTTATGATTTATTTATTTGGCCGTGTTGGGTCTTCGTTGTGGCGTGCAGGATCTTCATTAGAGCGTGGACTCTCGAGTGGCATACAGGCTCAGCAGTTACAGCGTGGGGCCTTAGTTGCTCCACATGAAGCTTAGTTGCTCCATGACAAATGGGATCTTAGTTCTCCAACCAGGGATTGAACCTGTGTCCCTTGCATTGCAAGGATTCTTAACCACTGGACCACCGGGGAAGTTGCTTATCACCCTTGATTTTAAATGACTTTGTATTTTAAAGTCTGCCCTTTGGTCCAGCTTAGATCCTTCCAGAAGCTACTCCTGGAGAAGGAAGTGGTCCCTTAGACACCAGGCTCTGGATTCTGGAAGGAGTTGAGCCCACTCTCTGATTCAGAGTTCTGGGCACAGTTCTGTGAATACGCCTGCCCTCTTTCTAGACATCTGTCTGTCTAAGCCTCTTACATATGACTCATTTCCATCCGTGGCTATAGAATATCCTCAAGCGTCATGAAGGCAGGACGAAGCAGAGCCACTGCCAAATAGTGTGCAACGACACTCTCTCTTTGAAAGAATGATGAGCTGCCAAATCGTGAGATGCATTTGACATCCAGGCAGTATTAATATTAGCTGACTGCTTCCCAACCAGGAACTAGCCATCTAGAGAAATACCCTCGGCAGGTGATGAGAATCACAAATAGGCTATGTTTCGATTACTTTATACAAATGGAAATTTAGAAAGTTTGCATTGTTATGTTCATGCTAGTAACTAGTTTGATTTTGTGTGTGTGTGGGCAACTGGCTCCAAGATGACAGGCCAGTATTCTCCAAGGGTCCTAGGGAGATGCTGTACAAACTGTTTCTAAATGTGTGTACACACACACACACGTACACAACATTATAAAGCAACTGTACTCCAATTATAGTTGCTTTACAGGTGCTGTGTTCTGGGGGGTTGGCTTTTAAGCTCATTGAGTCATTTATTACTGAGAAGCTTCTTCACCAAGGTTTACAGTCACTTTCAGAGGTGAATGAACTGTTTCAGATGATCAGAAAGATGTGCTCTTTCAGTATCCTCCAAAAAATAACCTCCCTTCTTTAGTTACGTTAAAGCTAACATCTGCTGATAAAGCAGGAGTCAATCCATGATATAATCAATGATATGAATGTTCTGCTCAAGTTCAAGTGTCTAATAAGAGCCATTTTCCTTCCGAGGGCGTGTTACCAGTTTCACGAATATATGCTCTTATTTCATTAGCATTCTTCTAGCAAAACACGATTCTGAGTCATTTCTGAAATATCTGCTCTCGCCTGTACGTTGTTTCTCAGTTTTTACAAAAATTGCCTTTTCTACTTACTGGCAGAAAAATGTAATACCACACAGCCTAAAATGGATGCACTGAGAAAAACACAACACACTTCTGGAGCTGTGACCACCCAGCCCAATGAACTTGGTCCACAACCTTGGTCAAGTTTCACCCACATCCAGGGAGGAGCCTTGGGTGGAATGCTGAGTGGAAGGGACAGAGGTAAAGTTCTATAATATGGGTGGATAGTCAACATCTGGCTTCCTCAGATTTTAAGCCAGAATAGGTTCAGAGAGCTTGTCAGAGGATGTCAACTGGAGAGAAATGGAAAACTGGAACCAACATGTAAAGAGCTGCTTTATGAATCACAGTGGGAAGTTGTTTGATTAAACACCACTCACTTGCATCCAGTGGAAAGCAGTTTTGGCCCACCCTGGTCCCCTGTCCCAGGGGGACGCTCTCTCTAGGATGAATAAGAAAGATGCTCTCCACTATACTAGTAATTAATGTGTTTCTTTCAACTGGAGTCACCTAGGTCCCTCACTCTATCTCATTATTGTAAAAATGGTCTAGCTCACACCTTAGACTGATGCTGAAGCTGAAGCTCCAGTGCTTTGGCCACTTGTTGCGAAGAGCCAACTCATTGGAAAAGACCCTGATGCTGGGAAAGACTGAGGGCAGGAGAAGTACAGGAGGAGGGCAACAGAGCTTCGGCATCAGTCTAAGGAGACTGGATGGCATCACTGACTCAGTGGACGGGAATCTGAGCAAGCTCTGGGAGACAGTGCAAGACAGGGAAGTCTGGCATGCTGTAGTCCCTGGGTCGCAAGAAGTTGAACTTGACTGAGCGACTAAAAAACAACTCCTTAGAAGTCAACCAGGAAGCTCTAAAAACAAATAAATAAATAAATAAATACCAAAAAAAAAAGAAGTCAACCAAAACAGTCTCCTCTGCACTCTGCCCCCTGGTCCCTTCCACTGGGTCTCTGTCCCAAGAAATCACATGTGGTTTTACATTTTTGCTTTTTGAGTTTTTTTAAAGACCAGGCTATGTAGCATAGGGGATCTTAGTTTCCCAACCAGGGATCGAACCCAGGCCCCCTGCATTGGGAGTACAGAGTCCTAACCACTGTACCACCATGGAAGTCCCTGATCACATGTGTTTCCATCACTTGCATTTGAAGGGCCCTAAGTTTCAGGCATTGTTCTCTGGACTCTGGCCCCTTCCATTTTCATGGGGGTATGGACTCTCCGTCCCCTTTGAGGTCCATCTGCTTTCCAAAGTGCAGAATTTTGAGATGGAGACCCTGGGAGGGCTTCCTCTCTCTGCCAGTAGAGCTTTCATATCCCATTGTATAGCCACAAAAGATTCCCAAGAGATTCTAGAAACTTCTGATCTTGCAGGCCACCTGAACAGACCCTCGCCGGGTGTCAGTGGAGCTGTTTTCAGTGGGTTTGTCCTTGACTACACAAGTCTCCAGTGGAAGGCTTGGTCTCCTAAGGCTCAGACTGAAGACAGGATCTAGAGACTGTGTTACTGGGTCATCACCAGTTTCTTTTGGTCCACAAGAGTGGGTCCTGCTTTTCTTGGACAGTTGTGAGAAACTGAGTGTGACTGCTTGGAAGTGTCACTGGCAGGCCTGCTGCTCCCCTGACTGGCTCACACCTCTGAGAGCTCCAGGCTGGCAGTACTGAGCACCGAGGACTCATTTCTGCTGGTGAGCGGGACCAAGAATGAACTGGAAGTAGGTGCTGCCTTCAAAAGAGGCACAGGTAGCTCAGGGAGGAGCTCAGATAAGGGGGAAGCAGGCAGGAACCCCTTCACCTCCCCTGTTATCTGCTGCAGTGATGGGGCCCCAAACCTGGGGAAGAGACACACTTTCAGGGGAAAGGGCTGGGGTTCCTCTTGAATGTGTGAGTCAGTGCCAGGCTCAAGGCACAGCCCCAAACAAACAAGTTTGAGAGAGGAACCAGTGGGCTAAAGGTATGGGGTGTAGACGACCGGGGCTGCAGGGCTGCAGGACTGGGAAGAGAGCCTTGTCTGGGGATGCAGGAGACTGGAACTGCATTTGGCTCCAAGCGTCTTTTCAGACACACATCTTGGGCCATTTAGGTGACGGGCTCCTGACTCTCCAGCCCCGGGCCCAGGATGGTCTCCTGCCTTTCAATGCAGAGCAAGGACTGCTCAGGACTGAGGTTACCAGGCCTGTTGTGGAGCCTGGGACTCACAGCCCAGAAAGGATAAAGAAACAAATTCAATGTCAAGTCATTTCAATAACACTTTTGGACATTTACTGTAGCAGTTATTGTTGTTCATTCTCCAAGTCATCTCTGACTCTGCGACTCCATGGACTGCCGCATGCCAGGCTTCCTTGTCCTTCACAATCTCCCCGCGTTCTCTCAAACTCAAGCCTATTGAGTCGGTGAGGCCATCCAGCCATCTCATCCTCTGTCGCCCCCTTCTCCTCCTGCCCTCAATGTTTCCCAGCATCAGGGTCTTTTCAAATTTGTCACCTGTTCGCATCAGGTGGCTAAGGTATTGGAGCTTCAGCATCAGTCCTCCCAAAGAGTATTCAGGGTTGACTTCCTGTAAGATTGACTGGTTTGACCTTCTTATATATTTATGTTACTTACAGTGGACTTCCCTGGTGGCTCAGATGGTAAAGCATCTGTCTACAATGTGGGAGACCTGGGTTCCATCCCTGGGTCGGGAAGATCCGCTGGAGAAGGAAATGGCAATCCACTCCAGCACTACTGCTTGGAAAGTCCCATGGATAGAGGAGCCTGGTAGGCTACAGTCCACGGGGTCGTTACTTCATATCTAGATTTATATTGCTACAGCAAAGTCATGTGCAAAATACTATGGAGGGGGACTCCCCTGGCGGTTCAGTCGCTAGGACTCTGCATTCCCAGATTGTGGCGGGGAGGTGTGTGCTGGGTTCAATCCCTGGTTGAGGAACTAAGATCCTACCCATCACAACCAAGCCTGTGCACCCCAGCTAGAGAAGCCGGCTCTGCAACAGACCCACACATAAAATCATAATGAGTTCATCAACTGTAAGAAAAATCCCGGGGTGGGTATGGTGTGACAGATTCTATCTCCCCTCCCCTCTGTGAAGGAGATGAAGTTCTATCGGGGTGAGCAGCCCAGATTTCCCTGGCAGTCCAGTGCCCATGCTTTCATGGCAGTGGGCGAGGATCTGACCCCTATTCCGGGAAGTTCTGCATGCTAATGGTGCTGTCAAGAAAAAGGAAAGAGTAACCAGTCAACAGGCCAACTCTAACCAAGGCTTAATCAGATGGAGACCCTCCTGGACTTTTACATACGTCTTTGGAATACACATAATTTTTAAACTGAATAACCATGAACAATCTTGGTCATCAATATAATGGGGCCTATAATAGGGACTTAAATTTGTCCTTTCATGAACTGGCTGAGGAACCCTTCATGACAACGCTACCTCCAGGCCACCAAAGTCAGTTTCAAGAAGGTCCTCCTAGCCATCTCGGTGCAGTTTTAGGAGGGCCCATTGCGTTTTGCTTCTGTCATTTTTATCAAAATGAGCAGGAAACAGAAACATAAGCTCTGTATGCTTGTGATAAGAAGCTGCCACTGTCAAATAGAGGGAAGGCCAACTTGAAAAATCACCGGAAATACTAAAGGCTTTCATCCATTCCTTCAGCACACACATGCATTCACCCAGCCAGTGTCACCCGAGCACCTACTGTGTACAGGCAGCTCTTCCTGGCACAGACTGAGGTCCCTGCCCTTGAGAGCTGCCAGTGAGGGAGCAGGAATGCACAGGATGGATAATACCCCAGTGGCTCAGTGGTAAATAATCTGTCTGCCAATATGGGAGATGCAAGAGACGTGGGTTCGATCCCTGGTTCAGGAAGATCCTCGAAGAAGGAAATGCAACCCACTCCTTTATTTTTGCCTGGAGAATGCCATAGACAGAGGAGCCTGGAGGGCTATAACCCATGAGATTGCAAAGAGTCTAACATGACAGAGCACACACACACACACACACACACACACACACACACACAATAATGTATAGACAGTGAAGACCATGGGTGAAAAGTAAAGCAAGAAAGAGGTGAACAAGCCAAATTGGGAGAAAGGCATATTTTGTGAGGGGGTGTCAGGGAAGTCTCCACTGGGAGAAGGTGACTTTGGGATAAATCCAAAGGAAAAGGGGTGTGACATCCTCAGATTCATGGGAGGAAGCCCACTCTCAGCTGAGAGGGCTACAGACACACGGGCTCTGAGGCCGGCACCGATGGTGTGGCAGGCCGCTTTCTCCTGGTGCTGTGCCTGAGTCTGTGTTGGTTGATGGGGCCGGGGTTGGGGCGGGAAGAACACCTGGAGAATGGGCTTATCCTGAAAAACCCTGGATGAACGTAACTCAGATGAACCTCAGCCCAAATGACCAGTCTGTGAAGGTTGGAAACCAAATGCAATTGGTTCTGTTATGAAACGTTACTGAACATGAGTCCTCTTGCTTTGGTGTCTTGGCTAACTTACTCCCTGTGCCTAGAGTGGGGCCAGGTGCATAGTTATGGCTCAGTGAGAATTTGTTGATTTCCAGAAGACATGTGGGTGCCATCAGTATGCATTTGTCAGTGGGCTTCCTGAGCCTTAAACGAGTGCTCCATAGTGTCTGCCCTGCCAAAGAGCCATGCATGGGAGCCCTTGAGCCAGTCTCCAGAGAGGTTCTAAGAATTCCAGGGGCACGAGGGAGGTGACACTGGCACCTTGCAGTTTCAACCAGTCCAACTTTCAGTAAAAGAGTTTGGTAAGGCACCTTAAAAAAATTACTCATCCCGAGTGTCCCGAGCATGCTTAGTGCCATGGAGCCTCTTTTTCCAAATCTCCAGGCAAACTGTTCTTTCCCTCAGCACACTGCGGGGAGAACTGGATGCCCCTTGTTGCCAAAAGTGCCCTTACTTTCAGATTCAAACCCAAAAGCAGCGGTGTGTTTGTTCTTCAAGCTGATCTGTGCAGAGTAACTGCAAATGCCAGCCCGGGCGATGGTTTCTAATTGAATGTGACTTTCTTTGTTAACGCCTGTCCTTGCCCCCAGCAGAGAACTGACAACCAGGACTTGCCTTTGTGAGCTGAAACGATGTACCTGATAACCAACAGCTTGTATTAATTTTTCCTGATAATCTCACAGTACTTTTAATGAGATCGGTGGCAAACATGTCGTTTCTGGGGCAAATTAATCTGTCCTTGCAAAACAGAGTGTCAGCAATTTTTATTTCCTTTGTGTCTGACATAAAGCTGGTGGTGTTTTCAACGGCGATTGATGCAACCTACTATTTCAGCTGCACTGTGAGAAGGCCAAGATTTTGCCAAGGGCATCAAAATCAGCACAACCACAATTAAATGTCAGGGGACTGACATTTGGAAAATGGGATGCTGATATTTCTCCCTTCGTTCTTTGTGTTGTGACTTAGCAAAGGGTCAGAAAGATAAAGAAGGCAGCTCAGGTTGTCTGGCCACGAAAGTGGTCATGAAAGGCAGCACTCTGTCCTCTCTGTGCCCTCATGCTCAGTAGACTGGTACTTGCATTCTCTGCATAAGCTTATGTGCTTGCCTGAGCTTATGTGCTCTTTGGTGACTTGCACTGATGCTATTTTGCATTGCTGAAGCCATTAAGAGTTGGAATACTGCACCCAACTCTTCCAGTCTCTCATTTCTGGCATACTGTTGCCTCCCCTCCAATGAAACAAAAATCAAATCAAAATTTCTACCCTAGTTGGAAAAGTTTTGGCCACAGGATTAGTCATTATGGCAGTTTCCATCTTCTTTGCGATACATCTTTTTATTTATTTTTAGCTGCCCTAGGTCTTTGTTGCTGCACATGGGCTTTGTATAGTTGCAGCGAACTGGGATGACTCTCTAGTTGTGGTGTGTGGGCTTCTCACTGCAGCGTCTTCTCTTGTTATTGGGCATTGGCTCCAGGGCACTCAGGCTTCAGTAGCTGCAGCACGTGGGCACAGCAGCTGTGGTGCACAGGCTTAATTGCCCGGTGGCATTGGGATCTTCCGGGACTAGGGACCCAACCTGAGTTCCCTGGACTGGCAGCTGGATTCTTAACCACTGGACCACCAGAGAAGTCCCTACTGTACATCTTTCATATCACTTCCTTTAATCAAAGTTAAGATAAAGTTTTGATTTGGGCAGATCATGAAATAACACTGAGAATTAACCAACTCTTTCTTAAGTTAGACAGAAAAGAACTTGCATGCTGAGTCCACCTGTGGCATTTTCTGCTGTTAAGGGGTCCATCACAGAAAAGAAAGGATGCTCATATCTTTGTTGGTGAGCATTGGGGTCCTGAAGGATATTAAAGGCTTGCAGGGCAGAGGGGGGTCTTTACACTGGCACAAGGCAAAGAGCATGCAGATGTGGTAGAGGCATTTTCCAGAGCTTCTTTGTCTTGTTAGGGGTTGGTTTCATTGATGGGGCCCCCTCTGGGCTAGACAATACCTGGAAAAGTCAGCAAAGAAACGTGATGCTAGAAACCTGAAACACTGTATCAAAGGGGGCCAGTGGATGAACTCTTTTCCCTTTCTGACTTTTGATTGACAACTTGGAGCCTCCAGTGGTGACAGCTGTGCCCAGAAGGTGAACGTTCTCCCTTGAGCTGAGGTCTCAGTTCTGTTATTCTCAACTTGGAGTTAGAAGAAGCACATCATACAAGTAAGTGGTTAGGAGGTGGACTGGCTTAGAATCCATGATAACAAAAGAAAGCTTGGTATTTAGTTAACGTTCGCAACATTGGTATGAACAGCAGAGCTACATAGAGCTCTGTAGCTTCCACGTGTTCTTCACTCGTTCCTGCGTCGTACAACCTGCTCGTCACCTGCTGACATCCCTGTGTCCTTGATAGAGTTCTTAATAATCTGTCTTGGAAGAAAGTCTTCCAGCTTAAAAATAATCATGTTCAAGACCCATGAGTGGGACAGCATGCTCAGTTATCAGTCTTACCCAAGAGTTTTGGTTCAAGTGACTTGGTGGGGGGGAAACACGGGTCCTTTCAGATATCCACAGGCCATGAGGATGTATAATTAAGTTGGTCATTCATCTAGGGAGTATTAAAGGCAAATTATTAAAAAAAATTTCAAACCAACCAAACAGCTCTATTCATTTCAAGCAGGCTGGAATTCAGATCCATTACAAGCAGTTCTTGGTCCAGCTACCTACCTGCCTCTTACTCTTTCTCAAATCTTTATAATGTGGGAACTCAGATTCCTTTGGCTAGGTTCTTCCCTCAGGTAGCATCGTTTTTCCTTTAATGTGAACATGCCAGGATCACTGGTGATCTTGCTTATTGATGGGAATAAAAAGTGATTTGTGATGCTATAAGAAGGACAGCATGACTGTCGATTTTCATTTTCATATTCCAGAGAAGGATAAATGAACTACTTGCTCAGCGCTTGGCCACCTGGAAAACCAGCATCTGAAGTCAGCTCCCAGTGGGAGGAGCTGTCCTCTGCCACATCTCTCTAAATCAGTCTCTGGTGTTCTGGTTCTGACTCAGGATGCTACACTGTGAATGCCAGGGTCTTCCACACTAGACAAAGACGGTGTTGCTTTTCTCGGCTCAGAGAGTCACATCTGTGACTGAAAAGACACCACGTTGTAACACTGATCATGCTCAGAGGCAAAGAGTGAGGCTTGATATGACACAAGAATGGTATCATTTAACCTGTCCTCCAAGCTATCTTCATCTGGTGGTTAGACTGGGTTCGTTTTGGAATTTCCCCAATTTCACCCAAGCAAATCATATATATTAATGGGCACAACAATATAAATATATTTTATGTGATAAATATTGATAACTACATCAGTTCAGTTCAGTCGTTCAGTTGCGTCCGACTATCTGCGACCCCATGAATCGCAGCACACCAGGCCACCCTGTCCATCACCAACTCCCGGAGTTCACTCAGACTCACGTCCATTGAGTCCGTGATGCCATCCAGCCATCTCATCCTCAGTTGTCCCCTTCTCCTCCTGCCCTCAGTTCCTCCCAGCATCAGAGTCTTTTCCAATGAGTCAACTCTTTGCATGAGGTGGCCAAAATACTGGAGTTTCAGCTTTAGCATCATTCCTTCCAAAGAAATCCCAGGGTTGATCTCCTTCAGAATGGACTGGTTGGATCTCCTTGCAGTCCAAGGGACTCTCAAGAGTCTTCTCTAACACCACAGTTCAAACATAAACATGTACACATAAATAAAATGAATATGGCACAACTAAAAAGTACAAATATTTTATATAAATCCATATACTGAGAATATATTGGAATATATTCCAAATAGGAAAAGGAGTATGTCAAGGCTGTATACTGTCACCCAGCTTATTTAACTTATACACAGAGTACATCATGAGAAATGCTGGGCTGGAAGAAGCACAAGCTGGAATCAAGATTGCTGGGAGAAATATCAGTTACCTCAGTTACTGCAGATGACACCACCCTTATGGCAGAAAGTGAAGAAGAACTAAAGAGCCTCTTGATGAAAGTGAAAGAGGAGAGTGAAAAAGTTGGCTTAAAGCTCAACATTCAGAAAACGAAGATCATGGCATCTGGTCCCATCACTTCATGGCAAATAGATGGGGAAACAGTGGCTGACTTTATTTTGGGGGGCTCCAAAATCAGTGCAGATGGTGACAGCAGCCATGAAATTAAAAGATGCTTATTCCTTGGAAGGAAAGTTATGACCAACCTAGACAGCATATTAAAAAGCAGAGACATTACTTTGCCAACAAAGGTTCGTCTAGTCAAGGCTATGATTTTTTCAGTAGTCATGTATGGATGTGAGAGTTGGACTACAAAGAAAGCTGAACACCAAAGAATTGATGCTTTTGAACTGTGGTGTTGGAGAAGACTCTTGAGAGTCCCTTGGACTGCAAGGAGATCCAACTAGTCCATCCTAAAGGAGATCAGTCCTGAGTGTTCATTGGAAGGACTGATGTTGAAGCTGAAACTCCAATACTTTGGCCACCTGATGCAAAGAACTGAGTCATTTGAAAAGACCCTGATGCTGGAAAAGATTGAAGGTGGGAGCAGAAGGGGACAACAGAGGATGAGATGGTTGGATGGCATCACCGACTCAATGGACATGAATTTGGGTAAAGTCCAGGAGTTGGTGATGGACAGGGTGGCCTGGGTGCTGCAGTCCATGGGGCTGCAAAGAGTCGGACATGACTGAGCAACTGAACTGCACTGAGTATATTGTGAATGTGCCCTTCCAAAACAAATATTAATAAATGTTGCTGAATGAATGAATGAGTCCTTCCCTAAAACAGTCTAAATGTCTTGAGTAGTCACCATGGTTCAGTCATCTTTGCGTGTAATCAACACTTATGGCAAATTGATTTTTCCTTTTTTTAAGTGACTAATTAATTTGACTGTGCAGGGCCTTTGTTGCAGTGTGCAGGCAGGCTTCTTTCTAGTTGTGGTACAGAGACTCCAGTGGGTGTGGGCTCTCAGGCTTAGTTGCCCTGCGACATGTGGGATCTTAGTTCCCTAACCAGGGATGGAATCTACCACCCCTGCTCTGGAAGGCAGATACTTAACCATGGGACCACCAGAAAAGTCCTTGATTTTTATTTGTCCTCATAAAATGGTAAATTGTTTTCTGAAATTCTGATTATCCTAAAGTTACAATAGAACAATCTTGCAACCTTAGGGTTTATAATTTTTTCCACCCCAAAATACAATGCTTTCTAAAATCCTGATTTCTCATTAAAAAACATAAACTTATGACAAATACTCCACAATGACTGTTCATATTCTATTTAAACACCAAGTTAATAATTAAAGTAATGATGCTAAAAAGTAGTTCCAGACAGAAGAGAGGTTTAAATGTGAAAAGCTAAACAAGTCAGCCTTGAGAAGAAATCAGAGGAGACTATCTTCATGATCTTGGCAAAGGCAAAGATTTCTTAAGGCAGACACCAAAAGCACCATAAAGGAAAAAAAAAACAGATAAAATAATGTCATGGATGTAATGTTGGGTATTGAAATTAATTTCCTCCACCTGGGTGAAAAAGAAGGCTAGGAGAATCAGAAAGAGCTGCGGGGTGAGACATTTTCCTTCTCTTGGAAGGACAGGCTTCAGAGGAGAGTGTTAACTGGCAAACAGGTAAACATTCTTGAGGGGCAGAAAGGTTCATTTGCAGCAGCAGCATTCACTATCAAGTAGGGGGTGGGGAGCTTGAAATGTGCTGGTTTCATATGCATGATTATTTCATTTCATCTTAACGGCGACCCAAGAAAGTAGATGACCTTTCCTGGTGGCTCAGATGGTAAAGAAACTGCCTGCAGTGCTGGAGACGAGGATTTTATTCCTGGATTGGGAAGATGCCCTGGAGAAGGGAATGGCAACCTGCTGAAGTATTCTTGCCTAGAGAATTCCATGGACGGAGGAGCCTGGCTACAGACTATGGAATGTCAGAGTCGATCACTGCTGAGTGACTAACACAAGGAAGTAGGCTTGTTTGGCATTCTATGTATAATTCAGAGGCCCTTGGTCACATCAATTCCTTACTTCTTCCTTCACTAAGCTTTTCTCTGGAGAGGCTAAGCAAGGTCAAGTCACTAGCACAAGATCAGACAGGTCTTAAATGGGAACTTTGAAACCTGAGCCCACGGTGGTCCCAGAGGGAACTATGCTGTATACTCAGCAGGCAATGGCCATGAGGCTGTGGCCTCGTCCACAGCCTAGTGATGGATTCCCAGGCTTAGCATGAGTTTGCACCAACCCTGTGTTTCTCTGATGAGCCCTCCTGTTTGGGCCACGTGTTGTTTTGTTTCATTCTGAGTATGGCTGAATTGTTTGATTAAAAAAAAAATCACAACATAAATTCTAAACAAAACAGATATTCAAACAAACAGTGCTACTCACTTTCCTTACTTATAAATCATGTTTTCATGGGAGGTCATTTCAGCTTGAAGATTATGTGCCACAATTATGTGATGGGGAACAGTGAGGCCAGCCCCTCCCTGTAAGTTCCAAAGTAATTCAAGGTAGAGATTAACCATGGAATGATTAGAGAAAGACGTGTTGGGACCTGGCCCAGACTTAATGTCCTTGAATCTCCTTCCTTCTATGGTGTCTCAAACACTTCACATTGCTGGCAGTCAATAGCTGTCTGATTTATGAAGAACGAGATAATCACAGTCATGTGGGGGGATCTCAGTCTATGAACACCAGAGCGCCATGTGGCATGTTAATATCAGTTAAAAACTCTAACACCTATCTGCTGAGGTTAATGATATTAAAAGACTCCACACCAGTGCCTGGATATCAGAGTGTACTTTGGACGTTTGCTTTCAGAAGGTCCTCCTGTGATTGAGACTCAAAAAGAAACTTCAAGAATTAATGTTCAAACTTCCAGGTTGAATGTGGGACCCATGTGCTGTAGGGTGTGAATAAAAATTTGTAGCATAGATTTTGAGTCGATGTCTTCATGTGTGTGAGCAAGAAAGTGTGTGTGTGTGTGTCTGTGTGTGTGTGTCTGTGTAACCCTTGACAATTTCAGGACGGGGCAGAGCCCTGCAGGCTCCATAGTTTCTCTGCAAGCCTCCGGTCCCAGATTAGAGATGCGTCACCAACACCTGTAGCATCTGATTAGTCTTTGAATTCCTCTAGACCCTAGATAGAGGAGTACGTCAAGGCTGCGTATTGTTACCTTGCTTATTTAACTTATATGCAGAGTACATCGTGAGAAGCATTGGGCTGGAGGAAGCACAAGCTGGAATCAAGATTGCTGGGAGGAATATAGCAATAACCTCAGATATGCAGATGACACCACCCTTATGGCAGAAAGCGAAGAAGAAGTAAAGAGCCTCTTGATGAAAGTGAAAGAGGAGAGTGAAAAAATTGGCTTAAAACTCAACTTTCAGAAAACTATGGTCATGGCATCTGGTCCCATCACTTCATGTCAAATAGACGGGGAAACAGTGGCTGACTTTATTTCTTGGGGCTCCAAAATCACTGCAGATGGTGACTGCAGTCATGAAATTAAAAGACACTCGCTCCTTGGAAGAAAAGTTATGACCAACTTAGCATATTCAAAAGCAGAGACATTACTTTGCCAACAAAGGTCTGTCTAGTCAAGGTTATGGTTTTTCCAGTGGTCATGTATGGATGTGAGAATTGGACTATAAAGAAAGCTGAGCACCAAAGAATTGATGCTTTTGAACTGTGGTATTGGAGAAGACTCTTGCAAGTCCCTTGGACTGTGAAGAGATTCAACCAGTTCATCCTAAGGGAAACCAGCCCTGAATATTCATTGGAAGGACTGCTGCTGAAGCTGAAATACAATACTTTGGCCATCTGATGTGAAAAACTGACTCATTTGAAAAGACCCTGATGCTGGGAAAGATTGAAGGCAAGAGGAGAAGGGGACAACAGAGGATGAGATGGTTGGATGGCATCATTGACTCGACGGACATGAGTTTGGGTAAATTCTGGGAGTTGGTGATGGACAGGGTGGCCTAGGGTGCTACAGTCCATGGGGTGGCAAAGAGTCGGATATGACTGAGAGACTGAACTGAACTGAACTGAGACCCTAGCTACTCAAAGTGTGGTCACT
This sequence comes from Oreotragus oreotragus, assembly GCA_006410675.1. Lineage (NCBI taxonomy): Eukaryota > Metazoa > Chordata > Mammalia > Artiodactyla > Bovidae > Oreotragus > Oreotragus oreotragus. The sequence continues at coordinate 20,281 of SJYX01019154.1, read as the reverse complement.
ACACCAACAACAATCTCATCCCCCAGGAGCTTTTAAGAAATGCAGCCTCCTGGGCTTCCCTCCAGACCTTCAGAATCCTCAGGAGATCCGAATGCCTACGGTAGTTTGAGAAACTGAGAATCTCACTCTTTACCAGGCAGGTGGAGGACACTTTCTCTCACTCCATTCAGAGAATATTTCTATGAATCTTCAGATCCCTAATTTGGTGATTTTGTAAATAAACGTGGTTAGGGACTGAGTGTTTTAAGGCTTGTTTGGCATTCTATGTATAATTCAGAGGCCCTTGGTCACATCAATTCCTTACTTCTTCCTTCACTAAGCTCTTCTCTGGAGAGGAGGACAATTTGCAGACAAAATGGGAATTTGCAGCCAGGAGCTAGGGAGATCTGACTGGATGTGGGGCTGAGTCCATAGGCAGAATGAAGGATCTCTCTAAGAAAGGGTATTTTAGCAGAACGTTTGGAACTGAGCTACAAACAGCCTTCAGTTCTGGTAATTGCCTACAAGTCAACTACTTTTCTTGTTTCATAAAAAATAACCAAGCAATCCCCCTCCCAGCAAAATCCAGAAAAAAAAATTTTTTTTATCCTATACTGCTATTCTGACTTTTTACATCAATGACTCGAGGATATAAAAGCCATTAGTTCTGGTGGTCCAGTGGTTGGGACTCCATGTTCCCAACGCAGGGGGCCTGGGTCCATTCCTGGTCAGGGACCTAGGTCCTACATGTTACAACTAAGAGTTTGCATGCCTCGGCTAAAGATCCCACATGATGCAGCTAGGATCTGGTGCAGCCAGGTAAGTAAATAAATACTGATAAATAGAATAAGAGCCATTCATTCCAAGGATCCATTCTCCTTCTAAGATTTACCCACACATCCCTAGCTTAATTGTCTTACAAGTTACAAGTGTTAGCCACTCAGCTGTGTCTGACTCTTTGCAACCACAGGGACTGCAGCCTGCCAGGCTCCTCTGTCCATGGAATTCTCCAGGCAAGTATGCTGGAGTGGGTAGTCAACCCTTTCTCCAGGGGATCTTCCTGACGCAGGGATTGAACCCAAGTGTCCTACAATGCAGGCGGATTCTTAATCACCTGGGCCAGCAGGGAAGCCCTCGATTGCCTTAAGTTTTCATAAAATGTGCTGTCACATTAGTGTGAAGTCAGTGCAGCTGTCATTCTTAGACCCTCTTTCTTCACTTTCCCTGCCACTGGCCTCCACATCTGGCCACACAATACGGCTTCATTCCCATTTACTCCCAGCCTCAGCTTCCAGGCGTTCACTCTGTGCACCCAGGTGCCTTGTGCCCAGATGTTCTTCATTGGGCCCTCAGTCTCGGGGACTGGGAGGAGAAGCGTGAGAACCTTCCTTGTTGACCGCCGAGGAGTGGCTGCACTGCAGCTTAGATCCATGCTTTGCTTTGCTGTTTCTATGGCATTGCATGGATGTGTCATCTGTGCTATAGGGCCAGGTAAGAAACCGCCCTGTAGGGATCCAGTCAGGTTTCAGATCACGCTGTGCTCTGGGAAGCACGCTGCATGGTTGTGGAGGAAATCTGGTCCAGCCTCATCAGGCTGGGGGCAGGGGACAGGGAAAAGTCCTTTGGGGACTCCAGAGTTAGCCAGGGCCTTCCCTGTGTTCTGTGCGAATCAGTGCACACCTTTATGACGTGGGCAGCATGTTCTTAATCTGTAGGGAAATCAACATTTTAGGTGCATGGAAGCGAGGGAGGTGCTATCCTGCTGCAAATCATTTGTACAATGAGGAATCCTCTGTGATGCAAATGCAGGTGACTTAATAAAAGCTTGTATTGGTATCTTGGGGTTTCTAGAAACAATGCACATACCTCAGATCTATAAAATACGCGTATAGACGTATAGATATTTCAGAAAGTCACTATTGTTGACCCCATGGATTCTGTAGCCCTCCAGGCTCCTCTGTCCATGGGATTTCCCAGGCAGGAATACTTGAGTGGGTTGCCATTGCCTCCGCCAGGGCATCTTCCCGACCCAGGGATCCAACTGACATCTTCTGTGTCTCCTGCATTGGGAGGTGGCTTCTTTAGCTCTGAGCCATCTGAGAAGGCCCTAGATAGAGAGCAGCTATAAATAAACTCCCCCATACTAGTGACATAGTTGGTTCCTAGTGGTCAGGTCCCTTCTTTTCCTAGTGAGCCGGAGACCTGGCTCCTCCCATCTCATGGCTTTCTGCTGTTCTGGTTTTGGAGCCCTCTATATCCAGCCAGCAGTTGGGAGAGTTGTAGAAATCCCACCTGCTTCTCAAAAGCCTTGGCCTGGATGGGGCCCAGCTTCCTTCTGGTCACCAACCATGGGGAAGAACTAGACACACGGCCCCAGCAGGCTGCAGTGGGGCTGGGCCACGAATTCTGGGCCACAGGTCACAGTGTGAAGAGGGAGTCCCACATTTTGGTTGAGCAACACCTTCTGCAGCATACCTTCTGCTGGTACGCTGGTATATTCAAGGTTTTAAATATATATATATATTTATTTGTGTGTGTGTGTGTGTTTGGCTGCACAGGGTCTTAGCTGTGGCATGTGGGATCTTCCGTTTTGGTTGCGGCACGCAGGATCTCAGGTAGTGGCATGCGAAGTCTTAGTTGAAGTACACAGTCTCTAGTTCCCTGACCAGGGATGGAACTTGAATCCCCTGAGTTGGGAGCTCAGAGTCTTAGCTCTCAGGGATGTCCCATAGTCAAAAGTTTAACAAACAAATTTCCTCTAAGATGTCTGATAGTTCTTATGTATGACTGGCATATCTTTCCTTACGGGGAGTGAATCGAAGCCCTGAAGAAACGTATTTGTATTTTGGCAGATTTGGGAGGAGAAATCAAGATTCTGGGGACTTCTGCTTTACAAAGCCAACTGTCTTCATCACTATGATATTGATTTTAACTAAAAAAAGAGAAAAAAAGGAAGCTAACAAGAAAGAAGTTAAGTGCACAGAAGCAAACGGATGGTCTGTTGTCCGAGACGAGCTTGGGGTTGTGGGGGCACCATGGCACACTCTCCATCTGATGTATTGTGGGTCTGATGCTCTGGGTTGCAGACGAATCACTGAGCCTTTGAGGAATTGGCCCAGGGCTTGAGCCAGCTTGGTACCATTTCCCTGGATCTCACAGCTTGACTGGAATCTGCCAACAGATTTGTTTAGTTTCCCCCACCCTAAAACAGATTTACCAAGTTCCTGTGAAACTGAAAGTCATCTAGTAGCCCAAACCCGGCCCCAGTCTCATTTGTTCCGAGTGGCTGACATCTCACTAAGGGCTGGGAAGGATGTAACTTTTGCTTGGAGACGTGGGACCCTAGAGGGAAGGTCTCAGCAGTAGGGTCCCACAGACTCAGGTCTTTATGCTTCTGCCACCTGATAGCATCTGACCTTGGGCAAGAATTCTCATTTCTTGAGGCTCAGGTGCCTCAGCTGCAGAACAGGACAGTATCACCCACTTTTCAGAGCTGCCGTGTTGGCTGGAGATATTGGGTGGAAGGCTGCACCCAGGAAGTAGTGGGTGGGGATGGCTTCCATGGAGCCCACTTCGTTGTCCCCTTGTTCCCCTCCCACACTTCCTGATGAAAGAGTCTTCCAAGGCCCCCTCCTCACTGCAGCCCACACCCCACATCTGGCCCTCTAGCCCAGCTCACTTGCCCTGCCCACCCCTCGTTTTCATATCCGTGGAGCATCTTCTCTCCGGGGTCTCGGGCTACAAATGCACATGCCCCATGCCGGCTCCTCCTTCCCAGGCCCTCCTCCTGCTCCCTCTGCTATTTCTTGCCGCTCTCGTTTTTCGGCTGCCCGGGGGCCACCTCCGGCTTTCACTCTTCATCCTTTCTGCTCTCTTTTCTGGCTCCTCCGTCAGCTGCTGCTCCGCCTCCAGCGTCTTCTGGGTCTCTAGTCTGCTTCCACATCAAGGCCAGGTGTGCTTTTAAAAAAAAAAAATGTATTTTACATTGGAGTATAGTTGATTAAGGTTATGTTAGTTTCAGGTGTCAGAGAAGGCAATGGCACCCCACTCCAGTACTCTTGCCTGGAGAATCCCGTGGACGGAGGAGCCTGGCGGGCTGCAGTCCATGGGGTCACTAGGAGCTGGACATGACTTCACTTTCACTTTTCACTTTCACGCATTGGAGAAGGCAATGGCAACCCACTCCAGTGTTCTTGCCTGGAGAATCCCAGGGCCGGGGGAGCCGGATGGGCTGCCATCTCGGGGGTTGCACAGAGTCGGACACGACTGAAGCAACTTAGCAGCAGCAGCAGTTTCAGGTGTACAGCAAAGGGATTCAGTTACACATATACATTTATCTATTCTTTTTCAAATGATTTTCCCATTCAGACATTAGAGTATTGAGCAGAGGTCCCTGTGCTGTGCTGCTTTATTTAAAACAGATGAACAGAGACTTCCATGGTGGCCCAGTGACTTCCATGGTGAAGCCCCGTTTGAAAGTGAAGTCACTCAGTCGTGTCCGACTCTTTGTGACCCCATGGACTGTAGCCCACCAGGCTCCTCTGTCTATGGGATTCTCTAGGCAAGAGTACTGGAGTGGGTTGCCATTTCCTTTTCCAGGGAATCTTCCCCACCCAGGAATTGAGCCAGTTCTCCCGTATTTCAGGCAGACGCTTTACCCTCTGAGCCACCAGGGAAGCCTCATTTATTGTCCCCTTAAGAATTCCCACTGTCCATAATAAACAAAACTTTCCAAGCACTTAAAACAATTTCTGTAACTCTGATGAATTCAACTTATCATGTGTATTCAATTCATGTACAATCTGAGACAAATCATTTTCCACCTTTTAACTTATACCTAGATTTTGAAAACATCGAATAATTATATCTTCTATGGCTAATCTGTTGGATTTGTTAACATTTCTGAAATAGTACAAAGCTTTTAAGGCTGAAGAACCCACTGCTTAAAATTAGTGTGGTTCACTTAGGAGTTTTATTTATGAATCCTTTCTCATTTCTCTGCTTAATTCTGAGCTTCTGTGTTGAAACACACTTGCATCAGTTTCCCAGACTGAACAGGTTAGAATTTCCATCTCAAGGACCCACCAGAGGGACTGGAGCTAAGACACAGGATCTCAGTTTTCCCAGCAATGTCTTTATTCACAAAGATGCCACCACTTACCTAGCGAGGCTCCTGTGACTTCCGCCCTTACATCAAAGGTTCCGCCCTTACATCAAAGGTCACATCGCCCAGTTCCGGGTCCCTTTGACTCCACCATTGGCTGAGTTTGCATTTCTGGTTTTCTTCTTCATCCCCCCTCATCTGGCTTTGATGACCCTCCACTGGCCTCTCATCAGGGACTCACCTCCTCCTATCAGCTGTCAGAGCCTCTAAGTTCACACATGGTTTCTGTGGAAGGGAGTCTGCGTTCTGTCCCTACTTTTCTTGTTGGATAAGCCCCAAGCTTAGTGATTGTTAAAATGGCGTGGAGAGGAGTCTCCGTCTCTTGCAGGCTCTCTATCTCTGAGTTTACACTCCAAACACCAGCAAGGATGTGGGTCCTGGCGGGATGGGGATCTGTGTTTTCTCTGGGCTAGTTTAAGACCTATTGCACTTGCCCGACAGAAATCACATGCCTTTGAAACTGCAGTGGATTTTCTGAGATTCACATGCCCTCCCCATTCCCCATGGTACCTACCACATTACAAGCAGCTAATAAATCACTGTCATCTTGCTGAATGTTCATATCCTGAGAGGGAGGGTCAGATGGGGGAGTGACTCACTCAGGACCACACAGACCATCGATGCCAAGAGTGGAATTGGTGTGTCAGCTGTACCATATTGGTTATGCTTGCAGCTCCAGTTTAGCTGCTCACATAAAACAGATGGGGTTGCTCTTATCCCCATATCCTCAAGGTGACTTTTAACAATGGAAACACTAATTCATAATCCCTGAATGAGAGAGACTCTGAGATCATAAAATGTCATGGAAATGTTGGTCCTTGGGGTTATAGCCTTGGTCTTTTGCTGCAGCCATGGGAAAAGGTTCAGCTTGTGAAGTTGTAAAAATTACCTGAAGCGCTGTCATTTGGCATGATGGGTACCTTTGCCTGCAGAAAGGCGGGGCGGGGTGGAGGGGGGCTGTGGTCAGATATTGTTAGGCTTTTTTAGTAGGAAAAAAAAGAGAAATGCAGAAAATTGGGGGTCACATAAGAAAGAGAGAGTGTTTATGGGAAGATTCAAAAGAATCTTGTAACTCAGAGAGAGATTTGAAGGAGGAGGCATAGGAAGGGGTAGGGAGACCATCAGTCCATGTCAGTCCTGGTCCCCTGGGGCAGGGGGACCAAGTAAAAGCATAGCAGATGGGGATGCAGCCCTGTGGATGGTGGTCATGGTAGGTATGTAATTTTCTAGATTTGCAGACACCCTTCATGGTACCCGTTCTATCAGTGCAAACTAACTTGGCCTTAGAGAAAGGATGCTGGCGTGGAGGTTTGGTTACCACAGAGAGGATTGCTAAGTGACAAAGATATTATGAGAAGGAAATGAGAGAGACAGAAAAGGGTGTGCATGTGGGAATGAAGTTCCTTGGTCTTGAGTAAAGACACCTAGCTCCCGCCCTGGAGGATGGATTTCCTGCAACCCTTAGTCCACAGTGCAGGGTACACACTGAAATACTATATATATATTTATATGTAACTTTTCCTATTTTAACTTATTATAAGAAATTGAATATAGTCCCCTGTGCTATACAGTAAATCCTTGTTGCTTATCTGTATTTTTTAAAAAATATTTTTTTATGAAAAACTTTTAAATTGTGGTAAAAATACATAGAAAGACCTTCCCACATGGTGCAGTAGTAAAGAATCAGTCTGCAATACAGGAGACATGGAAGACATGGGTTTGATCCCTGGGTCAGGAAGATCCCCTGGAGAAGGAAATGGCAACCCACTCCAGTATTCTTGCCTGGAGAATCCCATGGACAGAGGAGCCTGGTGGGCTACAGTCCATGGCATTGCAAAGAGCTGGACATGACTGAGCATACACACACACACAAATACATATAACATAAATCTTACCATCTGAATAATTTTTAAGTGTATTATCTCAGTGGTATTAAATGCACTCTTAATATTGTGCTACCAGCAGCATTATCTGTCTCTAGCTCTTTGCATCATCCCAAATTGAAACTCTGTACCTACTGAGCAATATCTCCTCATTCCCAATCATGGTTGTATGTATGTTATACCTCTATGATTTTGGTTACTCTACGTGCTGTATATAAATGGAATCATACAGGATTCATCCTTTTGTGTCTTGTTTCTTTCACTTAGCATAATGTCCTCAAGGTTCATCCACATTGTAGCATGGGTCAGAATTTTGTTTCTTTTTTGAGGCTGAATGATATTCCATTGTGTATATATATAGACCATTTTTTGTTTATCCATTCATCTGTCATGGACATTGGTTGCTTCTCTTTCTTTTTAGCTATTGTGAATGGACTGCAAATATGCGAGTACAAAGATCTCTTTGAACCCTGCTTTCAATTCTTTTGGATATATCTAGAAGTGAAATGTCTGGATTGTATGATAACTCTATTTTAATTTTTTTCTCCATAGTCATTGCAGCAGTTTACATGCCTATTAATAGAGCACAAGGGTTCCAATTTCTCCGTATCCTTGCCAACACTTACTATTTCCTGGCTTTTGTGTGTGTGTTTAATATAATAGAGATTTTAATATCCCACTTTCCATAATAAATGAACAACCAGAATGAATATTAAGGACAGAAAGGATTTGAATAGTATTACTCCTTGGAAGAAAACTTACGACCAACCTAGATAGCATATTCAAAAGCAGAGACATTACTTTGCCGACTAAGGTCCATCTAGTCAAGGCTATGGTTTTTCCTGTGGTCATGTACAGATGTGAAAGTTGGACTGTGAAGAAAGCTGAGNCTGAGCAACTGAACTGAACTAATAGATCAGTTGGACCCCATAGACATGTATAGAACAGTCCACCAAAAACAGCAGAACACACATTCCTCCCACGTGCACACATCCTCTAAGACAGACCACATGGTAGGCAACAAAACAAGTCTTAACAAATTTTAGAAGATTGTAATTGTAGAAAGTATCATGTCTAATCACAATGGAATGAAACTACAAATCAACAGAAGAACAAGAAAAAAATTTTAAATATGTGAAAATTAAAAAACACACTCCCAAATAACCAATATATATGTGTGTGTGTTTTAACCGTATATATATATATATATATATATTTCTTTTTTTTTTTTTTCTGGCTTGTTCTCCCATGGGCTTTCCCCCACCTCCCTCTCTATCTCTGGGGATGGCCATTTTCCCAGGCACACCATCTTGGCCTGGAGGAACCGTGAGAACGGATGCATGGCTTTTGAAGGAAGCATTTGGCTTTTGCAGTGGAAGAACCTTGGTGTGTGGGGAGCGTGGGAAGATTGCCTTTTGCTGGCTGGGGAATGACACTGTCATGTAAACAGGCTAATAGACCTGAGGAGAGGGACTGTCCTTCTGGCTGGCGTGGCCTTTCTGCTTATGGCTCCAGGAGGATGAGGATGGGAATGTACCATGATCAGAGCTGCCAGAAACTAGGTCACCGTGGGATTGAGTGTTCCTTTTGTCTTTTGAGCCGGTAAGGGGATTAGTAGAGTGATGATAGAAAAGCAAGCCTGGTTCTCCCAGTATATTTCTGTCTTCCACCAGAAGGTTAATGTAACAGATTATCTCTCAGTGTTAACTATTTCTTTGAGTAATTTGGTCAACTGCACTTCTCTTCTGAGGCCAGTAGTAAAATCCAGTTATGTTTCCAGGATGTTGCTGCTTAAGATCAAATTCTTTCAAAGAAATTCAGAGGAATGTTGCTGTGCCAGGCATGAGAGCCCTGTGCTACAGACCAATAAGGACCTATTTGCAGAGGTGTGGGGGCAGGGAGGCACAGGCATGGAGAGAATGAGGAGGGCATTGGGGGTGGAGGGACACAAATTGCTGCCAAAATAAATACCAGTAAAAAGCCTCCAGGATCCTCGCTGTATAGAATGTCCTATGAGCTCTCTGCAAGACCCAGAGCCAACCATTCACTTACTTAACACATTTTAGCAAATCATATTAAAAATTTCCTTGGAGAAGGAAATGGCAACCCACTCTAGTACTCTGGTCTGGAAATCCCATGGGTAGAGGAGGCTGGAGGGCTGCTGTCCCTGGGGTCGCAAAAGAATTGGACATGACTGAGGGACCAGACAGCAGCAACGTGAAAAGCCTGGAGAGACTTTTCTCTGAATTGAAAACTGGATTCAGATTAAGAGCAGATTAAGAAATATTGTCCTTGCCATGCAAATAGCTCTTTAGGGGATGATGTCCCCATGGCAGAGAAATACTGTGGATCCTGATCATAGGCATTCAGTGTGTCTTTCTTGGAGAGGGGGAACTGGAGCCAGCCATGGAGCCAGCGCCCACCCCCCTGCCTCTGCTACGCAGCCTCCTTCCTGCTCATCTTCTCCTGTGCCCAGAGCCACCCAGAAACCAACACACCATCTGTATTTTGCAAAATCCTTTCCCCTAACCCCTGAAATATAAAAGAAGGATTTTGCAAACAATCACATGTTGGCACAAAGATTTACATAAACTTGTTTTATTTAATTTTATTTATTTACCTGTTTTGGAGTAGAGATGTATGGATCGTGTTAGTTTCAGGTGTACAACAAAGTGAGTTGGTTATACATCATATACATATATCTACACTTCCAAACTTTTATTTATTTAAATATTTATTATTTATATGGCTGCCTGGGTCTTAGTTGCAGTACATGGGGTCTTCGATCTTTATTGTGGTATGATTTTCATGCGGCTACATGTAGTTGTGACATGTGGAATCTAGTTCCTTGAAAAAGAATGGAATCCAGGCCCCCTGCGTTGGAAATGCAGAGTCTTGGTCACTGGGAAATCCTTATTAGCTATCAGTTTTGTATATAGTAGTGTGCATATGTTAATCCCAATACATAGACTTGCTCTAGACTAAAGCACACTCTGAGTTTTACAGTTTGCCACAAGCCACCATTTAAACATCTTGGATAATAAAACGAAAAACTGGATGAACTAACCTGAGAGCCTTGTCTGCACTGGATGGCAAGGAATGAGCCCTCATTGCCTCTCACACAGCTGCCAGCTCTGTTTCCACACTGACTTCCCTTGTTTTATTTCCGAGAAGTCAAATCAGACAGCAGGGGTTCCCGCTGGGGTCCCCTCTGCTGGGGTCAGTGCATCGTGCCTGCTGTCTCCCCTTGTCCAGGTCCACAGGCTCTTTGGAACCTCAAGTGTGCTTACCACATGCTTGTCACATGTCACAGGCAGGTGTGTGGTTGTAGGGCAGGCCTCGCCCCACCAAGACTGTGTATTAGGACAGTTTTTTTCTCTTCTGACTATCTTACCACACGATCAATGGGATCCTTTCCTTTCTCTTGTGGTGTCTGGATTTTATCCCCCTGGGGCTGCTGTGCCCAGGAGCCTTCCTGCTTGGTTCAAAACAAGTATGTGTTTCTACAGGAAAGAACTTCTGGATTAATGGGATTGCTTTGCAGGCCACAAACTGGCCCTGGGAGTGGGCAAATGAACAAGTCTGGGCATATCCTTCCTGCCCAAGACTGTCCTAGTTCTGGGTCCTGTTCAGCAGACCAGGCATGCTAAATCGCTTAGTCCTGTCCAACTCTTTGCAACCCCGTGGACTGTAGCCCGCCAGGCTCCTCTGTCCCTGGGATTCTCCAGGCAAGAATACTGGAGAGGGTTGCCATTCCCTTCTCCAGGGGATCTTCCTGACTCCAGGATGGAACCCTGGTCTCTTATGTCTCCCGAATTTGCAGGCGGGTTCTTTAACCAGGAGCAGCCCAAAATTTTGGAGGGAACTTGCCTGTGTGTGATGAAGACTGGGTGTGATGATCTCTTTGAGTACTGTTGAAGCTTCACCATAAAAAGAGGTCTCCACTCGGCACACTAAGGGTTTTAATAATAGAGAAAAATGTTTATGTTGTCATGTTAAGTGAAATAAAGCAGGGTACAAAGTTATGTATACAGTGTGAATACAGCTATGTAAACAGATCAGGGGAGAGAGAGAGAATGTGAGCATGCAGAAGGAAATAGAGCAAAATATTAGTAGTACTTTGGCTTTGGAAGGTGGGATTAATTGTTTCTACTCCTCTGTATTTTCTGGATTATCTCCAGACAGAATTTATAATTTCTACAATCATTAAATAATAAATTTTATATTAAAATATACATGGTTTCAAGACTTATTACTTTCCCTCCAACTTAAAGAACATCTGGTAAAAGAAAGTTCTGTTTCTCAAAGCAGCAGCTGCTATCTTGAATCTTGTATTGCTGAAAAAACAAAAACCCAAAATGGAGTCATTCACTCCCCACCCAAGACTTAATTATAGCTTAAACTCCTCCCAGAAATGACCTTCAAAACAGTCAATCTGAAATTTCTCAATCAACATTAGTGAGGAAATCTGCATAATAAAGACCCTTGCCATCCCCTTTCAGTCCCCAAAGTAGAAGTTCAGTTCAGTTCAGTCGCTCAGTCATGTCTGACTCTTGGCGACCCCATGAACTGCAGCACGCCAGGCCTCCCTGTCCATCACCAACTCCCGGAGTTCACTCAGACTCACGTTCATCGAGTTGGTGATGCCATCCAGCCATCTCATACTCAGTCATCCCCTTCTCCTCCTGCCCCCAATCCCTCCCAGCATCAGAGTTTTTCCCAATGAGTCAACTCTTACCATCAGGTGGCCAAAGTACTGGAGTTTCAGCTTTAGCATTATTCCTTCCAAAGAACACCCAGGGCTGATCTCCTTCAGAATGGACTGGTTGGATCTCTTTGCAGTCCAAGGGACACTCAAAAATCTTCTCCAACACCACAGTTCAAAAGCACCAATTCTTCAGTGCTCAGCCTTCTTCACAGTCCAACTTTCACATCCATACATGACCACAGGAAAAACCATAGCCTTGACTAGACGGACCTTTGTTGACAAAGTAATGTCTCTGCTTTTCAATATGCTATCTAGGTTGGTCATAACTTTTCTTCCAAGGAGGAAGCGTTTTTTAATTTCATGGCTGCAGTCACCATCTGCAGTGATTTTGGAGCCCCCAAAATAAAGTCTGACATTGTTTCCACTGTTTCCCCATCTATTTCCCATGAAGTGATGGGACTAGATGCCATGATTTTCATTTTCTGAATGTTGAATTTTAAGCCAACTTTTTCACTCTCCTCTTTCACTTCCATCAAGAGGCTTTTTAGTTCTTCTTCACTTTCTGCCATAAGGGTGGTGTCATCTGCGTATCTGAGGTTATTGATATTTCTCCCGGCAATCTTGATTCTAGCTTGTGTTTCTTCCAGCCCAGCATTTCTCATGATGTGCTCTGCATAGAAGTTAAATAAGCAGGGTGACAATATACAGCCTTAACATACTCCTTTTCCTATTTGGAACCAGTCTGTTGTTCCATGTCCAGTTCTAACTGTTGCTTCCTGACCTGCATACAGGTTTCTCATGAGGCAGGTCAGGTGGTCTGGTAGTCCCATCTCCTTCAGAATTTTCCACAGTTTCTTGTGATCCACACAGTCAAAGGCTTTGGCATAGTCAATAAAGCAGAAATAGATGTTTTTCTAGAACTCTTTTGCTTTTTCCATGATCCAGCGGATGTTGGCAATTTGATCTCTGGTTCCTCTGCCTTTTCTAAAACCAGCTTGAACATCTGGAAGTTCATGGCTCACATATTGCTGAAGCCTGGCTTGGAGAATTTTGAGCATGACTTTACTAGTAGAAGTACTGGCCTCAAATAACTCTTTCTTTTGTTTTGCTAATAACCTTCTTGCCCCACCCTCTTTTTTCTAAAAACCTTCCATTTTGTACAACTCCTCCAAGCATCCTTTTAAAACGTTGCTAGAAGGGATGCTGGGAGAAGGAAATGGCAATCCACTCGAGTTGCCTGGAGAATCCCAGCGACAGGGAAGCCTGGTGGCCTACAGTCCATGGGGTCACCCAGAGTCGGACATGACTGAAGTGACTTAGCAGCAGCAGTAGCAGCAGAAGGGATGCTGTTCAATTAATGAATTGCCTATGAAAGCCAATCAGATCTTCACATTTACTTGGTTGGATTTTGCCTTTTTGATAGTATTCTCTCACCATTAACAAGGTAAATGCTGAACAGAAACGGGTAGGCACTCTTGTCAGTTGGGTAATCAGTAGAAAAAATCATCCATGAAATGAAAATAATATGACAACAAAATCCCATAAGCTGTGTTAGAAGTGAATTTCCTCTTAGAGACATGTTAAGAAATGGTCTGAGTAAAATTAACATATTTTTCAATCTTTTTCCAAGCACACATTGAACAGAAAGATGTGCTTTGTAAATCTGTCTAGAAACTCCAGGGTCCAGGGAGGTCAAGGATGACCATCTTGCCTGCACTGTTCAAGTTCCTTTTTGCAATTTCTAATATGGAATTGTGAGATCATTTTGCTAAAAACTGATAGTGCCCTGGTCAACTTTTAAAAAGCATATTTAATTTATGTATTGTTTGTTGCAGACAATAGGATCTTCTTTCCTCTCTTTCTTCATTTTTTGAAATTGTGATAAGAATATTTATCATGAGGTCTACTCTCTTAAAATTGAAAAAAAGTACTACCATATGATCCAGCACTCCTACTTTTAGACATTTATCCAAAATAATTGAAATCAGGATTTCAAAGAGATATTTGCACTCCTGCATTCATGCAACATTATCCAAAATAGCCAAGGTGTGGAAACAACCTAAATGTCCATCCACAGATGAAAGGATAAAGAAAATGTGGTAGATTCATGCCATGGAATATCACTGAACTTTAAAAAAGAAGAAAATCCTGCCATTTGTGATAACAAGAATGAACCTGCAGAGCCCTATGCTGAATGAGAGAAGCCAGTCACAGGACAAATGGTTCAACTTATATGAAGTGAAGTGTTAGTTACTCAAGTCATGTCCAACTCTTTGGGACCCAGTGGACTGTAGCCCATCAGGCTTCTCTGTCCATGGGATTCTCCAGGCAAGAAGTCTGGAATGGTTGCCCTTACCTTCTCCAGGGGATCTTCCCCACCCAAGGATTGAACCTGGGTCGCCTGCATTGCTGGCAGTTCCCTTGTCATCTGACAGAGCAGACTCATGGAAGAGAGTAGAATGGTGCTTGCAGGGGTTGGGAACAGGGCAAAATGAGGAGTTACTATTCATTCAGTGGGTATAAAATTTCAGTTGTACAAAATGAATACATTCTAGAGATCTGCTGTGCAACAGTGCGCTTGGTCACGTTTGAAAGTTATGAGACTGAACAAGCTTATAAAATCCCAAATGATGATGGAACTGAGGCTGCTTTGCAGACTCCTACCCAAATGACTCATCAGTCGATCAGAATTAAGGTCGATATATCAGTTATGATTAGAGTTGATTGTATATTATAGAAACCTCCAATAATAGAGGCTCAAATACAAGTTTTATTCTCTCATGTAAAAGAAACCCAGAGGCAGGCAGTGTATAGTTACATGGCAGCTGCCCATCTTGACTAACTTAGACCCCTTCCAGCTCATCATCCTGCCCTCCTCAGGTGGTCGCTTACCAGTAGCAAGTGGGGAAACTAACAAATGCAGGATTGCATTAGGAAGAATTCTCCTGTGCCCAGCTGAAAATCAAGATCTCCATTACTGGGGGCAGAGGAGACAAGAAATGCAGTTAGGCAGTTGGCAGTTGTTGCCACGGCCATAATTTAAGCTGCATTTGGTAGATTGTCCCTGGATCTTCAGGTGAGGCATGGCAACTTCTTAGCAGTGTCCTCGTGGCCTATAAACACAAAATAAAACAACAAGATAAATGAGCTGCTTTGCATAGCCCAGGTTCCCTCAGTGGAATAGGCCGTGCTAAGACAGGATGATGGGAGGCATCCAGGGGTTTCCAGTCCAGAAACTCTGAAGCCTTCCAGGCAGACAGAGTGAGACTTCTCCCCCGGGTTTTGGGGTCCCATCATCTATGGGGCCATCTTTGCAGGACCTCTCCATCCACTGTTTCCTGGAGCCCCTGGCAGCATGTCATATGGGTGGGAACCTGTCCTCAGTGGGTGCTACAGAGTATTTTCAGCCCACTTCCTGTTGCTGACAAGTTGGAGATCCATAGTTGACTAGTAAAAGCTTTTTAAAAAATTGAGATGAAATTTAAGTAGCATAAAAGTAGCCACATAAAAATGCATAATTTAGTGGCATTTAGTACAACCACAGCATTGTCCCACCATCCCTTCTAGCTCCAAAACACGGTCATCACCCCAAAAGGAAATGCGCTCTCCACCCAGCACTCGTTCCTGTTCCTGCCTCCTCCAGTCCCTGGCGACCACTGATCTGCCTCCCGTCTCTGTGGACCTGCCTCTTCTGGATATTTCATATAAATGGAATCATACAGTGTGATCTTTTGTGTCTGGCTTCTTTCACTTAGTTCATGTCTCCAAAGCTCATCCATATGATAGCAGAGATCAGTAATCCATTTCTTTTCATGGTTGAATAATATGCCATTTTAACGATCTTTTTTTTTTTTTAAAGTTCATGGTTTCTTTGGCAATCCAGGTTAAAAAAAAATATACAGTCATCTTCTGATTTATTTGCTTCTAGCCTGTTCCACATGGTTACAATCTTTCCCAGAGTTCTTGCCAAGACGTTGGCCTCAGACCTGCTTTATTTCCTTCCTTTCTTGCCTCTAACTTGTCTCTCTTTTAATCAAATGGTGGCTACCTTGAGTCTTTCTGAAACACGGTATGGCGAAGACCAGGGCTTTCTCTTCCTCTTTTTTCTAAGCTGTTTCCAGGCTTGGTCACTCAATGACCACCCCAAGTTCAGCTCTCACTGTTTGGCATCTTATAAGTTGTTGAGTTTTTTTTCTCTCTCTCTTTTTTTTCTTTACCTTGCAAGGCCCTGAATCTCTAAACTCTCTCTTTTCCTTTCCTGATGATAACAATTCCATTGACTCTCAGACAGCCTTGATTTTCACTAAGGGAAAAAAAATCCCTCTCTAATTAATTATGACATATCATATAGTACAAATGCTGTTATAATGTTAAAGAAAAAGTGCATCTCAGAGTCACTGGCACACAGTAATAACAATAATAACATGGATGACCAACAGCTACTGAGGTCTCACTAGGTGTCAGGCATTGTGAGATTTCCCTGGAGAGAACTTTCATTGTTATTGTTCCTTTCACACAATGGAGCAATGGAAGCAGGGGCAGGAGTCAAACCCGGCTGCCTGACTCCACAGCCCTTGATCACATCCTGTCGAGATATATTTTGCATTTGCCAAACCTGAGTACACTTGCTGTGCATTCACTCACTCAGTGATCAACACTGATGGTCACCTGTAGGAGCAGGCAGATGGGTTGGAGGGGAGTTTCCCTCTAGGACCTTTCCATCTTGAGGGAGGGGAAAGGGTTACAGTGAAGCAGGAGAATGAGACGCGTAGAGAGATCTCCATGGGCNGTGAGAACCTTCCTTGTTGACCGCCGAGGAGTGGCTGCACTGCAGCTTAGATCCATGCTTTGCTTTGCTGTTTCTATGGCATTGCATGGATGTGTCATCTGTGCTATAGGGCCAGGTAAGAAACCGCCCTGTAGGGATCCAGTCAGGTTTCAGATCACGCTGTGCTCTGGGAAGCACGCTGCATGGTTGCAGAGGAAATCTGGTCCAGCCTCATCAGGCTGGGGGCAGGGGACAGGGAAAAGTCCTTTGGGGACTCCAGAGTTAGCCAGGGCCTTCCCTGTGTTCTGTGCGAATCAGTGCACACCTTTATGACGTGGGCAGCATGTTCTTAATCTGTAGGGAAATCAACATTTTAGGTGCATGGAAGCGAGGGAGGTGCTATCCTGCTGCAAATCATTTGTACAATGAGGAATCCTCTGTGATGCAAATGCAGGTGACTTAATAAAAGCTTGTATTGGTATCTTGGGGTTTCTAGAAACAATGCACATACCTCAGATCTATAAAATACGCTTATAGACGTATAGATATTTCAGAAAGTCACTATTGTTGACCCCATGGATTCTGTAGCCCTCCAGGCTCCTCTGTCCATGGGATTTCCCAGGCAGGAATACTTGAGTGGTTGCCATTGCCTCCGCCAGGGCATCTTCCCGACCCAGGGATCCAACTGACATCTTCTGTGTCTCCTGCATTGGGAGGTGGCTTCTTTAGCTCTGAGCCATCTGAGAAGGCCCTAGATAGAGAGCAGCTATAAATAAACTCCCCCATACTAGTGACATAGTTGGTTCCTAGTGGTCAGGTCCCTTCTTTTCCTAGTGAGCCGGAGACCTGGCTCCTCCCATCTCATGGCTTTCTGCTGTTCTGGTTTTGGAGCCCTCTATATCCAGCCAGCAGTTGGGAGAGTTGTAGAAATCCCACCTGCTTCTCAAAAGCCTTGGCCTGGATGGGGCCCAGCTTCCTTCTGGTCACCAACCATGGGGAAGAACTAGACACACGGCCCCAGCAGGCTGCAGTGGGGCTGGGCCACGAATTCTGGGCCACAGGTCACAGTGTGAAGAGGGAGTCCCACATTTTGGTTGAGCAACACCTTCTGCAGCATACCTTCTGCTGGTACGCTGGTATATTCAAGGTTTTAAATATATATATATATTTATTTGTGTGTGTGTGTGTGTTTGGCTGCACAGGGTCTTAGCTGTGGCATGTGGGATCTTCCGTTTTGGTTGCGGCACGCAGGATCTCAGGTAGTGGCATGCGAAGTCTTAGTTGAAGTACACAGTCTCTAGTTCCCTGACCAGGGATGGAACTTGAATCCCCTGAGTTGGGAGCTCAGAGTCTTAGCTCTCAGGGATGTCCCATAGTCAAAAGTTTAACAAACAAATTTCCTCTAAGATGTCTGATAGTTCTTATGTATGACTGGCATATCTTTCCTTACGGGGAGTGAATCGAAGCCCTGAAGAAACGTATTTGTATTTTGGCAGATTTGGGAGGAGAAATCAAGATTCTGGGGACTTCTGCTTTACAAAGCCAACTGTCTTCATCACTATGATATTGATTTTAACTAAAAAAAGAGAAAAAAAGGAAGCTAACAAGAAAGAAGTTAAGTGCACAGAAGCAAACGGATGGTCTGTTGTCCGAGACGAGCTTGGGGTTGTGGGGGCACCATGGCACACTCTCCATCTGATGTATTGTGGGTCTGATGCTCTGGGTTGCAGACGAATCACTGAGCCTTTGAGGAATTGGCCCAGGGCTTGAGCCAGCTTGGTACCATTTCCCTGGATCTCACAGCTTGACTGGAATCTGCCAACAGATTTGTTTAGTTTCCCCCACCCTAAAACAGATTTACCAAGTTCCTGTGAAACTGAAAGTCATCTAGTAGCCCAAACCCGGCCCCAGTCTCATTTGTTCCGAGTGGCTGACATCTCACTAAGGGCTGGGAAGGATGTAACTTTTGCTTGGAGACGTGGGACCCTAGAGGGAAGGTCTCAGCAGTAGGGTCCCACAGACTCAGGTCTTTATGCTTCTGCCACCTGATAGCATCTGACCTTGGGCAAGAATTCTCATTTCTTGAGGCTCAGGTGCCTCAGCTGCAGAACAGGACAATATCACCCACTTTTCAGAGCTGCCGTGTTGGCTGGAGATATTGGGTGGAAGGCTGCACCCAGGAAGTAGTGGGTGGGGATGGCTTCCATGGAGCCCACTTCGTTGTCCCCTTGTTCCCCTCCCACACTTCCTGATGAAAGAGTCTTCCAAGGCCCCCTCCTCACTGCAGCCCACACCCCACATCTGGCCCTCTAGCCCAGCTCACTTGCCCTGCCCACCCCTCGTTTTCATATCCGTGGAGCATCTTCTCTCCGGGGTCTCGGGCTACAAATGCACATGCCCCATGCCGGCTCCTCCTTCCCAGGCCCTCCTCCTGCTCCCTCTGCTATTTCTTGCCACTCTCGTTTTTCGGCTGCCCAGGGGCCACCTCCGGCTTTCACTCTTCATCCTTTCTGCTCTCTTTTCTGGCTCCTCCGTCAGCTGCTGCTCCGCCTCCAGCGTCTTCTGGGTCTCTAGTCTGCTTCCACATCAAGGCCAGGTGTGCTTTTAAAAAAAAAAAATGTATTTTACATTGGAGTATAGTTGATTAAGGTTATGTTAGTTTCAGGTGTCAGAGAAGGCAATGGCACCCCACTCCAGTACTCTTGCCTGGAGAATCCCGTGGACGGAGGAGCCTGGCGGGCTGCAGTCCATGGGGTCACTAGGAGCTGGACATGACTTCACTTTCACTTTTCACTTTCACGCATTGGAGAAGGCAATGGCAACCCACTCCAGTGTTCTTGCCTGGAGAATCCCAGGGCCGGGGGAGCC
The DNA here is from genome assembly GCA_006410675.1 of Oreotragus oreotragus. Lineage (NCBI taxonomy): Eukaryota > Metazoa > Chordata > Mammalia > Artiodactyla > Bovidae > Oreotragus > Oreotragus oreotragus. The sequence goes on along the minus strand of SJYX01019154.1, from coordinate 911 downwards.
GGATGGGCTGCCATCTCGGGGGTTGCACAGAGTCGGACACGACTGAAGCAACTTAGCAGCAGCAGCAGTTTCAGGTGTACAGCAAAGGGATTCAGTTACACATATACATTTATCTATTCTTTTTCAAATGATTTTCCCATTCAGACATTAGAGTATTGAGCAGAGGTCCCTGTGCTGTGCTGCTTTATTTAAAACAGATGAACAGAGACTTCCATGATGGCCCAGTGACTTCCATGGTGAAGCCCCGTTTGAAAGTGAAGTCACTCAGTCGTGTCCGACTCTTTGTGACCCCATGGACTGTAGCCCACCAGGCTCCTCTGTCTATGGGATTCTCTAGGCAAGAGTACTGGAGTGGGTTGCCATTTCCTTTTCCAGGGAATCTTCCCCACCCAGGAATTGAGCCAGTTCTCCCGTATTTCAGGCAGACGCTTTACCCTCTGAGCCACCAGGGAAGCCTCATTTATTGTCCCCTTAAGAATTCCCACTGTCCATAATAAACAAAACTTTCCAAGCACTTAAAACAATTTCTGTAACTCTGATGAATTCAACTTATCATGTGTATTCAATTCATGTACAATCTGAGACAAATCATTTTCCACCTTTTAACTTATACCTAGATTTTGAAAACATCGAATAATTATATCTTCTATGGCTAATCTGTTGGATTTGTTAACATTTCTGAAATAGTACAAAGCTTTTAAGGCTGAAGAACCCACTGCTTAAAATTAGTGTGGTTCACTTAGGAGTTTTATTTATGAATCCTTTCTCATTTCTCTGCTTAATTCTGAGCTTCTGTGTTGAAACACACTTGCATCAGTTTCCCAGACTGAACAGGTTAGAATTTCCATCTCAAGGACCCACCAGAGGGACTGGAACTAAGACACAGGATCTCAGTTTTCCCAGCAATGTCT
>SJYX01019153.1:0-21111 GCA_006410675.1 Oreotragus oreotragus | reverse complement strand
CTCAGCTTTCTTCACAGTCCAACTTTCACATCCATACATGACCACAGGAAAAACCATAGCCTTGACTAGGCGGACCTTAGTCGGCAAAGTAATGTCTCTGCTTTTGAATATACTATCCAGGTTGGTCATAACTTTTCTTCCAAGGAGTAAGCGTCTTCTAATTTCATGGCTGCAGTCACCATCTGCAGTGATTTTGGAGCCCCAAAAAATAAAGTCTGACACTGTTTCCACTGTTTCCCCATCTATTTCCCATGAAGTGATGGGACCGGATGCCATGATCTTCGTTTTCTGAATGTTGAGCTTTAAGCCAACTTTTTCGCTCTCCTCCTTCACTTTCATCAAGAGGCTTTTTAGCTCCTCCTCACTTTCTGCCATAAGGGTGGTGTCATCAGCATATCTGAGGTTATTGATATTTCTCCCGGCAATCTTGATTCCAGCTTGTGTTTCTTCCATTCCAGCATTTCTCATGATGTACTCTGCATATAAGTTAAATAAGCAGGGAGACAATATACAGCTTTGACGTACTCCTTTTCCTATTTGGAACCAGTCTGTTGTTCCATGTCCAGTTCTAACTGTTGCTTCCTGACCTGCATACAGATTTCTCAAGAGGCAGATTAGGTGTCATTATTATTGTTGTCATTATTATTGTCATTATCTGCAGAGTCCAGCCTGCTGCCTATTGAATGAATAAATGACACGGAATCTGGGTGGAAATCAAGATATTGGTGTCAGCTTTGGAGTGAACGATGATTTAGGCTGAGGCTTCTTCAAGCTGAGGCGGACACCTGGAAATCATCCACATAGAATGTACAGATGGGCTGGGAGTTGCTGAAACTTGGAGCATTTCTCTCAGGGCCCCCTGGTCCAGGGATGAGCAACAAACAGAGGGGGAAGGAGGAAGAATAGCTGATTGTTTCCTGAAACCCAAGAGGCCACAGCTGCTTGCCAAGCTGCCCCAAGAACAGAGCGTGCTCAGCTTCCGAGGGCCGCCCACCCTGTCTCTGCTGGCTTAAGGGTGCGCTTGGGGCAGACAGAGGGTCCAGATTTATCACGGGGGCCTTATTCGCACGCAGGGAGGAAGGAGGCTGGGCCAGAGCAGACAGCAGAAGGGATGGCGTGAGGCACCGACTGCCAGGCACCCTGAGACCGGCTCTTCTCATATTAACTCATTTTAGCTTCATGCAGGTTTTTTTTTTGCCAATGAAGAAACTGCAAGTTTACAGAAACCTGAGGCCATAAAGCTATTAAAGGGTGCAGTGGGATTCGAGTCTGAGTCTCCACATGGAGTCAGTGTTTTTACAGTTCCACCTGCCCTTTCCTCCCTCTACTGTGTGAGCGTGGGCAGGCAACTAAGCTTCTCTGAATCTCAGCTATATCATCAGAAAAACAGAAGCACAGGGTATTGAAAGGCTCAAAAGAGACATTAACACATGACAACTGTGGGTGCCTTGCAAGAGTCACAGCCTGTTTGCAGACATAATCTCAGTTCTTGGAGAGAACGGTCCCCTTGCTTAACAGATAAAGACGTTGGCCCTGTGAGCAGAATCCACACTGTGGGACACTTCTATAGGAAAAATGACCCAGCTTCTTCAACAAATACATTGTAAGGAAGGGGAAAGAAAGAGATGAAGAGGGACTTTATAGATAAGCCTAAAAGGCATGTTAACCAAATCATGTGGGAACTTGATTCGGATCCTGTTTCAACAAATTCTATTAAAAAAAAAAAAGTTAATTATGGGGCAAGTGGAAATTTGTATATTGAATGAATATTTGTCATAAGGGACTCATTGTCAGTGTTCTTAGAAGTGATAATGGCCCTGTAGTTATGTTTTTTAAAAAGAGTCTTTATCTTTAAACAGACTAAATTTTGGCAGATGAAGTGATTGGATGTCTGGAATTGGCTGAAAAAATATGGGGGAGGAGTGGGTGAGAGAACGGAGGATGTAAGACAGGACTTGAGTTGATAATTGTACAAGTTGAGTAGCAGGCTACATAGGGGGCTTACTATGTTATTCTGTCAACTCTGAGTTTAAATGTTAAATTCTTCATAATAAAATATTAAAGAAAGGAATCGATTCCCAGGGGGCATGAAGACTTGCCAGGGGTCACACTCCCCCATGGAAATGCAGAGCCGGCTCTTCTGACTCCAAGTCCAGCCCCCTGGCCCTCACCCATCCCTGCTCTGCACTCCTGCAATGTCCCATTTTCCCTGGCCCGATGTCCTCCACTTCCAGATGGCCAGCTCCTTTAGGGGCCCTGCCCCCTCCTCTTTTATGGAAACTGACTTTCATGAATGACTGTGATGCAGGAATTTGCATGAAACTGTGATGAGAGATGTGGCTTCAGCTATGGCTTCCTCCAGTGGCGCTTGCCTTCTGCCAGAGGGAGTAATGGCAATGGCCCTTCCTGATGGGTGGGGTGTTATAGTTCATGATACTCTCCAGGGCACCCTTGGCCTTGCTTACTGTCCACACCAGTCTCAGGAGGTGGGATGGTTGGGAATGACTCCTCTCACTTTGAAGGACTTTGGACTTGGTCACTTCTCCCCATTTTCAAGGCTCAGGCCAAGTCTAGACCTTTACTGTACCTTGCTGGAAATACTGAAAGAGACTCGAGAGAAGTTGGTTCTCCATCAGCCTCAGTGAGTTCCTCCTGGCTTGTCCTGGAGTCTTGGCTTCCTCTTCTGCATAGTAGACACAGTGAAGGCCCCTGCAGAGTTTGTGGAGATCCAAAGAGGAGGCAGATCTAAGTGTTCAACACAATGACTGACACACAGTAGGTGCACAACAGTAAGAGTGATGGCCTTCACAGTAATACAATCACAGAACACGTAGAGTGTATTTACCATGTGCTGGGCATGACCTCAGCACTTTTAAAAGTGTGTGGCATTTAGAAAAGTGGCAAATGGCCCCTAGTAAGTGTATGCAGTGTGCTTATTAACTATGAAAAGGCAAAAGGATATGACACTGAAAGATGAACCCCCCAGGTCAGTAGGTGCCCCATATGCTACTGGAGAAAAGTGGAGAAATAACTCCAGAAAGAATGAAGAGATGGAGCTAAAGCAAAAGCAACGCCCAGTTGCAGATGTGACTGATGTTGGAGATAAAGTCCAGTGCCATAAATTACAATATTGCATAGGAACCTGGAATGTTAGGTCCATGAATCAAGGTAAATTGGAAGTGGTCAAACAGGAGATGGCAAGAGTGAACATCGACATTTTAGGTATCGGTGAACTAAAATGAACTGGAATGTGTGAATTTGATTCAGATGACCATTATATCTACTGCTGCGGGCAAGAGTCCCTTGAAATGGAGTAGCCCTCATGGGCAGCAAGAGTTCAAAATGCAGTACTTGGGTGCAATCTCAAAAACGACAGAATGATCTCTGTTCATTTCCAAGGCAAGCCATTCATTATCACAGTAATCCAAGTCTATGCCCCAATCACTAATGCTGAAGAAGCTGAAGTTGAACGGTTCTATGAAGAACGATAGGACCTTCTAGAACTAACACCCCCAAAAGATGTTTTTTTCATTATAGGGGACTGGAATGCAAAAGTAGGAAGTCAAGAGATACCTGGAGTTACAGGCAAGTTTGGCCTTGAAGTACAAAATGAAGCAGGGCAAAGTCTAACCGAGTTTTGCCAAGAGAATGTACAGGTCATAGCAAACACCCTCTTCCAACAACACAAGAGAAGTCTCTACACATGGACATCACCAGACAGTCAATACTGAAATTAGACTGATTATATTCTGACGTGAGGAACTGAGTAATTGGAAAAGACCCTGATGCTGGGAAAGATTGAACGCAAGAGCAGAAGGGGACGACAGAGGATGAGATGGTTGGATGACATCAACGACTTGATGGACGTGAGTTTGAGCAAGCTCTGGGAGGTGGTGATGGACAGGGAAACCTGGCGTGCTCCAGTCCATGGCGTCACAGAGTTGGACACGACTGAGTGACTGAACTGATCGGAACTTTGTGTTATTAGCATATTTAATGCAATGGACTGAATTGTTTCCCCACCCCCCTGTACAATTCATATGCTGAAGCCCTAACCCCCCAAAGTGACTGTATTTTGGCCTCTAAGTAGTTAAGATTAAATGAGGTCATAAGAGTAAGGCCCTTGTCCAAAAGGATCGGTGTCCTTACCTGATAAGAAGAGACCCCAGAAAACGTGTGTGCCCCTGCTCACCTCTGCAAGCACACAGGGAAGGCTCGCGTGAGGCGCTGTGACAAGGCAGCCGTCTGCAAATCAGAGAGAGTCCTCGCTAGAACCCAGCCAGGGTGTCAGCTGGACCTTGGACTTCCAGCTTCCAGAACTGTGAGAAAATAAATGCCTTCCTCCTGGCTTGTCCTGGAGTCTTGGCTTCCTCTTCTGCATAATAGACATAGTGAAGGCCCCTGCAGAGTTTGTGGGGATCCAAAGAGGAGGCAGATCTAAGTGTTCAACACAATGACTGACACACAGTAGGTGCACAACAGTAAGNACTGTGAGAAAATAAATGCCTTCCTCCTGGCTTGTCCTGGAGTCTTGGCTTCCTCTTCTGCATAATAGACATAGTGAAGGCCCCTGCAGAGTTTGTGGGGATCCAAAGAGGAGGCAGATCTAAGTGTTCAACACAATGACTGACACACAGTAGGTGCACAACAGTAAGAGTGATGGTCTTCACAGTAATACAATCACAGAACACGTAGAGTGTACTTACCATGTGCTGGGCATGACCTCAGCACTTTTAAAAGTGTGTGGCATTTAGAAAGGTGACAAATGGCCCCTAGTAAGTGTATGCAGTGTGCTTATTAAATAGGAAAAGGCAAAAGTATATGATACTGAAAGATGAACTCCCCAGGTCAGTAGGTGTGTGATATGCTCTTGTTTATGCTAGGAAACTCAATCTTATGTATATGGTTATGACAGCCCAAGCAGAGTAATAGCTTTAATCTTTGTAATAACTGAGAGGCAGTAGGTACTCTGAATGCTCTCATGTCTACAGAGGAGGAAACTGACACATGGAGATTCTGAGAAGGCTGAGGATGTAAATAAGAAAATAGTACAATGAACCTTGACCCATCCCCACCACCCACCCTTTTGGCCAACTCCTATGGGTCCTTCAAAGCCCTACTCCGACGTTACCCACTCTGGGAACTCCTAGGCACAGTTAGTTGCTGCTACTGCTGCTAAGTCACTCCAGTCGTGTCCGACTCTGTGTGACCCCATAGACGGCAGCCCACCAGGCTCCCCCGTCCCTGGGATTCTCCAGGCAAGAACACTGGAGTGGGTTGCCATTGCCTTCTCCAATGAATGAAAGTGAAAAGTGAAAGTGAAGTCGCTCAGTTGTTTCCGACTCTTAGCGACCCCATGGACTGCAGCCCACCAGGCTTCTCTGTCCACGGGATTTTCCAGGCAAGAGTACTGGAGTGGGGTGCCATCGCCTTCTCCAGGCACTGTTAGTCCTTGGGGCTAAAAAGGGGAGAAAGAGAGGCCAGGGAGAAATATTTAGACCTGGGAAAGCGGAGCATCGAGAGAAAGGAGGGCCTGATAGAGGTTGTCGGATGAGCAAGAGAATCGGAGAGAAGGTTTGCAGGAGAGTCCCTGGGTTGGCTGTCAGGAAGGTGTGAAGGGGAAAGTGCTTAGCCCTTCTTCCTGTCATGGATGGCTCTGTCCTGTGGCTTGCCCCCCAAGGCCCAGCTCAGCCTCCAGCTTTCTTGAGGGTAGCTGTGCGGCATCCACGTTAAGAAACGGACTGACGCCACACCGTCCTGGCTTGAATCCTGGCTCCTCTGCTTTTGTTAGTGTTGTTGCTGTTCAGTTGCTCATTTGTGTCAGACTCTTTATGACACTATGGGCTGCAGCATGCCAGGCTTCCCAGTTCTTCATCACGTGATGACTTATCTATCCTTCGGCTATGTAACCTCAAGCAGGTTAACCCCTCGTGCCTCAGTTTCCTTGTGGGGATAAAGTGGGGGTATCACAGTACCCGTCTCTTACAATAGTCCTGGGGCTTAGTTAATAATACATGGCACATAGAAAAGGCTTTATAAATATTAGCTCATAACCTCATCTTGGATAACTCCATGGTATTCTCCAATAAACTTGAGTATAAAGCATGCAATTCAACCCAACAGCATTGATAATAATAATGAACCATTATTGGGCACTTACTTTTGGTCAGGCTCTATGCCTGGTCCTTCATATACAGTGTTCCATTTAGATATAATAATCTCATGAGGTCGATACTATTAACATGCCCATTTTACAGATTAGAAAATTGAGGTCTCTTTAAAATGTCTAAAGTTACATAGCTAACACATGGTAGAATGGGGATTTGAACCTAGGCAATCTTAACTCAAGCTCATGTGATTCATTCTAGTTTGTTAATCATTCACCCGATATTGATAGACGGCTGCTCTGTGCCAGCCACAGTGCTAGGTATCGGATACGGAATTAAAGACACACAGTTCTGGCCCTCAGGGAACTCACAGGGCGGGGTGGAGAAGACAGACTTGGAATCAGATATCTTAGAATATTGATGATGTGAAAGGAATAGTGCTTGACCTCATTTCTGTGTTAGATTCATTAGAGGCTATGTACATGTGTGTGCATGCTCAGTAAGTAGCTGACTCTTGCGATCCCATGGACTATAGCCCTCCAGGGTCCTCTGTCCATGGGATTGTCCAAGCAAGCATACTGGAATGGGTTGCCATTTCCTCCTCCAGAGTGTCTTCCTGACCCGGGGATTGAACCCATGTTTCCCACGTCTCCTGCGTCGGCAGGTGGTTTTGTTACTGCTAACCCACCTGGGAAGTCCTTTCATTAGAGGCTATGTTTATTTAATCACAGACTAACAATTATTGGGCACCGGAGCTCTGTCATAAATAATGCTCTCTCTTCTCAAAGACAAGGCAGACAGATTCCTAGAGTGAAAAAAACGACACAAAAAGCACAGCTTTGACATTATTTTTAGACTTCCAAGTAAATCTGAAGTTGTTGCATAGGAGTATTACTGGCATCGTGGCTAATTGCATACAGTTCCTAGAAAGTCATAACACTCTGGTACCCGCCAATGCCGTCTAACTGGCCTGGACAAATTTAGCTAAATTCTGTCTGACGTGAGGGATGCACGGTAAGTTAGAATTCAGTGATGCAGGTACAGAGTAGGGAGCAATTAGCTTTGGGGCTTCCAGGAGAAGGAGATATTTGCTTTGAGTTTTGAAGGATACGTAGGAGTTCTCTGTGAAAAGAAGAGGGGAAAACTCCTTGAATGTGGGAAAAAGAGTGAGAAAAGCACCCTGGGTGTGTGGGGATGGATGGAAATCAAGTGAGGCTGAAGTGCTGGGCTTGCAGAAGGTGGCCAAGGCAGATGAATAACTGGGTCTGGGACACAGAGGGCCTTGAGTGTCAGGCTAAATGGCTTGGAATTGACTCTATAAACACTGGTGTGTGTGTGCGTGCGCATGGAGTTTTTTAGAGAGTGATATGATCAGATTTATGATTTGTAACCATGGCTCTGGGAATCTGCAGGGAAAGAGTTGGTGCCAGGACCATCAATTCCCCAACCAGACTGTACGTTTCTTGGGTGAAGCGTTAAGTCAGTAGATACAGAAAGATCTCCCTCTGGTATGTTTCCATAACACCTAGCAGGTGTGGGGCATGCAGCTGGTGCTCGAGAAATGCCTGCTGTATGAAACCCATGCATGCCCTAGGACACCCATGCGTGCTGGTGGATTTTAGTAGCACCCATAGCCTGCTCGTGGTGCTGTCCATGGTGCTAATATGAGCTCTAAGGCTGCAAACCCCAGTGGGCTCCCTGGTGGCAGCTTGGGTTGTGTGTGTGTGTGTGTATAGAATGAGGTGGGGAAGGAGACCTTCAACATCTGTCTCTTGGGGTCAAGGCAGGGTACCAGTTGCCCCAGCCTCAGAAGGGCTTCCCGGGTGCCCACAAAATCTGCCCACATCACCTGGTTAAGCCTTGGTGTGCAGGAACCTGGGGCAGGAAATGGAGTCAGACAGAAAGGGTGGGACCAGAGTTAGCAATGGTCTTTGTGCCATGCTTGAGAGTAGTCGAGATCTGTAGAAAGTGAGTGACAAGATCACCTGTGTCCCCGAAAGATCATTCTTTTGGTAGCAGGGAGGATGGACTGGAGAGGAAAGGAGGCTCTGGAATCTCTGAGTTCCACATTAGCACCCAATGCCATGTGACAGGACTTTGGAGAGGGAGTAACCAGGCAGGTCTTCCTGGAGGAGGTGGGGCTTGAGTTGACCCTTGAAGGATGCTTCAAGAGGAAGAGGGGCAGGCCAGGCAGGGGAATGGCACGAGCAAAGGCAGAGAGGTCAGACTGGGAGGAAGAAGAGGCGACTGCCCTTCTGGTCCCTCTGCTCCCCATCTCCTTGCTGGGGCCCTTCTGAGCACAGAAGGGACTGCTCTGAGTTGGAGAACTACATTTCTGAGTGCCTCTGAGCTGAGGGAGGGGGCGAGCTGCATGAAGCCTCTAAAGGTCGTTCCATTGTGTGAGAGGCCTGGCCAGGGCAGTGGAGGCGGGTCCATGGAGCCCTTTGTCTGCAAGCCACCCCCCACCCTCACCCCCCAAGCACTCAGGCAGCCTCCACAGTCCTCGCTGGCCTTGGATTTGAGTTTTGTCATAGAGGCAGGTTGCTCTGCCTTGGCTGGCCCTAATGTCATAGTGGAGGGAGGAGGCAGGGGCAGGGGGTGGACTTCAGTGCTGCCCAATGAGTGATAAATTGCCTCTTGCCCTTGAGGTTCCTCAAATCACTAATTCATAAAATCCTTTAACATTACGATTCACAGACCAACGGATGGAACTTTCTAGCACCTGAGAATCCTAGACTAATGGAATCTTTTTAGAATCTTTTTAGGAGCAGAGTCTTTCATAACAGATCCTATGGGAACCATAGAATCCTGGAGGATAACAGATTCTTAAAAATCATAGACTCTTTGTTTTAGGGTTGCAGTGGGGATAAAATGAGATATTACGTTGCCAATACATAGACCAGTCCTGGAGCATTGTAAATGCTCCCTAAGTGTCAGCTGACCCACTGACGGGGTGAGCTGCCGTGTCTCCATTTTGAGGAAACTCAGTTCTGGAGAGGTGATGTAACATCCTCAGGGGCACACAGCTAGCAAGTTAGTGGTGACAGAGTGACCGTGGCCTGGAGGGAATCCCTCGTGGGCTCAGGCCCTCTGATGCTGAGCTCCCTTGTGTAGGAGCCAGCTGATTCTGTGCCTGAATTAGGGTCTCTGAGCAAGAGGCTCCTTGGTGGGGCTGAGGGTGGGAGGCAGAGAAGAGGTGGCCAGGAATCCAGGCTTTGAGCTAGCCTTCACTCTCTGCAGCAAGGCCTCTGTGATTTGGGGCAAGTCCCTTAATCTCTGGGTTTCCTTCTTTGCTTTCAACACTGGGGGAACAATATGGCAGGCTCTGAAGTCAGACAGCCCATGGCCCTCAGGTCCTAGCTGTGTGTTCCTGGGCAGATGACATCACTTCTCCAAGCCCATTCCCTCATGAGTGCAGTGAGGAGAAGGAGGATTTGAATTGCCAAGAGGACTGAAAGAGTGAAGACTCTGTAAGACAGCATCAGGCCCCAGCTTTGCCGCTCACAGGTCAGTGGTTCCACCAAGGCTGAAGGTTACTTCAGGTACCTCAGTTTCCTCGGCTGCAAAATGGACATGACAGGAATGCTCATTAGATTAAGTGGGTTAATACAAGTGGAGCTTTTAGACCAGGGCCCTTCAAGCAGGGAGTGTTTAATGAGTACCCACTATCATTGCTACAGTAAGAGGCTCAACCATTGTGAGCAATTATTGGTGGTCAGCGAGGAGCTTGGAAAGTGTTGCAAAATTGTGTGTGTGTGTGTCCCTGAGTGTGGGTGATGATGCTTATTAAAAGCAGAGCCTGCAGCCCCAGAGTTGAGCTGTATGCCTGGAATAGCTGCTTCTCCTGGCGGCCTCCCCGGAGACGGGAGTGTAATGAGTGTTTACGGAGCCCCCGCCAGGCAGAGATGAGAGGCGCTGAGGAGCCAGCTCTAAGCCAAGCAGCGGCTGGGAGCCCAGTGTTATTATATTAACAAGCATCAGGGTGATGATTACCATTAATGAGATTATTCACCAGGCGGCCTCCCCTCTCCCCAGGCCTCCTGCCTCCGGCTGGCGAGGCAGACAGGCATTCTCTGCCCCGTCCCTCTCTGTCCTGGGGGAAGAGGAGAGGGTTCCCTGGTGCTGCGTGTGATGCCAAGCCCACAGGTGACATTCTCACCTCACTGCTTCTCTTCAAGCCTCTGGGGTCAGGTATTGGTGTCCATCACTTTAGGATGAGAAAAATGAGGCTCCGTGAGGGTGAACGGGGCTCTTCTCAAGCCTGAGCCCAGAGCACATGTATTTTCATGACTCCTTTATATGACTCTCAAACATTTACAAAGGAGCGATTTGCCTGGATTGACACTGTCTGTGGGTTAACCCTTTAATCTTCACAGCGACCTCATGAGGAAGGTACTATTGTGATTGACCTCCGTGGTGGGGAATCGAGGCCCACAGCAGCTGAGTAGCTCACCACTAGTGCCCCAGTGTCCTCTGCCTGCACTGGGTCCCTCTCCTCCCAGCAGTGGAGGCGAAGGTGGGCTCCCAAACGCTTTGTTTCTCTCTGTGTAGCAGGCTGAGCACAGGGCTCTGTGACTGGGGGCTGGCGAGCAGTTTTCTCCTTGTCCCTTGTCTCCATTAGCCCTCCAGGCAGGCTTAGTCCTGGGCACAGATCCTTGGTGCCACCAGCCATGCAGTTGAAGCTGCCACCTGCTCACTTACATGACAACCGGTATACTGACCCTCCTTTGGACCAAATATCAACCCCTTGAAATATACTTGTTGAGGTCAGTTTCACTATACACTCTCACTGACAGGCTGCTGTGCATCCAGCCCTGTGCCAGGCCCTGGGGACACAGTGAGAGAGATGGAGTCACCTTATGGAATTTTCAGTCTTGGGGATAAATCAGTGTGGGCACACTTTAAAATTACAGTTGGACTGAGCCCTCCAAATGACAGGCAGGGGCAAGTGGAAGGGGGCGGGGTGTGGAATGGGCCAGCCTGTGGAGGGGCTGCTGTACACTCGAGTGGAGATGTGTCAGGGAAGACCTCTCTCCAGAAGTGACATTCTAGGTGAGACATACAGGCTGAGCCCGAGCTGGGCTGTCACAGAGGGGTGTGGGGAGCACTCCTGTCAGAGGGGAGAGCGTATGTAGAGCTGAGATCCCGAGGAAGCCTCGCCTGCCTAGCCAGTCCCACGTCAACACACAGGCGCCCCCCAGGCTCATTCATTCATTCAATCAATGATCATTTATCAATTGGAAATTTCTAATTGAGATGGTTCACCTTCTCCTCCATTCCTTTATCCTCTATTCCCTGATGCCCATCCCCTTTCAGGCTTGGTGTTGGGCAGGGGGACACAGAATTAAATCAGTTGTGGTCCCTGCCCTGGAGTTGCTCACAGTCTAGGGTGGGAGACGGGCCCTTAAACACAACACCATGTGATCAATGGATACTGAGACCCTTATTCCAGGCTGGGGCGGTGGTAGTCAGGGAAGATTTTCCAAAATTGGAGGCAGGAAAGGGGAGGTGGGCAAAGGTTCAGAGCATGCTCAAAAGTACAAAGCCCCAGAGTAAAGCTGCTGGGAAAGGCCCTGAATGTCAGCCTGTAGCAGAGACTGGCTGTCCTCTAATATCCATACTCCTTTCTTTCCACAGTAATGAGACATGGCTGCTTGGAATAAAGACTACATTTCCCAGCCTCCTTTGCCTCTAGGGGAGCCATGTGACTCATGTGGCCAATTAGGATTGAGCAGTAGTACAGTAGGTAGTTTTAGGTTTGTTCCCTTAAAGGAGAGTGGTCTGCCCTCTCCTCTACCTTTTCTTCTCATTGGCCAGAAGGTGAACTTGTCTCGCCTTGGACCATGTGAACCAAGGCAACAGCCCAGGAAAGACAGAGCAACAAGACAGAAGCAACCAGCCATTGGACTGTTTATGTATGAATTACTTTATGAGGGACAAATAAACTTTCTTATTCAAGCCAGTGCTATTTGGCATCTCTGCCTTAGAAGCTAAACCTATACCCTAGCTAATAGCCAGGCTAAAGGCTATTATGCCCTAGGGCCCAGAGATTGGTCAGAGTTCTGCGAGGTTGTGGCGGGGGTAGGAGAAATGGGTTTGACACTGTCAGATTTGCAATTTTGGAAGATCTGTCTGACTGCAGAGCATAAGATGGTTTGGAAGGAAGAGAAACAGGAGGCCAGGAGACCAGAGAAGGTGGTGATGCCTTAGAATGGGGCAGAGATATCCAGGTCTGACCCAGAGCATGCCTGATCTATCAGTCAGTTCAGTCGCTCAGTAGTGTCTGACTCTTTGCAAACCCATGGACTGCAGCACGCCAGGTCTCCCTGTCCATCACCAACTCTTGGAGCTTGTTCAAACTCATGTCCATTGAGTTGGTGACGCCATCCAACCATCTCATCTTCTCGTTTCCTTCTCCTCCTGCCTTCAATCTTTCCCAGCATCTGGGTCTTTTCTAAGGAGTCAGTTCTTTGCATCATATAGCCAAAGTATTGGAGGTTCAGCTTCAGCATCAGTCCTTCCAATAAATCTTCAGGACTGATTTCCTTTAGGACTGAAAAGATTACAGATTTATTTACATACATTTTAAACAGGACAAGAAATCATTTTCCCACCCTAGTTAATATTTACAGATTATTTCAATTGGAAATTTAAAAAAATCAAAACATAGCAATCCTAAGTAACTTAATCATGTCCCGTTTATCTCCCCGGCAACCCCCCTTCACCATATTTATTACAACATGCTTGCTGCTCTCTCTTCACCCTGCCCTCTTAAGTGAGCCAAGACTGCAGGGACAGCAGCTCAACTAGGAAAAGTCACAGTCTGCTTCAAGCTTTTCCATGTACTGGGTCAAAAAGGAAGCAGTCACTGAGTTGGTCCTCAAACATGTGGACTGAATTACTTTGAATGAGGTGATTAAAAGAATGAATAGATAGTGGTTAAAGGGAACAATTAAGAATGACCATTTATGGGGGGAGGCAGTATTGCTCTGTTAGTGTAGGTCAGAAACAGGGTTCTCTAAAATCTCTGCAGCCATTTATTTACATACATTCTAAACAGTTATATTTAAAATTTGTTAAACAGTTAATACCCTTAAAATATAAAGTCAACTGTTTACGATACTAAAAACTGTTTATGACACAAGATATTTTAAAAATCAAATCTGGGAATTCAATTCCCTTTTGACTCCAGCGATCAGTTTCTTGAGACCATGGATGTCTGGGAAACTGGTCAGTCTTGTGGTCCAAGGGACTCTGTAAAGGCCTGCCCTATATGTTCCTGCAAACCTAGGCCTGGAAATCAGTCTTGCAGAATCTGGCCTTCAGCTGTCATTGAGGCCCCACTCTCCTCTGGGGCTTGGTAAATTTGAGATGCACACGCACAAAAACACTCACAGACTCACACAGAGGCACACACACACACACGCATAGAGGCACAGTTGAACTCACACAGAAACACAGATATATAGAAACAGACATGGTAGTCTCACACGCGCACACACACGCACACACACGTGTCTGTCTGGAGGCCTCTAAGGCCCTGCCCAGGGCTGGCTCCACCAGAGCTAGCCATGGGGTTAGCTCTTACACGGGGCTGCCCTCCAGAAGAAAGGCTGGAAGCCCTCACCTGGCAGGCTGAGTGAATGGCTTCCTCCCTGGATGGGAATGTTTTCTTGTGCCCAGGCAGTGGCTGAGAGCCAGCTGGTCCTGTGGCTCCTGTGGCCATCCACACGGCCGCACTTTGACATCAGGACGACAGACTGGCCCTGCAGGCCAGCAGTTTAGGAAAACACAGAGGTAATAGGGCCTTGGGAAAGGAATTCTCACCCAGCTGTCGGTCTTCTCAGGCAACACAGCCGGAGCACCACTGACTCCACTTACAGCCTCTCAGAACCACTATGACGGGCATTTGTGGGATTATATGTATGGGTGCAGGGCCATGGGTCAGGTGCTGTGGGCCACACCCACAGGGGTAGGGGGAGAAGGGGAAGTGGCTCATCATTTATTTTTGGATCCTGACACATTCCGACAGGGTTATTCGTGGCTGGATCCCCAGTCCTTAGCACAGTGTTTAGCACACACTAGATGCTCAATAAATGTATTAGGATAAAAGTAACAAAGGAGATGACTATTAGTTTCATTTTGCAGACATGGAAATTGAGGTTCAGAAAGGCGATTTGCTCAAGGTCATGAGTCAACCAAGAGACAGAGATGGAAACTGAACCCAGGAACTGTGGGAGTCTCAAGCCCCAGTTTAGGCATCAAGTCTCATTGCTCATTCAAGTTTACTCAGACTGAACTGAGTAAACCGTGAGTTCTCAGGCAGTTCTTATTGCCCCCAGTAAGCCAAGGGGCCTGGAGGTCCTCCAAGTCTATCTTCACTACTTAGTCTCAGTTGCCTTGTCTGTACAATGGGTTGAATAATTGGATATCAGGTATGAGGGCACGAGGTTGGCTTATAAGAATTGTAACTTTCCTCTTTATCACTGATGTGGATTTATATTTTGAGCCCCCATTTCATTGTAGCAGAAGCAGAATCTCAGTCATCTGGGGGCCCCTCGCTGGGGGCTGTGTCTGCAGTGGGGAGAGCACAGGTGAGTTTTCAGTGGCAGGTGAAGGGGTGAGGGCATACCCCCTGGCTTGTCACTACCCCACACTGGCCCCCACTGAGATGCTCTCCTGCCTCCTTGGCCTTTGAGATCAGCCCTCAGATGTCACAGCTACACTGTCCCCTGTTCCCAACTCCTAGTCGTCCAGCTTGGCTCACTCTCAGCACCCCCTGGGTGTGTACTCCTGGTCCAGCTTCAACACTTGCTTAACAAATCTCTCCACCTCAATTTTTCTCGCCTGTGAAGTGGGTATATAATAGTGCCACCTGCTTCCTAGGGCTGCTTGTCAGAATAAACAAATCAGTCGACATAGAAGGCTTGAAACAGCACCTGGAGCATCATAACTGCTCAGTTAGGTCTTGTTTTGTTTTTTAGCCATTACTGATAACTGTCCTGCTCCAAGGGCTCAGCTCAGGACAGGAGTGGGGTCAGTGGCCTCGGTCTCAGGTCACCTATATGCCTGCCCTCTCTTCCTGCCTGGTGAGGACAGATAGGACCACCCAGGCGGGGCCCATCCTGGTGATGAGGCAGCACGTCGGGAGCTGTGCCCAGGCAGGGGTGGAGGGCCCACCTGCAGGAAACATCAGCCCATGTGCCCCTCATCTGCAGACCGCTGGTGACAACTTCCTCTCTGGGGCCCGCCTCCTGGACCTCTCTGCCACCCCACCCTGCCCCCACTGCTGGAGGGAGAGTTTCCATAGTGTTGATCTGAGCCCAGCCCTGGCCTGCTCCCACGCCCTCCAGGGTGCCCCATCACTGCCAGGTCCCAACCAGAAGCCTTAGTTGACTTTCAAAGTCCAACTTGACCTTACTCCCACTGTGCTTTGTTTAGCCTTCACCACCCTATCTCCACATGCTCCCTTCTTTCAGATTCCACACTTTGGCTGCTGCCGTTTTCCCGCCTGGATGGTCCTCTCCTGTGGCTACAACACTTAAAATGTAGCCTATCCTTCAAGATCCAGCTACACGGCTGGCCCTGGGCCTGGCATGATGGCATAGCCAGAACCAGGCTGGCTCAGCAGTGGGAGGGCAGGGATAGAGATTCAGGCAGAGCCCCTCCTCCCAGAAAAATGCTCAGGAAAGGTTTCCATGAGGACAAGAGGAGAACCAGGCAGGCAGATGGGCTGTTTGCAGGTGGCCAGTGGGTCTTGGCACAAGGACTGCTATTTGGGAGGCAGGGAGGCTGGTAGGTAAGTGAGCTGGACTTGCTGGATTTGAGGCTAGCTTCTTTGTGGTGACCTCAGGCCAGTTACTTTACCTCCCTGAGCCCGTTTCTGCCTTTTTCAGTGGGGACTGAAGTAGTTGCTACTTCATAGGATGATTGTGAGGACAGAATGATATATGATACTCATTTCGTGTGTAGACAGTGGGTAGCATACAGTAAATGCACAACAGATGACGGCCTTTATTAGTGCAGACTCTGGGCATTTGACAGATACAAGTCAGGACTTCAGACCCACAGGTGCTGGGCTCCAGGCAGACAGTTTCAAAGCTGCAGCTTGTGGCTTGGATGGGAGAACCAAATAAGAATACTAATAGCATATACTATTTGGGGACTTTCTATGGGTTTGACTCGGAGTGGGCATTTTGTAGGAATTACTCATAAAATCTGCATCACAATCCGGCAACACAAGTATGTTCTCATGGACCCTGTTGGAGAGTGAATCATGTCTCCACGGAAAACATGTTCAAGCCCTAACCCCTGCTACCTTATCTGAATACAGGGTCTTTGTGTTGAACCGCACGGTTCCGCCCTGGAGTCCGTCGCCCAAGACCACCAAGACACAGGATCGATGCAAATAGCAAGAGGATTTATTGAACCGGCGCGCCGGGGTTCTGTCCTCCTTAAGCAAGGAGCGAACCCCGATGACAGTTACAGAACAGTTTTTAAGCACAAAAAACCACATTGGGCGGGGAGGTATAGATATATCATGATTGGTCACAATACTGCTGACCTTTACAAGGATAGGCTTGTGAGGGTCTGGCGACATAATTCTGCGGATAACACACAGTTTACACAACTTGTTTTTCTGACTCTCTGGAAAGTCAAACCTTCCAGGTCAGGGTCTGTAAGCCTCCAGGTCAGGGTCTGTGAGTCACAAATAACAGAGATAACCTTTCAGTTGGTCTGGAAAATCCCTAAATCTTACAGGTTACTTCCTCACATTTGCAGATGTAATCACATTACAATGAGGTCAGACTATTTTAGAGGGGACCTTAATCTGATGATTGGTGAACTTGTAAGAGAGGAAAATTCGGATACACACACGGAGGGAAGCTGGCCATGTGACCATGGAGGCAGCCATTGGAGTTTTGCTGCTACAGGTCAAGGAAGGCCAAGGAGGGCTGCAACAATCAGAAGCTGGGAGAGAGGCATGGAAGAGATTCTCCCTCAGGGTCCTCAAGAAGGAACCAGTCCTGCCGACACCTTGGCATCAGAGTTCTGGCCTCCGGAACTGGGAGATGATAAATATCCATTGCTTGAAGCCACCAAGTTTGTGGTAATCTGTTTACAGCAGACATAGGAAGTGAACACAGCCCCATTTCACAGATGAGGAAACTGAGACTCAGAGAGGTTAAGCCATCAGCCCAAGGCACACAGCTGGCAAGTGTCAAGGTCAAGGTCTGAACCTGGGGATGCCTTTCTCCAAAACTCCTGCCCCTGATCAAGGGCATGTTGGCCTGATCACATTGTTTTGTGGTTCTTTGTGCCCAGGGCTCGCATGGGTCCCTGTGCACCCAGGGCTGGGTCAAAGGGCTGCTCAGCATGGGCAGACTAAAGGCAGGCACGGGGGTCCGGCCGGAGACCCCGAGCCTTGTGCGCAGGGAGTGCCCTGTGAGCCACATTGTAGGTCCTCGGGCCTACAGGCTTCAGGCTCTTTGTGTCTGGGGGGGCGTGGGTCTGAAGGAGCATCTAGCCGGTGCTGAGGGCCCTAGATGAGGCC
This sequence comes from Oreotragus oreotragus, assembly GCA_006410675.1. Lineage (NCBI taxonomy): Eukaryota > Metazoa > Chordata > Mammalia > Artiodactyla > Bovidae > Oreotragus > Oreotragus oreotragus. Next base: position 3,450 of record SJYX01019153.1, on the reverse strand, counting down.
AGCCCATGGTCTCAGAAGACTCAGGTTCTAATCTCAGCCTTCCTTTTCTCCAGCCTCCTGTCCTTGGGTAAGTGACCTCACCTCTCCAGGGCACAGTTTCCTCATCTGGAAGATGGGCCCGAGGCTCTTGGGGTGGGCAGCAGGGCAGGAGACAAAGAACCATTGTGGCTGGCCCCACCCTCACCCTCAGGGCTCCCCCCGCCAGGAGGTGATGTAGGGATGGTTGCCCCAGGGATGGGAGGGGCTGGCCCTGGATTCCCTCTGGGAAACAGGAAGTTTAGGCTGCCCAGGTCACCGCCCCAGCCACAGGAAACCAGCTGATCCTCTCCTCTCCCATCCCACCCCAGGAAGGGACTTGCTGTATGATCAACAGCCCAGTGCAGTTTCTGAGAGTGACTCTCAGAGCTGCTGGGGCCCAAGATAGTATCCAGTTGCCCCATTTTATAGGATGGGCTGCTGAGGCCTAGAGAGGGGAAGGGACTTGCCCCAGGACACACAGCTCCCAGGGGAGACAGGAGTGGAACTCAGGACCTGTGACTCTCAGAAGCTCAGCAGCTGCTGTGGTGATAATGGATCTTGGTCTCTGACTTTCATTCAGACTTAGCTGCATATGTTACATATGAGAGCTTATCCAGTCCTCACACCCCTGCAGTGTAGGCACAGTGATGACCCCTGTTTTACAGATGAGGCACCCCAGGCCATACTGCTAGTAGGCAGTAGAGTCAAGAGTTACACTCAGGCAACAGGAGCTGGGCTTCTGTTATGAAAGTCTTCCCCGATGGCCCAGTGGTAAAGAATCTGCTTGCAGTGCAGGAGAAAGGAGATGCAGGTTTGATCCCTGGGTCAGGAAGATCCCCTGGAGGAGGAAATGGCAATCCACTCCAGAATTCTTGCCTGGGAAATCCCATGGACAGAGGAGGCTGGCGGGCTATAGTCNATGGCCCAGTGGTAAAGAATCTGCTTGCAGTGCAGGAGAAAGGAGATGCAGGTTTGATCCCTGGGTCAGGAAGATCCCCTGGAGGAGGAAATGGCAATCCACTCCAGAATTCTTGCCTGGGAAATCCCATGGACAGAGGAGGCTGGCGGGCTATAGTCTACAGGGTGGCAGAGTCAAACACAACCAAGCATACAGCACAAAAAATAGGAGCCAGATAGAGCCCTATAGCGTCTGACCCAATTCTCTTGTCACTGAAATAGGGAAATTGAGGCCTCAAGTGGTGAAGAGACATACGCCAAACCACACATGTAAATGTCAGACAAGCACTGGCCCCAGGCCTCTTGTGGCTGACGGTTAATTGCTTACCATCTTCCTCTTTGTCTCTACTCACAGGACCCAGGCATTCTTCATGGTAGCAGTGCGCACAGATGGAAAAAGCCCAAACAGTTTTTCTTATTCTTCCTAGCATATTGGGTTGCCATGTGACAAATTCTATCCCATAAAATCTTAGCAGATTTACTGGTTGAGGCTTCCAGAAGAGTCTTTAAATGGAGATCACCCAACTGGTATGGGCTTCCCTGGTGGCTCAGATGGTAAAGCATCTGCCTGGAGTGCGGGAGAACAGCGTTTGATCCCTGGGTCAGGGAGATTCCCTGGAGAAGGAAATTGTAACCCACTCCAGTACTCTTGCCTGGAAAATCCCATGAATGGAGGAGCCTGGTAGGCTACAGTCCATGGGGTTGCAAAGAATCAGACATAACTGAGCAACTTCACTTTAGCTCTTTGCTGGTCCCTTTCTTCCCATTTAGAACACAGACAAGGTGTTGGAGTCAGTCAGTCAGTTCAGTCGCTCAGTCGTGTCCGACTCTTTGCAACCCCATGAATCGCAGCAGCCAGGCCTCCCTGTCCATCACCAACTCCCGGAATTCACCCAAACTCATGTCCATCGAGTCAGTGATGCCATCCAGCCATCTCATCCTCTGTCGTCCCCTTCTCCTCCTGCCCCCAATCCCTCCCAGCATCAGAGTCTTTTNCTTTGCAACCCCATGAATCGCAGCAGCCAGGCCTCCCTGTCCATCACCAACTCCCGGAATTCACCCAAACTCATGTCCATCGAGTCAGTGATGCCATCCAGCCATCTCATCCTCTGTCGTCCCCTTCTCCTCCTGCCCCCAATCCCTCCCAGCATCAGAGTCTTTTCCAATGAGTCAACTCTTCATATGAGGTGGCCAAAGTACTGGAGTTTCAGCTTTAGCATCATTCCTTCCAAAGAACACCCAGGGCTGATCTCCTTCAGAAGGGACTGGTTGGATCTCCTTGCAGTCCAAGGGACTCTCATGAGTCTTCTCCAACACCACAGTTCAAAAGCATCAATTCTTCGGCGCTCAGCTTTCTTCACAGTCCAACTCTCACATCCATACATGACCACAGGAAAAATCATAGCCTTGACTAGACAGATCTTTGTTGGCAAAGTAATGTCTCTGCTTTTTAATATGCTGTCTAGGTTGGTCATAACTTTCCTTCCAAGGAGTAAGCGATGTTGGAGTAGAAATAGTCATTCTGTCACCCTGAGGCTGTGTGTCTGAGAATACTGTCATACGCTGAGGAAAGCCGAGAAGAGAGAGGTTAGGAGCCCAGTGGCATGAGGGTGCGTCTCTCAGCCTGGGATTGCCTTCTTCAGGACTTCCTGTTACTTGAGAACAAGAACATCCTCTTGGATTTAAACCCCAGTTCAGTTTTGCAATTTAATTACTTGCTGTTAAGTGTAGTTCTGACTTCCTGTGTTTAGATTCTGAATCTTAAGTACTAATCAAGTTGTCAGGAGGACGCTGAAGAAATATCCAGTTCAGGGATTTTCAAATTTTGTGCTTTAAGGGGCCTAGAAAACCACTGATTGGATATCTACCTTTCTGTCTGTCTATCTAATCTATCTATGTCATCCGTCTATCGAGCCTCTACCTATCCATCCACCTATCTCAGTTTCCAGGCACTATGCAAGGGTTCTGTCTCTTTGCTTAAAAGAGGGCAACTCTGTTTTTCCACTAGTAAAAATGTCTGAAGGCCATCATCTCATCAGGTTCTAATGTTTAAATGTGGGGAATCTGAAACTCAGTGAGACGATGCTTGACTGAAGCTGAGAACAGCAGTGGGGAAGAGCAGAATGGGGATGAAAAAGCCTCACTGGCCCTCCCCAGGAGGAAGGGGCTGGCAGGGAAGGATGATTCTGTGTCAGACAGCAAGCATCCCTGTGAATGCAGGTGCCTCAGGGAAAGCAAAGTTGAGCCGCAGATGTACCTGGAGGGAGGGATGAATCGTGACAGAGCAGGAAAAGGGGGCAGTGATGTAACTGGGCAGGGGTGTGGAATGGGAGGAGAAGTCCCAGTCACTATGTTCTAGAGCCTGGGCTGGGGGCTGGGGGTGTATCATGAGCATGTCCAAGAGTGGCTGAACAGTGTTCAGACAACAGTGTCCAATAGAGGAAGAGAGCCAGCACCCCCATCCCTAGAGGAGAC
>SJYX01019152.1:23-13304 GCA_006410675.1 Oreotragus oreotragus | reverse complement strand
GCAGCACTGTTTATAATAGCCAGGACATGGAAACAACCTAGATGTCCATCAGCGGATGAATGGATAAGAAAGCTGTGGTATATATACACAATGGAGTATTACTCAGCCATTAAAAAGAATACATTTGAATCAGTTCTAATAAGATGGATGAAACTGGAACCAATTATACAGAGTGAAGTAAGCCAGAAAGAAAAACACCAATACAGTATACTAACACATATATATGGAATTTAGAAAGATGGTAATGAGGACCCTGTATGCAAGACAGCAAAAGAGATACAGATGTGTAGAGCGGACTTATGGACTCTGAGGGAGAAGGAGAGGGAGAGGGAGAGGGAGGGATGATTTGGGAGAATAGCATTGAAATATGTATACTATCATGTAAGAAATGAATTGCCAGTCTATGTTCAATGCAGAAAAAAAAAAAAAAGAGTGGAGGTTGGATGAAACTGGAGTCTATTATACAAAGTGAAGTAAGCCAGAAAGAAAAACACCAATACAGTATACTAACACATATATATGGAGTTTAAATTTTTCACTGAAGTGAAGTCGCTCAGTTGTGTCCGACTCTTTGTGACCCCATGGACTGTAGCCTACCAGGCTCCTCCCTCCATGGGATTCTCCAGGCAAGAGTACTGGAATGGGTTGCCATTTCCTTCTCCAGGGGATCTTCCTGACCCAGGGATCAAACCCGGGTCTCCAGCATTCCAGGCAGATGCTTTAACCTCTGAGCCACCAGGGAAGCCCCAGGACTCTACTAATACTTCCTTGGCTTGGGACTTAGAGTGCCTTATTACTGCACCTTATGTTACCTCTACTAACAACACTGAAGGGATGTGATTCATTACCTCTAGGTAATGGTAAAAGTCCCCACACTCCAGTAGGCATCTTCTGAAAACATCCCTGAAAGGAGCCTTGTTACTGCCAAGTGGGAATATAAGACCATACTTTCAATGTAATCTTGATAATGCAGGGGCTGGAGGTCAGTACCACCTGGCAAGAATGGAAATCCTTACTGGCTCCTTGACCTTTTCTGACACCACATATACCCACATATTGGGGCACTTTGTTAAAGTCTGGTCAGGGTAGAAGCCCAGGATCCATACTCAGACTTGGGTGACATGGGTGGGTGTAAGAACAGGTATGTGTGTTTGTTCTGAGGGTAGTGACGGTTTGTTGCAGTAGAGTGCTTATTTTATAAAAGCAGTCTTCCTAGGCTACCTCTTTCCTGGTCTATTTATTACCAAAAGCAAAATTTGTTTGAGGTCTTATTGTTTGTCTATTGTCATTTCCAAGTTGCTGGATTCTTCAGCTACAAGTCTAGGATGCATGATGAATAAAAACAATTAAACCTGGGGAACTCCCCACTGTATTATTTCTCGTGTCTTGAGCTCCCTAGCTAGTCTGATTTTTCCAATCTTTCAAAATGTTCTTATGTTTGTTATATATAATATCCAGTACTTTTAGTTGTATTTAGCAGAATAAAGTGGAGAAGGCGATGACACCCCACTCCAGTACTCTTGCCTGGAAAATCCCATGGATGGAAGAGCCTGGTGGGCTGCAGTCCATGGGGTTGTGAAGAGTCAGACACGACTTAGCGACTTCATTTTCACTTTTCACTTTCATGCATTGGAGAAGGAAATGGCAACCCACTCCAGTGTTCTTGCCTGGAGAATCCCAGGGATGAGGGAGCCTGGTGGACTGCAGTCTCTGGGGTCGCACAGAGTCGGACACGACTGAAGTGACTTAGCAGCAGCAGCAGCAGCAGAATAAAGAGGCAAAATTATATCTATTCTATCTTCTAGAGGAAGGAGTGACTTTCATGTACATTTTTAAAATTAAATTTTGATAACCACTTCCAGTTAACAATTCACATGACAATTTTTTAAGTCTGAAAACTTACACTCAGAGCATTTAAGTGTTTGTTTCAATTTTTGAATCCTTGACATTTACATACATCCTTTGACAAGATACCTATCATTCTTGTTTGTTTTATGATCTTCTACAATGTCATTTATTTTTCATGAGTTTCTTTCATATTAAGACTATCAGACTTCTTGGTATCTCATACATTGCTTAGTGCTGTACTGTGCTCAGTTGCTCAGTTGTGTCTGACTCTTTGAGACTTCATGGACTGTAGCCCACCAGCCTACTCTGTCCATAGGATTTCACAGTCAAGAATACTGGAATGGGTTGCCATTTCCCCCTCTAAGGGATCTTCCCAGCCCAGGGATCAAACCTGGGTCTCCTGCATGGGCAGGCAGATTCTTTACCACTGAGCCACTAGGGAAACCAATGCATGTATTAAGTGTTTAATAAATACTTACTGAAAAAAATGAGAGTGAATTCTTATACCTTTATTATTTGTGATTAATTTTATTAAATATTTTATTCATTTTATTCTGGATTATTTATAAACCTTTCCTTTACTTTTTTTATAGCTTACCCATAGCCCAATACTAATATGTGGTTTAGGAGGCTATTACCAGGGTAGCTGTGGGGACTCAGAAGGGAAAGTAGTGCCTATTTTCAAACTGGATGTCTATGCAATTCAAAGTCCCTTTGAAATTTTGTAGATCTGCAAATCAGGGCAGATCTGAAATGGTATTTTTGGAAGTAAAGATTTGTGAGCCTCTTCTTGGTTCACAGCAACTCGATTCAGCTTCACCCATCACCTTGAAGTCAGCCCTTCAACAATCACAGGCACTAATAGCATTTTCTTCCTTTCATTGATTTTTCAGACTGAATGCACAGTCTTTCTCTGACTGGCACATGCTATTGTGCTATGCTGCAGTTCTTCCTAGCCCCCTCTATTACCCTGTGTGATGCCGCTCAAATCCCTAATTGCCCTTCTGGATACTGCTACAGCAGCTAGTAAAAGAATTCTGCAGGCTCAGATTGCCATGAGGCCAGCAGCTACATATTCTTCCACCATTGCTATGTCAGTTTCAACATATGCTCACTATTATACCTGTTGTTTTTAGCACCAGGATCTTTCATTTTTCTCTGTTACACTTTAGTGTTTAACTTAATTCAGAATGAGAATTCAATCAATGTGACACATTCATGCCTTAAACTCGAAACATGTTGATCATATACTTAAAAGTATACCTCAATTCAGATTGAACAAGTATGATCTACTCGGTAAAACTATGGAAAACATGTCTGATTTTTGTGAGTGACAAGGAACAAATTCTACAGAAATATATAATTATGTTGACCAGGATGGAGCAAGATAATGTGGGGCTTTGACTTTTCGTGACAGGTGGTCCTGGAGGTAGCCTAATCATGACATCTTGAATATAGTGATATCTTATGTTAGAGGACCAGATAACAAATTCCCAGGTACAGTTTTTCCTGCTCCACTGGGATCTTAACCATTACTATAATAAATGTTAAGGTACTGTGAAAAATATTTTACATAGATTATTTTAATTAATTATGAACTCTATGATGTAAGTACTATTATTACCCCACCCCAAATTAAAGAAACTGATAGAGGGGGTTCCCAGGTGGCTAAGTGGTAAAGAATCTGCTTGCAAATGCAGGAGATTCAGGTTTGAACCCTGGGTTGGGATGATTCCCTGAAGGAGGAAATAGCAACCTGCCCCAGTATTCTTGCCTGGAGAGTCCCATGGACAGAGGAGTCTGGCCAGGGGCAGTCCATGGGGTCACAAAGAGTCAGACATGATTTAGCAAAGCACACACACAAAGGACATTCCTAGGATTAAACATCAAGTTCATCTAACTTGTAAGCCCATGCTGTTAAATATATACTGTACCATATTTCAGTAGCCTGTGTACATTGTTATTTGCCTTGCTTCAATCATGCGTTCAGGAGTGCTGAAATAAAAGCATCAGCAGAATTTAAGTAGTAGTAGGAAGAGCACAGCAGCAACTTTCTTCACCAGTAATGAGTATGAAAATAAATATAGTAGTATTTTTAAATGAATATATTACTTAATTCTTTACATATTCTAAATATTAATAATTTAATGTTAAGGAATTTTAATCACTGTACAACTCATTAGACTGGTGCCTGGTGCTGCAATATTAGGAAGTCATTGTTTACAACACACTTGATAGACTATGAGAAACTAAAATAGGGGAAGTAAATCGTTGAAAATATGTCCAACTGAACTAAGCACATCTAGATTCTTGTAGATTTGAGAGTCTACATATTCATGGTATCTGCTTCCATAAAAGCCTTGGCTATGCCTTTGCTTTCTCCTTTCTAACATGACAGCTAAGTAATCTAACAGACTACTAGCTTTGTTTGGGTCAATGGTACTCATATCCTAATGTATAAAAACTGTCATTTTACAAGCATGATTATCAATTTGACTTGCTGTGGAAAGCTAATGTAAGGAAGATTTTGGGAAGAAGTCACAAATGATATCCTTTATATTACTGCCAATCTTCTTTTTTGTTCTTTGGACAGGGTCCTGCTGGCAGTTCAGAACTATTTAGGCAACGTTTGAATTTACAGTTTGAAAATGAAGATTCATTTCAGGGTTTTGGCCAGGATGGATGAACAATGTGAACCACCAGCCGAGGTCTTTACTACTCCGGTTTTGACTCTAACATATAAGGATCAACACAAGTGTCTGTACTATATCTCCTAGTAATTTTGATTATTAATGTACAGAGAAAACCAGCATATATAATGTACAGGCTTCCTTTGAAACAAAAGGTTCAGTTTCTTCTCCCTCTATTCTTTATCAGAATGGTTAAAATTTCTCAGCATGGGTAGCGTAGACTCTGCTCTGTAATTTTCTCTTCGCACCTACTAGTGAAGATGACAAAGATTCCTGCAAGTACCCCAAAGGCAGCCATGGAGAATGAGGGAGCACACAATCTGAATTACTGGTCTAGAGATAATTTAGCTTTGACTATACATTTTTCTCTGTTCTTCTAATTACCACTTTTATTTCAGAACTTTATTTCTTACAATTCTATTGTTTTGTATCACCAAATAATCTTCACAGTAGAATTGTTCTTTATCCCCCTTTAAGGTCCCATTATATATGATGGCATTATTAGTAAATATGATAATGCTTCACTGAAGGTATCATAGCCTTTTATATGCCATATTTAAAAGAAGTTAGTGTTTCATCTTTTTACCTGTTGTATTTTGCAGGGTATGTCATAAGATAGTATTGATGCTTTTGATCTTCTTGATGTCTAGGGATCTGATGGCAAAGGCAAAGAAATGTAAGGAGGAAAAGACATAAAATGATAGAGACTCAGAATTTCACAAAAGGGAATGATTGACTTTCCATCTTTATAAGTTCACATCTGTGGATTCTTTTACTTTTCAGAGCATCTAACAGTTCATTCTTAGTCTTCATCATATAAACTATTTATAAGAATGAAAGAGCATGGATTCTTGTATATATTAAACAGATATTTACTAAAAACCTAGTGTATCACAGGTGCTATGGGAATAAAATTGACGAAGACTACAAGTTCTCTGTTTGAAATATGCTCAAAAATTATGGAGGGAGAAAATATACATAGTACTGAAAAAAATAATACAAGGCTAACTATATATGCATCAAAAAAATCAACTATATATACATCAATGAAAATTATATAGAATCAGTAGTCTTTCACTTCAGGTATAGGAGAAAACGTTCTCTGAAGTAGTAGTAGTAGTAGGAAAAGCACCTACAAAATACCTAATTCTGTGTGAAACTGTCTTCAGGATACATTGAAGTTCTTAGGTGAGGGACTTCTCCTAGGCCTCTTTCCCACTAAATAATATGTGGTGAGTTCAGTACATGTAGAATTGAGCAGCAGATGAATAAAAAAGAAAGTTTGACTTGAGGAAAGATGCTGATATCAAAAATACAAGGGGGACACAAATATTCAGTCTATGCATGTATGCATGCTAAGTTGCTTCAGTCATGTCTGACTCTATGTGACCCTATGGACAGCAGCCCACCAGGCTCCTCTGTCCACAGGATTCTCTAGGCAAGAATACTGGAGTGGGTTGCCATTTCAGTCTATAGCACATTCTAACTGTTAATTAGCCAAAAAGGAATAAACAATAAATGTAACACAATTAGGAAACTTTAAATACTGAAATCAAATTCCACCTTTTCTTTTATTCTTATTTAGCAAACTTGTTGGCACATAGTCATCAAAACACAGGAGGGAGTTTAAACAGTTATGGAGAGTTGGGGATAACTGAAAGTGGCTTTTTTTACAGCTGTCCTTAAATAAAAATATAAGTTATGGACAATTTGCATGGATCATTTCTTGTTTAATTATCTACTGTAATCTTTAAATCAACATTTACCTTGAAGACAAGGGAGCAAGATTTATAGCAAAATTTGCACAGTCTTATAATTGGACTAGATTTGAGTATAAAGTAACAGTTTCATATTCACACAATTCAAGTCCTAAGTGTAGATTTAATAAGAATGTATTTTTTTAAGGAAAAGTATGTTGTTTTATTGCCAAAATGATAAAAATTGCAGGAAATGATTTGTCTTATTTGCTTTGGGGGCTAAAGAACACCATCAAATTCTTTACTTTCTCTGCAGACAGAAATATAGTCTAAGTCTTTATTTTAAAAAATGCATAAAGAGAATTTATCTTTCAGAGATTGGAGTGGATTTAATATTTTAGTATTCTTTGAAAGCAACATTAATTTCCTGGGGATATTTTTATGCACCCACCTGATTCATTGGCTGAAATCCCTAATGTTTAATTATTTTCTGCTTTCTCAACCAAGATAACACTTTTTAAGCTACTTTTGCTATGTTTCTAATAACAATGCAATATGGAATTTGTGAGAATATTTTATATGATAAAATAGTATCAGTACAGATACTGCTTAGAAAATTGTGAGAATTATCATGGGATGCTTAATGTTTGTAGTTTGAATTATACATTTTGTTAAGGTAATGTTAAGACCCGCTAAAATAGACTCCTTTTTTTTTTTTTTTTTTAGAATTTGGTGTGTATGTGTGTGTTTTACTGAAGTAGTTGATTTACAGTATTGTGTTAGTTTCAGGTGTACAACATAGTGATTTGGGTATTTTGTAGATCTGTTGTTGTTTAATTGCTAAGTCATGCCTGACTCTAGTGATCCCATAGACTGTAGCCTGCCAGGCTCCTCTGTCCATGGAATTTCCCAGGCAACAGTACTGGAGTGGGTTGCCAATTCTTTCTCCAGGGGATCCTCCCAGGTCTCTTGCATTGGCAAGTGGAATCTTTACCACTGAGCCACCAGGGAAGTCCTTTTGTAGATTATATTCAATTATAGGTTATTATAAAATATTGGATTATAATTCCCTGTGCTATACAGTAAATCTTTTTGCTTGTCTATTTTATACTAAAAGTTATAATTTATATGTGGATTCTAAAAAATAATACAAATGAATCTTTTCCCCCAAATTTTAACTTCAAAAGTCAACAAAGCAAAATCCAATCCTCTTGACCCTTTTACTCTGAACATTTTTATTATATTCATATCTAGTTACATTCAAAATAGCTGAAGACATGACTCCTGGTGCAAGTTTTTACTTTTACTTTAAACTTGCTAAAATTATGACTATCAAATATCTAGTAAGGGATTTAGAAGAAAAATATATTTTGGTTTTAGTTCTGCAGAGAATGCAGAGAGATCCCTTTGCCTTTCGTTAGAAGATAAGCTCCTTGATGACAACAACCATGATTTACCTGGTATTCCTTAGGGCTTGGCCTAACACAGACAGGATTTCACTGAGTAAATGTTAAATTAATTAATTGTATTGTTGTTACTGAGGCTTTATATTCCATATATTACTTATATGTCGAATCTAAAAAATACAACAAACTAGTGAATATAACAAAAAGGAAACAGACTCACAGATATAGAAACTAGTTGTTACCAAAAGGGAGAAGGAAAGGGGGAGAGAGGTAAAATCTACTTTGTATAAAATAAGCTACAAGGATATATTGTACAATGCAATCAATATAGCCAGTATTTCATAGTAACAATAAATGGAGTATAACCTTTAAAAATTAATCACTATGTTGTATACCTGCAACATTTAATATCATACCTCAGCTATATCTAAATTTTAAAGAAGGAACATTACAAAGAGTATGAAAAGATCAAATTCCTTTCATCACATGTGTATTTAATTTGCTATCTACCTAACTGGGTTAACCAGATTGTCAAAAGAACAGATTAACTGATGGCTAATTTAACATCAGTCATGAAGGAGAATGTATATGCATAGCCAGTGGTGTTATGTATTGAATCACTTCAAGACATACCCGCAAATGACCTCAAGCCTGTAGTATTTCCTCCTGCCATCCTATTCCTTATGAATACCATTTATTCCCATGCCTTCTGTAAACATTTCTATGTATCAGATTCCAAAGATCTGATCTAGTTCTTTTCATGTGTTCTATTTGTCTCTCATTTCTAATTGCCTACTAGACATTTCTAACTGTAAATCCTGACAAAATATCCTTGTATTATGGCATACAAGCACATTTCATTTTTTGCCTTGTCCATTTTGCTCCTCTTCTTGATTTCCTCTGCTCATTAATGCCATTACCAGCTTCCAAATCACATGTATTTTAAAATTAAGACACATCCTTGATTCTTCTCTCAGTGATCTTTTTTCCAGTCTTCTACCAAAACTCATCTTTTCTTCCCTTCCAAATATCCATCGCACCATCTATGTTCTTTGCTTTTCTACTCCAACACCCTTTCTAATTTTTGTGTTGATTACTGGAATTGCCTTCTTAATGAATGCCTGTCTTTATCTTCTCCTTCTACAAACATATTAGCAGCATTTTATTTGTTGGCAGCATTATTGCCTATGTCACTGTTGTATTAATCAGGGTTCAACTGAAGAAACCAAACAATAGGATAGATAGATAGATAGATCAATAGATGGGAGATGTATTATGAGGAATTAGATCATGCTATTATTGAGTCTGAGATAGTCCTGCCATCTACAAGCTACAGGCTCAGCAGAACCAGTGGTGTAAATCCAGTACAATTCCAAAGGCCTAAGAGCCAGGGAATCCACTAGTGTAAGTCCCAGTTGATAGGCCTGAAAACCGGGAACACTGATGTCTAAGGGCAGTTCAAGCAGAAAGCAAAGTCAACTTTTCTCTGCCTTTTGGCTTCAGTGGATTTGATGATACTCACAGACATTTATTGAGGGGATCTTCTTTACTCAGTCTGCTTATTCAAATGCTATTTCTTCCAAAAATCCTCTCACAGACATACCTAGAAGTAATGTTTTTACCAACTTTCTGGATATCTCTTAGCCCAGTTGACACCTAAAATGAACCACCACAATTACCTTTATTGGTTCCTCATATTGAAGCTTCTTGTTCTTAAAGACTGAGCACTAAGTACAACTTCCTCCATGTAATCATAACATCATCATCCTTGGCAGTATGATGTTTCTATATTCTACCTTCTTATGGCTCTTTATCAGTACCATTAACACATGTGCTCCTTTGTTTTGTGGTTGACTGTATAAACATTTTCTTTTTCTTTCTAGGGGACATTTTAACTGAGGGTAGAAACATAAATGTACTAGAATTAGAAATGAAACGGTCCCATTTTATTTACCAATATCTAAGTCCCCTGGAGAAGGAAATGGCAATCCACTCCAGCACTCTTGCCTGCAAAATCCCATGGACAGAGGAGCCTCATAGGCTGCAGTCCATGAGGTCGCAAAGAGTCAGACATGACTGAGCGACTTCACTTCATTTCACTTTAAGGAAGTTCTTAAAAGATGCTTGCTCCTTGGAAGAAAAATTATGATCAACCCAGACAGCATATTAGAAAGCAGAGACATTACTTTGCCAACAGAGGTCTGTCTAGTCAAAGCCATGGTTTTTTCAGTAGTCATGTATGGATGTGAGAGTTGGACTATAAAGAAAGCTGAGCACTGAAGAATTGATGCTTTTGAGCTGTGATTTTGGAGGAGACTCTTGAGAGTCCCTTGGACTGCAAGGAAATCCAATCAGTCCATCCTAAAGGAAATCAGTCCTTAATATTCATTGGAAGGACTGATGCTGAAGCTGAAACTCCAATACTTTGGCCACCTGATGTGAAGAACTGACTCACTGGAAAAGACCCTGATACTGGGAAAGATTGAAGGTGGGAGGAGAAGGGGACAACAGAGGATTAGATGGTTGAATGGCATCACTGACTCAATGGACATGAGTTTGAGTAAACTTTCGGAGTTGGTGATGGACAGGGAAGCCTGGCATACCACAGTCCAAGGGGTCACAAAGAGTTGGACACAACTGAGTGACTGAACTGAACTGAACTGAAGGAAGTTCTGAGCTCATATTTTGTACTCAAGACGGAAGAGACAGACTATTAGAGCTGCAAGGGTCATCAAGGTTTACATAGTAAACATTTTCTATGGAAACCCAGAGAGTTTAAGTGACTTATGCAAGGTCACACAGCAAGTTAGTAAGTTTCATCACTTAAAATCCCAAGATTTTCAGTGAACTACAAGTGCATTGCATTCCAGTAAGACCTATTTCCAATTAAAGCAATGGAAATGAAAGAAAAAAAAATGAAGTACTCTAAACATTCATTTTCAATGAACTTCATTCAGCATATATTTATATTAATAGGTTTCATATTGGATATGGATGACATTCAAATTAAATCTGTGTTTAAGTAAAGTAAAGTCACTCAGTCGTGTCTGACTCTTTGTGACCCCGTGGACTGCAGCCCACCAAGCTCCTCAGTCCATGGGATTCTCCAAGCAAGAATACTGGAGTGGGTTGCCATTTCCTTCTCCAGGGGATCTTCCCAACCCAGGGATCGAACCCAGGTCTCCCGCATTGGAGGCAGATGCTTTAACCTCTGAGCCACCAGGGAAGTCCAAAATCTGTGTTTAGGTCAGAAAATTTATATTATGAAGGGAACTATATTGCTGAATGTTTAAATTTTAAAGATAAATAATGAAAAACCAAAGCACACCATGACAGTAATTGGTATACTGTACTTTGTGGGGTGATCTTTAACATGTTGGGAAAAAATGTATTTTCCCCTGATGAGATTTCATAAAAAATTATGCAAAATTTATTTTATAGCATTTGAGGAAAAATATAATTTCAGACACAATACACTGTATTGTTAAAAAGTAGTAAAAATAAATTAACAACTATTTAAGTACATGAATCATATGATATTTTTATATATTGCATCTTGTAACCTTTAATAATGTCAAACCAAATCTGGTGGTTTTAAACTTGATTTCAATCCAGTGCTCTGGTCTTCAAACAATACTCGATATAGCCAGCCTTCACTATCATGGGTATTTTTTATTTTTTTTAATATAAATTTATTTATTTTAATTGGAGGCTAATAACTATGCTCCTCATAAAATGCCTTCTTCAGAGAGGAACCTTGTTTCATGTTGTCTATAATAAACAAGATGAACTGCAATGCTATTTTATTTTTCTTAAATACATCATCAGCTATGTTGATTTTTATTTCTTTCATAAAATAATATCAAGCAAAATATAATACAAAACCCTTGTTCTTGGTTTATAAGCAAGAAAAAGTCTAGCTTTTAGACTATAGGTCGTTAGACGATTTGACTTCCTTTTCCTTCTATATTTCTTTCTTATTTTTCCCTCTTTATATTAGGAGTATTCAGTAACATGCATCTGATCTGCATTTTTTAAATTAGTTTCTTTTCTTGACAGTCTGAAACAGACCGTGCTGCATGCTGTGAGTTCTGGACAAATTTCCAAAGTGACTTTGCATAGTGGAGGCCCTTCAATAGTCTGACTGCTTCTTTTCAATTAAAATTTTAAAAATAAAATAAGAAAATTACAGGGTGACCTTGCAGAACAAAAATCATTATATAAATTGGAAGCTATCATTTGGATTTGAAACCCAAAAATGTTCCTGAACTCTTTTGTATTTAATTTTATTTAAGTACTTGAAATTTTAGATAAATAGATTGGCAATGAAGACGGGCCAACAAAGGAACAGCTTCTTTCCTTCGTAGTTAGTAGCAAATTATTAGCTTTTAAAGAAAATTGCCTGCTTCACCCTGCTTTAAAATATTCAATCTTTGCTGATAGCACGTTTTGTCTTTTTTTTTTTTTTGCCATGTAGCACCCTATATGTTCTTTGTTTGCTTCCCTTCACATTGATTCCAAAGCATAGCAACCAAGGTAAACATTAGAGGAAATTATGCTTAAATTAAAATATTCCCTATTTACTCATAGTTCCAAATTACCATTGTGTACCTTAAATAAGCCATACTGTTGTTACCAATTACAATTGGCTAGCACTGTTAGTTTAGGAAAGTCAATATTAAGTTCCCCAGAAATCACAATATGTAGAGCCAAATATATCTATCACCGTGTAGAGATAAAATAGTCATAATGGATCATGGCCAGAGGAGAGCAACTAAATAGCGAGCATCTAGGAATTGATTCCAATCCCAAAGAAAGGCAATGCCAAAGAATGCTCAAACTACTGCACAATTGCACTCATCTCACACTCTAATAAAGTAATGCTCAAAATTCTCCAAGCCAGGCTTCAGCAATACATGAACCGTGAACTTCCAGATGTTCAAGCTGGTTTTAGAAAAGGCAGAGGAACCAGAGATCAAATTGCCAACATCTGCTGGATCATGGAAAAAGCAAGAGAGTTCCAGAAAAACATCTATTTCTGCTTTATTGACTATGTCAAAGCTTTAGACTGTGTAGATCACAATAAACTGTGGAAAATTCTGAAAGAGATGAGAATACCAGGCCACCTGATCTGCTTCTTGGGAAACCAATAGGCAGGTCAGGAAGCAACAGTTAGAACTGGACGTGGAAAAACAGACTAGTATGTCAAGGCTGTATATTGTCACCCTACTTATTTAACTTATATGCAGAATACCTCATGAGAAATGCTAGGCTGGAAGAAGCACAAGCTGGAATCAAGATTGCCAGGAGAAATATCAATAACCTCAGATATGCAGATGATACCACCCTTATGGCAGAAAGTGAAGAGGAACAAAAAAGCCTCTTGATGAAAATGAAAGAGGAGAGTGAAAATGTTGTCTTAAAGCTCAACATTCAGAAAACTAAGATCATGGCATCTGGTCCCATCACTTCATGGGAAATAGATGGGGAAACAGTGGAAACAGTGTCAGACTTTATGTTTTGGGGGCTCGAAAATCACTGCAGATTATACAGAGTGAAGTAAGCCAGAAAGAAAAACACCAATACAGTATACTAACTCATATATATGGAATTTAGAAAGATGGTAATGATAACCCTGTA
>SJYX01019151.1:0-15004 GCA_006410675.1 Oreotragus oreotragus | reverse complement strand
AAAAAAAAAAAATTGTAAATCAACTATAAAAAAGTGATACAACATACAACTCAGGAACAGTGAAGCAGAAAAGATGCACAGGGCAAGATATGCAGGAAGGAGCAGAGAGCTTCCAAGCCTTCTCCAGGCATGCCATCTTCCCAGCATGTGAATGTGTTCACCACCTGGACACTTCATACCCGTTTGATTAGGATTGTTCTGGAGGTTTCATTTGGTAGTCATGATTGACTAAACTATTGGCCATTAGTGATTAACTCACTCTCCAGTCCCTCTCCTCTCCCTTGAGGTGGGGAGCTGGAGCTGAAAGTTCCAGTCCTCTAATCACATAGTCAGTTTCCCTGGCAAAAAGCTCCCATCCTTTGCGGATTTAAAAAATCACTTCATTAACATAAACTTATTTCTGGTAGGAAGGGGCTTGTTATGAATAACAAAATATACTACTTCCACCTTTATTGCTCTAAGAGCTATTTCAGGAACCGGGGACAAAAACTAAATACCATAACAAAAGATGGTCCTTCACCTCTTATCACTTAGGAAATTACAAGAATTTTAGGAGCTCTGTGCCAGAAACTGGGGAGGAAGACCAAATATATATTTCTCATTATGTCACAAGAGCCCAGTTAGGGGAGGATGTCTTGTGGGATATGCACAGCTGGAGTGCTGGTTCAGGAAGGACTTCCTTCCACTCAAGGTGTGTGCCTCATCTCTGTTCTCTACTAGTGTTGAGATCATCCTTAGACTAGAAAGAGGAACTTGGTGGGCAGTCCAGTCAGGACACTATGTGTAAACAGAAAAAAGTGGAAAAGTCAGCCAGGAGGAGAGGAGAGACTGATAAGCTTCAGATGGCAGAGTGAAAATTAATGAACAGAAACTTCATTTGAAATGGAGCTGGAACTTCAACAAAACAAAACAAAATGGAGTTGCAAATCCGGAAAGGGGAGCTCTTACGTCTTATCAACTGACCGTAACTGCAGATCCAACAGGAAGATATATTCTTTGCAACTTCAATAGAAAGTTAGTGTTTCACAGCACAGCAGCAGGAAGAATAATGTCTCCTTGCCTGGGAAAAGCTCAGTCAGTGAGAGATTATCACAGCTCAGCCAACGAAAAGCCACTACATTTTGAACTCTCAGGGTCCTCCAACCAATTCTTTGTTGTAACAGCTCCTCCCAACCCTTCTTTCTCCTGCCAATTATATCTTGGTTAAAGGAGGACATATCATTAAAGAATCTGTATTAGTTTCCTATTGCTGGTGTAACAAACTACCACAAACTTAGTGGCTTAAAATAACACAAATTTACTATTTTCGGGAGGTCTGAAGGCTGAAAAGAGGTGAAATAAAGGGGCTGCATTCACTCTGGAAGCTCTAAGAGGCTACCTGTATTCCTTGGCTTGCAGCCCTTTACCCTGTCTCCAAAGCCAGCGGTGTAGCAGCTCTAATCTCTCTCACTTTTGATTTAGCTCAAAAGAGTCAATTAGACATACAAACATAAAAAGAATGAACAAATATCTATAGATCTCTATAATTCAATAATCCCTTTACAGAAATTACTAAATAGACCATAAATCAAATTCCCAGTCACTTCTCTTACCAATGGGAAAAGACTTATTGGCCATAAACAAATCAAAACACAAAATTCATAGAAATACAATTAAAATTAAAAATAACAGAGAGTAAGCAAATTTCACCAATGGGTGAATCCATTGGGCATCTCATGAAGACCTTCAAAACTGTTAAGAGGATAATTTCAAAATGGTAAAATTCTGACTCTTTATCTGTTGGATAAATGAATTTATCAGTGGATACAGAACTGACTTTTTCACAGCAGGGTAGTACTACCCCTCCATCAGATAGAATTTAGCTGCCTGCCTTTAGTCAAGAATTATTTGCATAGCTATTGCTTTGCTACAACATACAGAGTTATAAAGTAGCCCCGTCACATTCTTGGAGACTCCAGCACTCCACTGAAAGGCTATCCAGTAGTCCTTTTTGCTGATTTCAACTAAATATTTCCTTTCAGTCTTACTAACTCATCAACAGTAGTACATTTTTATAAAATGAGAGGCAGGTGTCATTAAATGTATAGATTACAGTCACACCACAGGGATCTAATGCTTGGGGTCCACCATTTTTAGCTGTGTGGCCTTGGGAAAGTGACTCAGTCAGGCATCAGCAAACAATAGCCTAATGGTCAAATCCAACCAACGGCCTGTTTCTGTATAGCCCTTTCTAAATGATTAATGAATTCAAAGAAGAATGATATTTTATGACACATAAAAATCCAAACAAGAATAGTATTTTATGACACATGAAAATTATACAAAATTTAAATTTGGGGGCCCATAAAAAAGTTGTATTAAAATATGACTTTATTCATTTGTTTACATATTGCCTACGGCTGCTTTCATGTTTTAAAATGAAAAGCACAAGCTCAAAACAGAGTCACGTATGCTGGGCCACACATTAACCCAGAGCTTAATAACTAATCTAAGCGGAGCTCCAACTTCCCCCAGAAAAGTAGTCTTACCCAGTCCATCAGGAATCCTCTGGTCAGCACCAATAAGGTGCTCTTTCTCTTGAAAGTGAAAGTGTTAGTCACTCAGTCCTATCTGACTCTTTGCGACCCCATGGACTGCATATAGCCTGCCAGGCTCCCCTGTCCACAGAATTCTCCAGGCAAGAATACTGGAGCAGGGGGGCTTCCCTGGTGGCTCAGTGGTTAAGAATCTACCTGCCAATGCAGGAGACTCAAGTTTGATTCCTCATGGGGGAAGATCCCACTTGCCACCGAGCAACTAAGCCTGTGCACCACAAGCACTGAGCCTGTGTTCACAGCCCAGGAACCACAGCTGCTGAGCCCCTGTGCTGCAGCTACGAAGCCCTTGAGCCCTAGCGCCGTGCTCTGCGGCGGGAGAAGCCACCGCAAGAAGAAGCCTGTGTAGTACGATGCAGAGTCGCTCCCGCTCACTGCAACTAGAGAAGAGCGCAAGCAGCAGCAAAGACCCGCAACGGCCAAACAAACACATGCATAAAATAAACTCAAAGCACTGCAGTAGGTAGCCGTTCCTTCTCCAGAGGTTCCCCCCAATCCGGGAATGGAACACGGGTCTCTGGCACTGCAGGCCGATTCTTTACCATCTTAGCCACCAGGGAAGTCCTCTCTATCCCCTACAGGAAGATGAGCTAACTCAACTACCAAGACTTTGTTTTCCCAAAAGGAAGAGGACCTAATCTGAAATAACTCTTTTTCTCTGTTTATGACTTCCTTGCCCTGCCTTTAAAACTCCTTCCCTTCCCGTAGCCATTTGAAGCTCTCCTTTACTTGGTAGGTGGGATGCTGCCTGATTCACGAATATTTAACAAAGCCAATCAGATCTTTAAAACTTATTTTAAAGGGTTTGTTTTTAGAACAGATTTGGTGACAGCAGTGGGGTATGAAGTGAATGTCGGATGGCATTTGAGACAACAAGAAATACAGGCATGGTACCCGTGAACCTGAGTTCATTACTCTCAACACTTTCGAAAACTGTGGGTAAGTTTCTCTCTTGTGTCGAGCTCTCGATCTAACTGGCTTTCCAGCCTATTCCCTATTTTTCTAGAATCACTAGTTCCACAATCAGAGCTCCTGGTAGTTCGAGCCATAATGGCCCATATGATTGGAAATTCCCAGCCCTTGATTCTGTTCCCAGATGCCTGAGAACTGCTGGTAGCAGCTGCGCTTCCTCCTTTATTTGCAATCAGTTTGCAACTTTCATTTGAAGCCTGCTTATTCAATCCTTTCTCCCAGTGCCAGGTTCCATGTTGGGAACTGTTCGTGGTACACACAGACCCTTTTTCTTGGCCAAACTTCAGTAAAGTGCACATATTTGTTTGTCTTGTATAGGTAAAGGCCAGCTAAAAGAGATTGGATCTTTAATTCTAAGGAATCAAGCATGCCACCTTCCAGCACACCTGTTTATTTTATTTCCAAGAGCTATAATCCTGGAAGCTGTAAATATCCACAAAAATAGGAAAAATATTATTAAAACAACCTAGAATTACAATGGCCATTATGGGGAATGCTCCAATTAGATAAAATCATTCATTTAGGAAGTGCATTTGAAAGTACAGTTTCCTGAATTAAACAGAATGGGATACCTATTTGAACTGGGATATAGAAACTTTCAAAAGTCTTCAAGATCCAAAGTAGCTTCACATAAAGACTTGTTAAAATAGGTTAATAAAAAAATAAAAAATAAAAGAGGTGCCTAAAATAAAAGATAACAGGACTAACATGACACTGCTCCCCTCTATCCTTCTTTGCCTCATGTTTTATGATTCTCTGACTGAACTGCCTTTCCGCTCTGAAGAGACTGCTAAACAGAACTAAATGGATTACTTTAAAATAAACAGTTACTTTTTAAACTAAAAACACTTTTATTAAACAGTTACTTTTTAAACTAAAAATAATTTTATTAAACAATTTTTTAAAAAAAAAAAAATGAAAATACCTGAGGTTGCAGACAAACCACCTCAGGTATCTTTCTCCCCTTGGTCAAAGACTGATCTAAGGATCATAGTTAAGAAATTTCCTAAACCTATGGAGGATCCCCAAAAGGTTATTTTTTTTTTTAATGTATGAATTTAGACTCATTATCGGGGCCTACAATCCTAGGGTGCCAGAACTTTATCAGCTTGTACATGTGCTCATGGGACCTGGTGAAGCCCAAAATCATGAACGCAGGAAACAAAATGGCAAACCCTGAGAATGATATTCAAGACCTGTGACCATAAAAAGTTCACACAACAGCAACTGACCTTATGTAAGCCATTCCTAGAGTCTCCCTTGCTTGAACTGACTGGTCTATTATTCAGTCCTGCAAACAAAAGAAAGTTGGATCTGTGGCAGACTTTTAGAAGCCTTAAAATCTTCACTTAGAAGCCCTCTTTCTGGGGCATTCCAGGTTCCCTAATAAGTCAGTCAGTCAGCTCAGTCGCTCAGTCACTGTCTCTTATACACATCTAATGGAGCTGGAACTTCAACAAAACAAAACAAAATGGAGTTGCAAATCCGGAAAGGGGAGCTCTTACGTCTTATCAACTGACCGTAACTGCAGATCCAACAGGAAGATATATTCTTTGCAACTTCAATAGAAAGTTAGTGTTTCACAGCACAGCAGCAGGAAGAATAATGTCTCCTTGCCTGGGAAAAGCTCAGTCAATGAGAGATTATCACAGCTCAGCCAACGAAAAGCCACTACATTTTGAACTCTCAGGGTCCTCCAACCAATTCTTTGTTGTAACAGCTCCTCCCAACCCTTCTTTCTCCTGCCAATTATATCTTGGTTAAAGGAGGACATATCGTTAAAGAATCTGTATTAGTTTCCTATTGCTGGTGTAACAAACTACCACAAACTTAGTGGCTTAAAATAACACAAATTTACTATTTTCGGGAGGTCTGAAGGCTGAAAAGAGGTGAAATAAAGGGGCTGCATTCACTCTGGAAGCTCTAAGAGGCTACCTGTATTCCTTGGCTTGCAGCCCTTTACCCTGTCTCCAAAGCCAGCGGTGTAGCAGCTCTAATCTCTCTCACTTTTGATTTAGCTCAAAAGAGTCAATTAGACATACAAACATAAAAAGAATGAACAAATATCTATAGATCTCTATAATTCAATAATCCCTTTACAGAAATTACTAAATAGACCATAAATCAAATTCCCAGTCACTTCTCTTACCAATGGGAAAAGACTTATTGGCCATAAACAAATCAAAACACAAAATTCATAGAAATACAATTAAAATTAAAAATAACAGAGAGTAAGCAAATTTCACCAATGGGTGAATCCATTGGGCATCTCATGAAGACCTTCAAAACTGTTAAGAGGATAATTTCAAAATGGTAAAATTCTGACTCTTTATCTGTTGGATAAATGAATTTATCAGTGGATACAGAACTGACTTTTTCACAGCAGGGTAGTACTACCCCTCCATCAGATAGAATTTAGCTGCCTGCCTTTAGTCAAGAATTATTTGCATAGCTATTGCTTTGCTACAACATACAGAGTTATAAAGTAGCCCCGTCACATTCTTGGAGACTCCAGCACTCCACTGAAAGGCTATCCAGTAGTCCTTTTTGCTGATTTCAACTAAATATTTCCTTTCAGTCTTACTAACTCATCAACAGTAGTACATTTTTATAAAATGAGAGGCAGGTGTCATTAAATGTATAGATTACAGTCACACCACAGGGATCTAATGCTTGGGGTCCACCATTTTTAGCTGTGTGGCCTTGGGAAAGTGACTCAGTCAGGCATCAGCAAACAATAGCCTAATGGTCAAATCCAACCAACGGCCTGTTTCTGTATAGCCCTTTCTAAGTGATTAATGAATTCAAAGAAGAATGATATTTTATGACACATAAAAATCCAAACAAGAATAGTATTTTATGACACATGAAAATTATACAAAATTTAAATTTGGGGGCCCATAAAAAAGTTGTATTAAAATATGACTTTATTCATTTGTTTACATATTGCCTACGGCTGCTTTCATGTTTTAAAATGAAAAGCACAAGCTCAAAACAGAGTCACGTATGCTGGGCCACACATTAACCCAGAGCTTAATAACTAATCTAAGCGGAGCTCCAACTTCCCCCAGAAAAGTAGTCTTACCCAGTCCATCAGGAATCCTCTGGTCAGCACCAATAAGGTGCTCTTTCTCTTGAAAGTGAAAGTGTTAGTCACTCAGTCCTATCTGACTCTTTGCGACCCCATGGACTGCATATAGCCTGCCAGGCTCCCCTGTCCACAGAATTCTCCAGGCAAGAATACTGGAGCAGGGGGGCTTCCCTGGTGGCTCAGTGGTTAAGAATCTACCTGCCAATGCAGGAGACTCAAGTTTGATTCCTCATGGGGGAAGATCCCACTTGCCACCGAGCAACTAAGCCTGTGCACCACAAGCACTGAGCCTGTGTTCACAGCCCAGGAACCACAGCTGCTGAGCCCCTGTGCTGCAGCTACGAAGCCCTTGAGCCCTAGCGCCGTGCTCTGCGGCGGGAGAAGCCACCGCAAGGAGAAGCCTGTGTAGTACGATGCAGAGTCGCTCCCGCTCACTGCAACTGGAGAAGAGCGCAAGCAGCAGCAAAGACCCGCAACGGCCAAACAAACACATGCATAAAATAAACTCAAAGCACTGCAGTAGGTAGCCGTTCCTTCTCCAGGGGTTCCTCCCAATCCGGGAATGGAACACGGGTCTCTGGCACTGCAGGCCGATTCTTTACCATCTTAGCCACCAGGGAAGTCCTCTCTATCCCCTACAGGAAGATGAGCTAACTCAACTACCAAGACTTTGTTTTCCCAAAAGGAAGAGGACCTAATCTGAAATAACTCTTTTTCTCTGTTTATGACTTCCTTGCCCTGCCTTTAAAACTCCTTCCCTTCCCGTAGCCATTTGAAGCTCTCCTTTACTTGGTAGGTGGGATGCTGCCTGATTCACGAATATTTAACAAAGCCAATCAGATCTTTAAAACTTATTTTAAAGGGTTTGTTTTTAGAACAGATTTGGTGACAGCAGTGGGGTATGAAGTGAATGTCGGATGGCATTTGGGACAAGAAATACAGGCATGGTACCCGTGAACCTGAGTTCATTATTCTTCTCATCACTTTCGAAAACTGTGGGTAAGTTTCTCTCTTGTGTCGAGCTCTTGATCTAACTGGCTTTCCAGCCTATTCCCTATTTTTCTAGAATCACTAGTTCCACAATCAGAGCTCCTGGTAGTTCGAGCCATAATGGCCCATATGATTGGAAATTCCCAGCCCTTGATTCTGTTCCCAGATGCCTGAGAACTGCTGGTAGCAGCTGCGCTTCCTCCTTTATTTGCAATCAGTTTGCAACTTTCATTTGAAGCCTGCTTATTCAATCCTTTCTCCCAGTGCCAGGTTCCATGTTGGGAACTGTTCGTGGTACACACAGACCCTTTTTCTTGGCCAAACTTCAGTAAAGTGCACATATTTGTTTGTCTTGTATAGGTAAAGGCCAGCTAAAAGAGATTGGATCTTTAATTCTAAGGAATCAAGCATGCCACCTTCCAGCACACCTGTTTATTTTATTTCCAAGAGCTATAATCCTGGAAGCTGTAAATATCCACAAAAATAGGAAAAATATTATTAAAACAACCTAGAATTACAATGGCCATTATGGGGAATGCTCCAATTAGATAAAATCATTCATTTAGGAAGTGCATTTGAAAGTACAGTTTCCTGAATTAAACAGAATGGGATACCTATTTGAACTGGGATATAGAAACTTTCAAAAGTCTTCAAGATCCAAAGTAGCTTCACATAAAGACTTGTTAAAATAGGTTAATAAAAAAATAAAAAATAAAAGAGGTGCCTAAAATAAAAGACAACAGGACTAACATGACACTGCTCCCCTCTATCCTTCTTTGCCTCATGTTTTATGATTCTCTGACTGAACTGCCTTTCCGCTCTGAAGAGACTGCTAAACAGAACTAAATGGATTACTTTAAAATAAACAGTTACTTTTTAAACTAAAAACACTTTTATTAAACAGTTACTTTTTAAACTAAAAATAATTTTATTAAACAATTTTTTAAAAAAAAAAAAATGAAAATACCTGAGGTTGCAGACAAACCACCTCAGGTATCTTTCTCCCCTTGGTCAAAGACTGATCTAAGGATCATAGTTAAGAAATTTCCTAAACCTATGGAGGATCCCCAAAAGGTTATTTTTTTTTTTAATGTATGAATTTAGACTCATTATCGGGGCCTACAATCCTAGGGTGCCAGAACTTTATCAGCTTGTACATGTGCTCATGGGACCTGGTGAAGCCCAAAATCATGAACGCAGGAAACAAAATGGCAAACCCTGAGAATGATATTCAAGACCTGTGACCATAAAAAGTTCACACAACAGCAACTGACCTTATGTAAGCCATTCCTAGAGTCTCCCTTGCTTGAACTGACTGGTCTATTATTCAGTCCTGCAAACAAAAGAAAGTTGGATCTGTGGCAGACTTTTAGAAGCCTTAAAATCTTCACTTAGAAGCCCTCTTTCTGGGGCATTCCAGGTTCCCTAATAAGTCAGTCAGTCAGCTCAGTCGCTCAGTCACTGTCTCTTATACACATCTAATGGAGCTGGAACTTCAACAAAACAAAACAAAATGGAGTTGCAAATCCGGAAAGGGGAGCTCTTACGTCTTATCAACTGACCGTAACTGCAGATCCAACAGGAAGATATATTCTTTGCAACTTCAATAGAAAGTTAGTGTTTCACAGCACAGCAGCAGGAAGAATAATGTCTCCTTGCCTGGGAAAAGCTCAGTCAATGAGAGATTATCACAGCTCAGCCAACGAAAAGCCACTACATTTTGAACTCTCAGGGTCCTCCAACCAATTCTTTGTTGTAACAGCTCCTCCCAACCCTTCTTTCTCCTGCCAATTATATCTTGGTTAAAGGAGGACATATCGTTAAAGAATCTGTATTAGTTTCCTATTGCTGGTGTAACAAACTACCACAAACTTAGTGGCTTAAAATAACACAAATTTACTATTTTCGGGAGGTCTGAAGGCTGAAAAGAGGTGAAATAAAGGGGCTGCATTCACTCTGGAAGCTCTAAGAGGCTACCTGTATTCCTTGGCTTGCAGCCCTTTACCCTGTCTCCAAAGCCAGCGGTGTAGCAGCTCTAATCTCTCTCACTTTTGATTTAGCTCAAAAGAGTCAATTAGACATACAAACATAAAAAGAATGAACAAATATCTATAGATCTCTATAATTCAATAATCCCTTTACAGAAATTACTAAATAGACCATAAATCAAATTCCCAGTCACTTCTCTTACCAATGGGAAAAGACTTATTGGCCATAAACAAATCAAAACACAAAATTCATAGAAATACAATTAAAATTAAAAATAACAGAGAGTAAGCAAATTTCACCAATGGGTGAATCCATTGGGCATCTCATGAAGACCTTCAAAACTGTTAAGAGGATAATTTCAAAATGGTAAAATTCTGACTCTTTATCTGTTGGATAAATGAATTTATCAGTGGATACAGAACTGACTTTTTCACAGCAGGGTAGTACTACCCCTCCATCAGATAGAATTTAGCTGCCTGCCTTTAGTCAAGAATTATTTGCATAGCTATTGCTTTGCTACAACATACAGAGTTATAAAGTAGCCCCGTCACATTCTTGGAGACTCCAGCACTCCACTGAAAGGCTATCCAGTAGTCCTTTTTGCTGATTTCAACTAAATATTTCCTTTCAGTCTTACTAACTCATCAACAGTAGTACATTTTTATAAAATGAGAGGCAGGTGTCATTAAATGTATAGATTACAGTCACACCACAGGGATCTAATGCTTGGGGTCCACCATTTTTAGCTGTGTGGCCTTGGGAAAGTGACTCAGTCAGGCATCAGCAAACAATAGCCTAATGGTAAAAAAAAAAAATTGTAAATCAACTATAAAAAAGTGATACAACATACAACTCAGGAACAGTGAAGCAGAAAAGATGCACAGGGCAAGATATGCAGGAAGGAGCAGAGAGCTTCCAAGCCTTCTCCAGGCATGCCATCTTCCCAGCATGTGAATGTGTTCACCACCTGGACACTTCATACCCGTTTGATTAGGATTGTTCTGGAGGTTTCATTTGGTAGTCATGATTGACTAAACTATTGGCCATTAGTGATTAACTCACTCTCCAGTCCCTCTCCTCTCCCTTGAGGTGGGGAGCTGGAGCTGAAAGTTCCAGTCCTCTAATCACATAGTCAGTTTCCCTGGCAAAAAGCTCCCATCCTTTGCGGATTTAAAAAATCACTTCATTAACATAAACTTATTTCTGGTAGGAAGGGGCTTGTTATGAATAACAAAATATACTACTTCCACCTTTATTGCTCTAAGAGCTATTTCAGGAACCGGGGACAAAAACTAAATACCATAACAAAAGATGGTCCTTCACCTCTTATCACTTAGGAAATTACAAGAATTTTAGGAGCTCTGTGCCAGAAACTGGGGAGGAAGACCAAATATATATTTCTCATTATGTCACAAGAGCCCAGTTAGGGGAGGATGTCTTGTGGGATATGCACAGCTGGAGTGCTGGTTCAGGAAGGACTTCCTTCCACTCAAGGTGTGTGCCTCATCTCTGTTCTCTACTAGTGTTGAGATCATCCTTAGACTAGAAAGAGGAACTTGGTGGGCAGTCCAGTCAGGACACTATGTGTAAACAGAAAAAAGTGGAAAAGTCAGCCAGGAGGAGAGGAGAGACTGATAAGCTTCAGATGGCAGAGTGAAAATTAATGAACAGAAACTTCATTTGAAATGGAGCTGGAACTTCAACAAAACAAAACAAAATGGAGTTGCAAATCCGGAAAGGGGAGCTCTTACGTCTTATCAACTGACCGTAACTGCAGATCCAACAGGAAGATATATTCTTTGCAACTTCAATAGAAAGTTAGTGTTTCACAGCACAGCAGCAGGAAGAATAATGTCTCCTTGCCTGGGAAAAGCTCAGTCAGTGAGAGATTATCACAGCTCAGCCAACGAAAAGCCACTACATTTTGAACTCTCAGGGTCCTCCAACCAATTCTTTGTTGTAACAGCTCCTCCCAACCCTTCTTTCTCCTGCCAATTATATCTTGGTTAAAGGAGGACATATCGTTAAAGAATCTGTATTAGTTTCCTATTGCTGGTGTAACAAACTACCACAAACTTAGTGGCTTAAAATAACACAAATTTACTATTTTCGGGAGGTCTGAAGGCTGAAAAGAGGTGAAATAAAGGGGCTGCATTCACTCTGGAAGCTCTAAGAGGCTACCTGTATTCCTTGGCTTGCAGCCCTTTACCCTGTCTCCAAAGCCAGCGGTGTAGCAGCTCTAATCTCTCTCACTTTTGATTTAGCTCAAAAGAGTCAATTAGACATACAAACATAAAAAGAATGAACAAATATCTATAGATCTCTATAATTCAATAATCCCTTTACAGAAATTACTAAATAGACCATAAATCAAATTCCCAGTCACTTCTCTTACCAATGGGAAAAGACTTATTGGCCATAAACAAATCAAAACACAAAATTCATAGAAATACAATTAAAATTAAAAATAACAGAGAGTAAGCAAATTTCACCAATGGGTGAATCCATTGGGCATCTCATGAAGACCTTCAAAACTGTTAAGAGGATAATTTCAAAATGGTAAAATTCTGACTCTTTATCTGTTGGATAAATGAATTTATCAGTGGATACAGAACTGACTTTTTCACAGCAGGGTAGTACTACCCCTCCATCAGATAGAATTTAGCTGCCTGCCTTTAGTCAAGAATTATTTGCATAGCTATTGCTTTGCTACAACATACAGAGTTATAAAGTAGCCCCGTCACATTCTTGGAGACTCCAGCACTCCACTGAAAGGCTATCCAGTAGTCCTTTTTGCTGATTTCAACTAAATATTTCCTTTCAGTCTTACTAACTCATCAACAGTAGTACATTTTTATAAAATGAGAGGCAGGTGTCATTAAATGTATAGATTACAGTCACACCACAGGGATCTAATGCTTGGGGTCCACCATTTTTAGCTGTGTGGCCTTGGGAAAGTGACTCAGTCAGGCATCAGCAAACAATAGCCTAATGGTCAAATCCAACCAACGGCCTGTTTCTGTATAGCCCTTTCTAAGTGATTAATGAATTCAAAGAAGAATGATATTTTATGACACATAAAAATCCAAACAAGAATAGTATTTTATGACACATGAAAATTATACAAAATTTAAATTTGGGGGCCCATAAAAAAGTTGTATTAAAATATGACTTTATTCATTTGTTTACATATTGCCTACGGCTGCTTTCATGTTTTAAAATGAAAAGCACAAGCTCAAAACAGAGTCACGTATGCTGGGCCACACATTAACCCAGAGCTTAATAACTAATCTAAGCGGAGCTCCAACTTCCCCCAGAAAAGTAGTCTTACCCAGTCCATCAGGAATCCTCTGGTCAGCACCAATAAGGTGCTCTTTCTCTTGAAAGTGAAAGTGTTAGTCACTCAGTCCTATCTGACTCTTTGCGACCCCATGGACTGCATATAGCCTGCCAGGCTCCCCTGTCCACAGAATTCTCCAGGCAAGAATACTGGAGCAGGGGGGCTTCCCTGGTGGCTCAGTGGTTAAGAATCTACCTGCCAATGCAGGAGACTCAAGTTTGATTCCTCATGGGGGAAGATCCCACTTGCCACCGAGCAACTAAGCCTGTGCACCACAAGCACTGAGCCTGTGTTCACAGCCCAGGAACCACAGCTGCTGAGCCCCTGTGCTGCAGCTACGAAGCCCTTGAGCCCTAGCGCCGTGCTCTGCGGCGGGAGAAGCCACCGCAAGAAGAAGCCTGTGTAGTACGATGCAGAGTCGCTCCCGCTCACTGCAACTAGAGAAGAGCGCAAGCAGCAGCAAAGACCCGCAACGGCCAAACAAACACATGCATAAAATAAACTCAAAGCACTGCAGTAGGTAGCCGTTCCTTCTCCAGGGGTTCCTCCCAATCCGGGAATGGAACACGGGTCTCTGGCACTGCAGGCCGATTCTTTACCATCTTAGCCACCAGGGAAGTCCTCTCTATCCCCTACAGGAAGATGAGCTAACTCAACTACCAAGACTTTGTTTTCCCAAAAGGAAGAGGACCTAATCTGAAATAACTCTTTTTCTCTGTTTATGACTTCCTTGCCCTGCCTTTAAAACTCCTTCCCTTCCCGTAGCCATTTGAAGCTCTCCTTTACTTGGTAGGTGGGATGCTGCCTGATTCACGAATATTTAACAAAGCCAATCAGATCTTTAAAACTTATTTTAAAGGGTTTGTTTTTAGAACAGATTTGGTGACAGCAGTGGGGTATGAAGTGAATGTCGGATGGCATTTGGGACAANAGATCTTTAAAACTTATTTTAAAGGGTTTGTTTTTAGAACAGATTTGGTGACAGCAGTGGGGTATGAAGTGAATGTCGGATGGCATTTGGGACAAGAAATACAGGCATGGTACCCGTGAACCTGAGTTCATTATTCTTCTCATCACTTTCGAAAACTGTGGGTAAGTTTCTCTCTTGTGTCGAGCTCTTGATCTAACTGGCTTTCCAGCCTATTCCCTATTTTTCTAGAATCACTAGTTCCACAATCAGAGCTCCTGGTAGTTCGAGCCATAATGGCCCATATGATTGGAAATTCCCAGCCCTTGATTCTGTTCCCAGATGCCTGAGAACTGCTGGTAGCAGCTGCGCTTCCTCCTTTATTTGCAATCAGTTTGCAACTTTCATTTGAAGCCTGCTTATTCAATCCTTTCTCCCAGTGCCAGGTTCCATGTTGGGAATTGTTCGTGGTACACACAGACCCTTTTTCTTGGCCAAACTTCAGTAAAGTGCACTTATTTGTTTGTCTTGTATAGGTAAAGGCCAGCTAAAAGAGATTGGATCTTTAATTCTAAGGAACCAGGCATGCCACCTTCCAGCACACCTGTTTATTTTATTTCCAAGAGCTATAATCCTGGAAGCTGTAAATATCCACAAAAATAGGAAAAATATTATTAAAACAACCTAGAATTACAATGGCCATTATGGGGAATGCTCCAATTAGATAAAATCATTCATTTAGGAAGTGCATTTGAAAGTACAGTTTCCTGAATTAAACAGAATGGGATACCTATTTGAACTGGGATATAGAAACTTTCAAAAGTCTTCAAGATCCAAAGTAGCTTCACATAAAGACTTGTTAAAATAGGTTAATAAAAAAATAAAAAATAAAAGAGGTGCCTAAAATAAAAGATAACAGGACTAACATGACACTGCTCCCCTCTATCCTTCTTTGCCTCATGTTTTATGATTCTCTGACTGAACTGCCTTTCCGCTCTGAAGAGACTGCTAAACAGAACTAAATGGATTACTTTAAAATAAACAGTTACTTTTTAAACTAAAAACACTTTTATTAAACAGTTACTTTTTAAACTAAAAATAATTTTATTAAACAATTTTTT
>SJYX01019150.1:321469-352443 GCA_006410675.1 Oreotragus oreotragus | reverse complement strand
GCTGCGATTCATGGGGTCGCAAAGAGTCGGACACGACTGAGTGACTGAACTGAACTGAACTGAACATGTCTCAATGTAGTAGTCATCCTTCTAGAAAATGTCGTTGTTATACTTTTCAGACTTTGTAAAATTATATCATTTATTCCTCCTAGAATAACAGCGTTAATGAGACATGATAGAGTTTCTTTAGTTGAGTATTTTTCGAAGAAAATTCCTTTCACTATTTGTTGAAATCATGTGAAATCTCTGTTGCATCTTAGAGAGATGAGTAATTAAACTGTGTCATTTTTGCCTTTTGGGTACTATTAATGGAATTACACTTCAGCATTTGCCTTTTTGCTTACATCAGGGGGACATTATACTAATAAATGATCCTAGGACATCCATTGCTATATTTACTGTAATGATATTGTTGATTGTCTTGTTCAAATTTTCCTCTAAGATCTCAATATAAACAATAATTCAGCTCCTCTTGAATTATTGGTTGGTTTGTTGTGTTAGAGATTTATTTCAGTTCTTGGGTTGCCATTTCCTCCTCCAATGCATGAAAGTGAAAAGTGAAAGGGAAGTCACTCAGTCGTGTCCGANTGTTGATTGTCTTGTTCAAATTTTCCTCTAAGATCTCAATATAAACAATAATTCAGCTCCTCTTGAATTATTGGTTGGTTTGTTGTGTTAGAGATTTATTTCAGTTCTTGGGTTGCCATTTCCTCCTCCAATGCATGAAAGTGAAAAGTGAAAGGGAAGTCACTCAGTCGTGTCCGACTGTTAGCGACCCCATGGACAGTAGCCCACCAGGCTCCTCCGTCCATTGGATTTTCCAGGCAAGAGTACTGGGGTGGGGTGTCATTGCCTTCCCCGATAATTGAGTAGTTTCTCTTTACATATGCTAGTAGAAAGCACAGACAATATTTTGCATTTGGAAAGTTAAATTTTGTACATAAACTCAAATCATCAAATCATTTTTTGTTTTCTTTTCCCTATATTACTTTCTCCTGCCTGGGTTTTATTTCCCTTTTTCTCTCTGCTGGTTGTATTTGACATCTGTTTTAAAGCCACCTAAACTTTATTATCAAACAAAGAAAGGGCATAAATAGATACTTAAGTATTCATGGCATGTTTGTGCTCAGTTGTGTCCAACTCTTTGCCACCTTATGGACAGTAGCCTGCCAGGCTCCTTTCTCCATAAGATTTCCCAGGCAAGAATATTGGAGTGGTTTGCCATTTTATACTCCAAGGGACTTCCTGACCCAGGAACTGAACTTGTGTTTCCTGAGTTTCCTGTATTGGCAAGAGAGTCATCTACCTTTGTGACAAAACCATCTTTCTTAGCCTCACCTTTCTTCAAGTGAGTTATGTCTTCCCTTCTCGCATGTCTCTGCTTATTGAGTTTTCTTGATCATTCTTTAAAAGATAGCACCCACCTTATACTTTCTATCCAGCGTTCCCACTTTATCTGTCTCTGTAAGACTCACCACCTTCTGATACACTGAACATACTTTGTTGATGCTTATTTTTAAATCCTCCCAGTACATTGTAGTTATATATTGACTGCTTTATGCCCAGAGTGGTTTATACTTTTACGTTTACTGCTTTAAACATCTACCAAGTAGATGCTTGGGTGTCCTTGTTGGCTCAGTGGTAAAGAACACACCTGCCAATGCAGGAGACATGGGTTCTATTCCTGGGTCAGGACAATCCCCTGGAGAAGGAAATGACAGCCCACTTCAGTATTCTAGCCTGGGAAATCCCATGGACAGGGGAGCCTGGTGGGCTACAGTCCATGGGGTCACAAGAGAGTTGGGAAAAACTTAGTGATTAAAGAACAATGATACAAAGCAGAGGCTTAAATAAAATTTAAATAATATCTGCCTCAAAGTAATTTCAAGAAATAGTACTAGCTATGATATTTTAAAATGACTGGGGTGCTGCCCATTTCACTGGTTTCTCTTTCTTTCCTCCTTTATTTTATGGAGAAGACTTGGGGTCTGTCTCTTGTCTACCTTGTTAAGATCGCCAGATTGAGGGACCCTATTCCAACCACAAATGCCATTCTTAGTCGATAATTTTATTGACTCAATAATATAATTTATTAGAGTACTCATGAATTATGATCATATGTATTACTAGCCCTATGATGGCAGGAAATATATTGCTTATATTCACTGTTGTATGCCTATGTCATAGCACAAAGTTGGAAAATACCTATTTTAATGAATAATGAATAAATATTGATGATACAATA
The DNA here is from genome assembly GCA_006410675.1 of Oreotragus oreotragus. NCBI lineage: Eukaryota > Metazoa > Chordata > Mammalia > Artiodactyla > Bovidae > Oreotragus > Oreotragus oreotragus. The sequence goes on along the minus strand of SJYX01019150.1, from coordinate 350,198 downwards.
AAAATAATAGCTTTCTTAAGATGTTATTGTGTTCTTATAAGTCTGAAAAACCTTTTAATTAACACCTATTTCAGCTCCTCCTGTAACAATGTAAGTTGAATACTGTTATTACCCAACTCCTCCATTGTTATTGCAATTTACAACCGAGAAAGCTGAGGCTGAGCGACATTGGTTTCATCAACTGACACAGGTAATAAGCACAGAGCTGGGACTTGAACCCAGAGGTGTCTGATTCTAGAACCACACTCTTAAATTTCAATAGCATTACTTTGTATATGACCTGTACTCCTCTTCTGTGCTCAGAATATTTGTTTTGAGTATCATCCTAATTGTCTGAGAACCTCCAGGGAATTTGACTTTAAAGGCCATTGGGATCTGATTGCAGAAATTCCACAGGACTGAGGAAACAGACTCTTGGAGAACACACGCAAAACCTCGTGCTCACAAGCACCCAGGGGAAAGGAGCAGTGACCCCACTAGAGACTGAGCCAGGCTTGCCTCTGAGTGTCCAGGGGTCTCTGACAGAGGCATGGGTTGAGAGTGGCCTGCTGTGGTGTCAGGGCACTGAACAGAGCATCCTGGAATAAATCCTTTTGAAGGAGGTCCCCATTACCCTTAACTCTACCATAGTTTGGTCTCAGGTGAAACTACAGGGAGGGAACACAGCCACATCCATAAACAGAAAATTGGATTAAGGTTTGATTGAGAACGGCTCCACCCATCAAGCCAAGACCCGGATGCCCCCACAGCCATTCCCTCCCATCAGGAAGCTTCCAAGAGCCTCTTATTCTTATCCATCAGAGGGCACACAGAATGGGAACCACAACTACAGAAAATTAACCAAACTGATCGCTGATCACAAACAGCCTTGTCTAACTCAGTGAAACTGTGAGTCATGCTGTGTAGAGCCACCCAAAATGGAAGGGTCATGGTGGAGAGTTCTAACAAAACATGGTCCACTGGAGAAGGGAAAGGAAAATTACTTCAGTATTCTTCTCTTGAGAACCTCATGAATAGTATGAAAAGGCAAAAAGATATGACACTGAAAGATGAACTCCCAGTCGGTAGGTGCCCAATATGCTACTGAAGAAGAGTGGAGAAAAAGCTCCAGAAAAAAAATGAAGAGGCTGAGCAAAAATGAGAACAATGTCCAGTTGTGGATGTGACTTGGGATAGAAGTGAAGTCCAAGGCTGTAAAGAACAATATTGCATAGGAACGTTAGTTTCATGAATCAAGGTAAATTGGAAGTGGTCAAACAGGAGACGGCAAGAGTAAACATCAACATTTCAAGAATCAGTAACTAACATGGACCAGAATGGGAGAATTTAATTCAGCTGATCATTATATTTACTATTGTGGGCAAGAATTTCTTAGAAGAAATGGAGTAGCCCTTATTGTCAATGAAAGAGTATGAAATTCAGTACTTGTGGGCAGTCTCAAAAATGACAGAATGATCTCTGTTTGTTTCCAAGGCAAACCATTCAATATCACAGTAATCCNGGCAAGAATTTCTTAGAAGAAATGGAGTAGCCCTTATTGTCAATGAAAGAGTATGAAATTCAGTACTTGTGGGCAGTCTCAAAAATGACAGAATGATCTCTGTTTGTTTCCAAGGCAAACCATTCAATATCACAGTAATCCAAGTCTGTGTCCCAACCACTAATGCTGAAGAAGCTGAAGTTGAAAGGTTCTATGAAGACCTACAAGACCTTATAAAACTAACACCACCAAACCAAAACAAAGATGTCCTTTCCATCATAGGGGATTGGAATGCAAAAGTAGGGTCAAGAGATGCCTGGAGTAACAGGTAAGTTTGGCCTTGGAGTACAAAATGAAACAGGGTGAAGACTAAGTTTTTCCAAGACAACACATTGGTCATAGCAAACACCCTCTCCCAACAACACAAGAGACGACTCTACACATGGACTTCACCAGATGGTCAATACGGAAATCATATAGATAATATGCTTTGCAGCCAAAGATATAGAAGTTCTACACAATCAGCAAAAATGAGACCAGGAGCTGAACTGTGGCTCAGATCATGAACTCCTTACTCTAAAATTCAGACTTAAATTGAAGAAAGTAGGGAAAACCAATAGACCATTCAGGTAGACCTAAATCAAATCCCTTACAATTATCTAGTGGAAGTGACAAATAGATTAAAGGGATTAGATCTGATACATAGAGTGCCTGAAGAATTTTGGACAGAGGTTTGCACAGGAGGCAATGATCAAGACAATTTCCAAGAAGAAGAAATGCAAAAAGCAAAATGGTTGTCAGAGGAGGCTTTACCAATAGCTGGGAAAAGAAAAGAAGTGAAAGGCAAAGGAAAAAAGAAAAGATATATCCATCTGAATGCACTTCCAGAGAAAAACAAGGAGAAATAAGGAAGCCTACCTAAGGGAACAATGCAAAGAAATTGAAGAAAACAATAGGATGGGAAAGACTAGAGATCTCTTCAAGAAAAGTGGACATACTAAGAAATATTTCATGCAAAGATGGGCACAATAGGGGACGGAAATGGTATGGACCTAACTGCAGCAGAATATATTAAGAAGATTTGGCAAGAATACACAGAAGAACTGTACAAAAAATATCTTAATTACCCAGATAAACATGATGGTGTGATCACTCACTTAGAGTCAGACATCCTAGAGTGCAAAGTCAAGTGGGCCTTAGGAAGCATCACTATGAACAAAACTAGTGGAGGTGATGGAATCCCAGTTGAGCTTCAATATGCTATCTAGGTTGGTCATAACTTTCCTTCCAAGGAGTAAGCGTCTTTTAATTTCATGGCTACCCTCCTCATTTAACTTATGTGCCGAGCAAATCATGAGAAATGCCAGACTAAATGAAGCACGAGCTGGAATCAAGACTGCTTGGAGAAATATCAATAACCTCCGATATCCAGATGATATCACCCTTATGGCAGAAAGTGAAGAGGACCTAAAGAGCCTCTTGATGAAAATAAAAGAGGGGCATGAAAAAGTTGGCTTAAAACTCAACATTCAGAAAACTAAGATCATGACATCAGTCTCATAACTCCATGGCAAATAGATGGAGAAACAGTGGAAACAGTGACAGATTTATTTTCTTGGGCTCCAAAATCACTGCAGATGGTCACTGCAGCCTTGAAATTAAAAGACACTCCCTCCTTCAAAGAAAAGGTATGACAAACAGAGAGAGCGTGTTAAAAAGCAGAGACATTACCGACAAGTCTGTCTAGTCAAAGCTACAGTTTTTCCAATAGTCATGTATGGATGTGAGATTTGGACCGTAAAGAGAGCTGAGCACCAAAGAATTGATGCTTTTGAACTGTGGTGTTGGAAAAGACTCTTGAAAGTCCCTTGGACAGCAAGGAGATCCAGCCAGTCCATCCTAAAGGAGATCAGTCCTGACTATTCATTGGAAGGACTGATGCTGATGCTGCAGCTCCAATGCTTTGGCCACCTGGTGGGAAGAACCAACTCACTGGAAAAGACCCAGATGCTGGGAAAGATTGAAGGAGGTATAGAAGGGGATGACAGAGGATGAGACGGTTGGATGGCATCACCAACTTAATGGACATGAGTCTGAGTAAACTCTGGGAGTTAGTGATGGACAGAGAAGCCTAGCGTGCTGCAGTCCATGGGGTCGCAAAGGGTCAGACTTGACTGAGCGAGTGAACTGAACTGAACTAATTGTCAGCATCCTGCTGATAAAGTGTAGATAGCCCTGTTCGTGGGTATTGAAGCCATGTGTTAGTGTTATAAGTTTCTATTTTTCAAGAAAAAAGTTTAGTTGTTATAAAAATGACTTTGATCCTCTTAGATTGTCTGATAAGCCACGTATAATGCTTGAGCTAATCTTTTCTGAAAGCTCTTTGGGCAAATTGCTGTTAACACTCAGGTCTGACAGTTTAATGCTATTACACTACAAAATATATGTTCTTTCCCAAAATAAACTTGTTTTATAATAGCAATACAGATGTCGTCAAGGGGCAAGGTTATCGGGAGATAATTAGACCCCAGAGAGATTACAGGCTCTTAGATCATGAGAGCGGTATTGCAATCCTGCCTTATTAAATAATTGTAAGAAAGTCAAAGTCAGCTATAAATACACACATTTCCCTGTAATTACTTTTAAAAGTACAAACCCAAGGTGCATGCCGATGTGCTGAGATGATAAGGCCTCCTTCTTCATTACCCTATAATATCTAAATATAACCCAGAAAACCAACTTTCAAACTGAATTTTAAATAAGAATGTGCAAGGAAAGACACCTCTTCTTTCCTTTGGTAACATTTTTAGGTTAGCAGTTTTAAGGACATTTTTAACACTTAGCAAATGAATGACTGGTCTTCAAGAAATAATCTACCCACTCTACTTCATACTCCATAAAAAAATAATAGTAAAATCTAATTACATGCAATTCTCCAAAAATAAGTCTGTATATTTTCATATAATGTTCCTCTTCCTGAAAGATCTTTCCCTCTCCCTATGCTAAACTTGCCAATAGAAAGTCGACTTCCACCTAAGACATTTCTACACCTTCTTCAAATTGGCTTTATTACAGGGTTTTGGAAATCTTCCCCCACTACCACTAACCATCCCATTTCTTAAATATCAGAACATTTAAATATACTTCTTCTAGTATTCAAATAATATCTTATGATTAATTTTATTAACTTAGTTATCTGATTATACTATAGTATAATATAGTATAATATTATACTATACATTTGTCCACATTAGACTAAAAACAAGTAGCATAAATCCCTAGTTTCGACCATGGTGCTTATCATTAAGCATTTTCTCAATAAGTATTTATTGAAGAAATGAATAAGGTGAGAGTGTCCAAAGCAGATAAATAAGATCAGACATGCTAAATNGTCCACATTAGACTAAAAACAAGTAGCATAAATCCCTAGTTTCGACCATGGTGCTTATCGTTAAGCATTTTCTCAATAAGTATTTATTGAAGAAATGAATAAGGTGAGAGTGTCCAAAGCAGGTAAATAAGATCAGCCATCCTAAATAAGGGAAATTACATTCCCTAGAAGACATTTCCATTGCTAACTGTTTCTATCCTTTGTCCCACAGTGGGACTGTTAATTCTATTCTTCCAAGGAAAATGTATACATTCAAGTGAAAGTTTTGCAACATTTAAATTCACATTCCTATGCAAACAGCTTCCATTTACACATATTCTCCCTGAGGGACTTTGCTAGTCTTATTGGTGAAACATCCCCAGTGCCTAGACACTGCTTGGCAGAAAGCAGTCAATGTCTGACTTCAAACACAGGAGGAATATTTTCCATCTGTTTCTCTTAAAGCATTTACATGAATTTCACAGGCAAAATTAAAATTCAAAATAAAATTTTATCTTTTCAACTATGTGCATTTTCCCTGAGATTCTTTCCAGTTGTCAATCAATCCTGTTTTGTACAACAATACCAAAAACTGTTTGCTGCTTATCTCTATACTTTACCTTTCCCAGAATCTCAAGGGAAATAAAACCTATGAAATATATCCTTCATTTAGGTCCTGGATGTATGTTATAATTTCAAGATTTTGAAATTATATTAGTTATATTTATTTATTTTATTATATTTATATAAATATATTTATATTTATTATACATATTTATGAAAATATATTTATGTTAAATTATTAGAACCTTAGTCTAATCAAGAAATTGGTTATCTCTTTTTCTTTCCCCCTGACATGTACTATAATTGACAAACATTCTCTATACTTTACCTTTCCCAGAATCTCAAGGGAAATAAAACCTATGAAATATATCCTTCATTTAGGTCCTGGATGTATGTTATAATTTCAAGATTTTGAAATTATATTAGATTATATTTATTTATTTTATTATATTTATATAAATATATTTATATTTATTATACATATTTATGAAAATATATTTATGTTAAATTATTAGAACCTTAGTCTAATCAAGAAATTGGTTATCTCTTTTTCTTTCCCCCTGACATGTACTATAATTGACAAACAAAATTACATATATTTAAAGTATATAATTTAATGATTTAATATACATATAAATTGTGAAATAATTAAATTAATTAGTATGTTCAACAAATAATTACCTTTTTGATATGACTTTTAAAAATTTCTATTGACAGTGCAGTATTTCCCTAATGGAAGGCATTGTATGTGAAGTCTTTTCAAGCTCATGGGATCACCAAATTCAGCCAACAGAAGCTAAAAAGGATGGTGTTGTCCCATTGCTTTTCTTGTTTATTTTTTGCTATGACCATGCACTTTTTACACTCTGTACTAATTGTATCTTTACAGTTCAAAAGTGTGTTTATTCAACTATTCACTGTTTTCCTTTTAAATTCCCCAATTACCAAAGATTCCTTTACTTTTGTAGTTTAAAAATTTTAATGCTTAAAATTTTGACAGAAATGTAAGCATAAGGGTAAGAAAAACATTTCTGTCTTATTTTTGAAGCTTGCTTTCTGGCAATAGATATATTATTTTGACTTGAAGTATTGAGAACTTTTTAGCCATAGAAGAGAGAAGAAATATCTTCTGACATTAGATCTTCTCCTGAGTATTTATACTAGTCAAGATAAATTGGCAATGGCACCCCACTCCAGTACTCTTGCCTGGAAAATCCCATGGGTGGAGGAGCCTGGTGGGCTGCTGTCCATGGGGTCGCTAAGAGTTGGACATGACTGAGCAATGTCACTTTCATGCATTGAAGAAAGAAATGGCAACCCACTCCAGTGTTCTTGCCTGGGGAATCCCAGGGATGGGGGAGCCTGGTGGACTGCCGTCTATGGGGTCTCACAGAGTCAGACACGACTTAGCAGCAGCAGTAGCAGTGGCAGTAACAGCAGCATAGGAACAATTAAGCCCATGAGTCTTCAGCATCAAAATGTGTATTCTTTGTTTATGTTATGTACCCAATGTGGGCCATATCTTTGAGTGAGACTTGAGGTAGAAAGTGAAATCTGTTAGACTTAATCACTCAGGTACTAAAGCTAATAGAAGATGCACAACATTGTAGCCGGGACATGAGGGCTCTAGACTTGCTGGAAAATGGGGAGATACAGCAAGGTATTGGTACACCAGCTCTTAAGAGCCTCAGCCTTAAAGTTGCATTTGTTGATTCTTCTCACATTTCTTTGGATCTTTGGCTAAAATTAGTCATATTGCAAAACAAGGAAGGTTAAGCAATATGAAGAAGCAAATAGATATCTATGTATCAAAAAATGCCTTTGCTAATCCAACCATTGAAGCTTATTTTGAAGTATATTAACTCAATCAAAACTTTGAGCCTAAGGACAAATTTTCATGACATATGTAGATTTTCCAGTAATTTAGTTCCCAGTTCTTCAACATCCAAAATAAAAGTTTGAGATAATGGTGTTAAACATGGTTCATACTAGTTGCTGAGTAACAAACATGATGCCATGTTGTAAATGTGGTGACACTATCCTAAAATAGTAACTTTTCTATTAGTACTTTATTAGATAAAATATTCAACCTCAAGCAAGTCTCTCTCTTTTTCCTCCCTTCAGTAAGCAGAAACTTAGCCGATAGATTCAGTGGAAATGAATGACTTCCATACACATCATCTAATGGACAAAAGAGCTTATACTAAAAAAGATAAGAATTTCAACTGCTCATAAATCCTATAATGTTTTGGTAACAAAGCCTTCATATTCATGTTTGGATGAATGAATCATGATAGCAGGTATTATCTGCTCCCCAAAGACTTACTAATAGTTTCATGAGGTAGATATTTTTCTTTCATTCTTTTATTCATTCATTTAGCAAAAAAATCAATTATTAGATGCCTACACTATGCAGGCCTTGTTCTCATGTAAAGTGCCTGCCTGCAATACAGGAGACCGGGTTCGATCCCTGAGTCGGGAAGTTCCCCTGGAGAAGAGAATGGCAACCCACTCCAGTATTCTTGCCTGGAGAATCCCATGGATGGAGGAGCCTGGTGGGCTACAGTCCATGGGGTCGCAAAGAGGTGGACACGACTGAGCGAGCTCACTTCACTTCACTTCACTTCATATAAAATAGATAAGCTCTTTGTTCATGTGGCGCATAAATTCTAACGTGGAAGGATAGAAAATAGACGGTAGAAATCTAAGAGTATTATTGAGAAGAAACTAAAAAACATGGCAATGGAACAGAATGTAACTGGTAACAATATTCAAAGACGTGCCATTAGTCAACATGATGGAACAGAATGGAGGCTATTGGATTTGACATTTAGAATTTATTGGTGGCCCTGGTTGAGGTGGGGAACAGGGATGAATACGATTGCAATTCATTGAGTAAAATGAAGAAATGGTGTTGGTGAACAAAGGATAATCTTTTAAGGAGGTTGGTTTTTTACAGTACACCTCCTTATTGAACCTATACTTCCTATGGAGCTTCTCTTTTTTCTTATACTTTTTGTAAAATTTTTTAGCTCTAATAGAAAGATAGCTCATATTTACTGAGCACTTATTATGAGTCTATCAGAGTAACTAATGAATTATCATCAGTCCTTTTTACTTATAGGAATGCCAGTCTCTAAAAAGGGTCCCTATGACTCCTGCCTCATGGAGTCCATGGCCTGTGTGATCTTCTCCTCTTGAGTGTGAAGTAAACCAGCTGACAATGGCAAAGATACTGGGATGCACATAATTTCAGGTACACAATTATATCCCATTAGCCTGTAGTACTTGTGTCACTGGAATCTCCTTTCTTGCTGGCTTTGAGGAGGTTACACTCCACACTGGGGATGCCACATGGTGAAGAGTTGCAGGTGGTTTCTAGGAGATGAGAGTGGCTTCTGGCCAACATCAGCAAACACCTGAAATTTCTGATTGTAAAACTTTAATGGGCTGAATTTTGATAAGGATCTGAGTGAGTATAAATCCTAGCCTAGTCAAGCCTCAGATGAGACTACAGAGCCTACAGTCCACCATGACCATGACTTTCTCAGACATTATGTAGAGGACTTAGCTAAGCCATGCCCAGACTCCTGCCCAGCAGAAACTGTGAGATACTAAGTATTTGTTGTTTTAAGGTATGACGTTTGCAGCAATTTGTTATACAAAAATGGAAAACTAAAACCGTCTATAAAGACATTTAGAAAAAAGAGTTTATTTGACAAAAGATCAAACAGCTAGTGGTGGAACCAGAAAGAGAGTTCAGAGAGTTTTAGTGCAAAGCCCTTGTTCCTAACCATTGCATTCTACTATCTTTATATCAGACAAAGAAGTTCCCTAAGGAATATTACTATTTTTATTTAAGGGAAGTAATATCGTTGTATAAAGACTAAGGCTTTGTAGTGAAAAGGAAGTTATCATGATCTTTGTCGTTGTTGTTCAGTCACTAAGTTGTAGCCTACTCTTTATGACCACATGGATTGCAGCATGACAGGCTTCCCTGTCCTTCACCATCTCCCAGAGTTTGCTCAAACTCATGTCCATCAAGCTGGTAATGCCATCCAACCACCTCATTCTCTGTCATCCCTTTATCCTCCTGCCCTCAATCTTTCCCAGCATCAAGGTCCACTGGCTCTTCAGCATCAGTCATTCCAATGGATATTCAGGGTTGATTTCTTTTAGGATTGACTGATATGATCTCCTTGCTGTCCAAGTGAAATGAGGTCACTCAGTCATGTCCGACTCTTTGTGACCCCGTGGACTGTAGCCTACCAGGCTCCTCCCTCCATGGGATTCTCCAGGCANATTCCAATGGATATTCAGGGTTGATTTCTTTTAGGATTGACTGATATGATCTCCTTGCTGTCCAAGTGAAATGAGGTCACTCAGTCATGTCCGACTCTTTGTGACCCCGTGGACTGTAGCCTACCAGGCTCCTCCCTCCATGGGATTCTCCAGGCAAGAGTACTGGAGTGGGTTGCCATTGCTGTCCAAAGGACTCTCAATAATCTTCTCCAACACCACAATTCAAAAGGATCAGTTCTTTGATGCTCGACCTTCTTTATGGCCCAACTCTCACATCTATACATGACTACTGGAAAAATTATAACTTCAAATATATGGATCTTTGTCACAAAGTAATGTCTCTGCTTTTTAATACGCTGTCTAGGTTTGTCATCTCCTATAAGAGTGAACATCAACATTTCAGGAATCAGTGAACTAAAATGGACGAGCATGGGTGAATATAATTCAGATAACCATTGTATCTTCTACTGTGGGCAGAAATTCCTTAGAAGAAATGGAGTATCATCATCTTGGATTTGCCAGTTACTATAATTTAGAGGCAAATTGCTGAACTTAATTAAGCTTGTTTTCTCATTTGCAAATTGATATCAACTTTAGAACTTGTTTTGATGATTAAATCATGTGTTATATATAAAAAGCCCAAAACAATATAGGCATTCAATAAACTTTTTTGTTTAATTTCTTTTATTCTCCCACCATGTGATATCCCCTGTATGAGTTTCACTATGACAGAATTAGCAATTTCAATAATACTCTAGAATTTATTTTTCTGAAGGAAGCCAACACCTGTTTGAATGTGATGCTGGCTTTTTAATGGTATCTACATAGGCAGAAGACAGAATTATGTGCTCCAAGATTGTAAACTAATATCAATTCTTTACAACCATGTAGGAAATTCATCTTGGCTAGCTCTTCCTAAAACCCAGAGAACTGGAAAAAGTCAGTGATGAAGGAGTTAAAAGAGATTGCTGTTGGCAAGTCTTTTTAAATCAAGTGCCTGTTACCAACAATGGGGAACTGGCAAAGAAAGGGGAGCTGGTGATAACAGAAGGAAGGGAAAATAAATCATGACAAATCTCACTTCTATAGGCAATCAGGGATGGCAGAGACAGTTATAAACGGTCTTTTATGCAAAGCATTTCAAAAGACTATGATAAAAATACATTATAAAATACCTTCTTAGTATATTGGGCTTCCCTGGTGACTCAGAGGTTAAAGAGTCTGCCTGCAATGTGGGAGACCTGGGTTTGATCCCTGGTTTGGGACGATCCCCTGGAGAAGGAAATGGCAACCCACTCCAGTGTTCTTGCTTGGAGAATCCCATGGATGGAGGAGCCTGCTAAGCCTAGACAGATAAGAACATATTCAATCTGCTCTTGGAAGTCTTGATGGAACTGAAAGTTCTTACAGCAGCAGCAGGAAAAAAAAAAAAAAAAAGAAAGTGAGTTTGAATGCAGTCTGAAGAAAATATTCTTGCCTTATTGAATCAGGTTGAACAGGAACCACTACCAGAAAGCAAATGGAAAGCAAATGCATGAAGATGGATAATGTATAAGAGGTAAGATTCTCTGAAAGGAAACTGAAGTCTTGGTTGTAGAAATCTCTACAACCAATCTTGGTTGCAAATCAGGGATGAAGCCTATAAATGAGTATGGTGTCTGAGAGAAAAGAAGACCACTCCTTTAAATGCAGGCAATAAATGCAGCTGGATCCCAGAGGAGACCCTTCCTAGTCCCAGTGTGTCTACAATTAAATGTTAGTGCTGGTGGAACATGAAAACCTATTGGCTGAATCCTGTAGTTGAACCCTTGACAGATAACTGACTGACTCACTATTTTACTAAACTCTTGAACTTAAAAGCCTAGTTTGGAGATCAAAAACAGAAAGATATGAAGCAGAAAAGAACAAATAAAAGTCTACAGAACAGAAGTTTACATTTGGCAGAATTTTGAATTATCTCCACCAGCCAGATATTGACTAGATTAAATGTTTACAGAAGGCATATTGACCTATAATTTTAAATATTCAGTGAGATGATTTTATTAGAACTTTCAAATGAAATCAACAAAATGGAAGTTTGAAATAATGTATTAAAGTGTAAAACAAATGTGAGACTAATCTATGTTTGTTAATGAGTTGTGAAATAATGATGGAATATCAGGAGACAGCATAATTTATAATATGCCTTTGCTTTAAACTGTTTTGTTATTGGTTTTGCCTTCAAAATATGTTGAGAATCCAATTATTTCTCCTCACCTCTGCTACCACCACACCATTCATTATAGCATCATCTCTCTCTCTGTAACTATTGTAGTGGCTTCTGAGTTTCTTCATGCCTAGACTTAGCCCCCTAAATTCTATTTTCTATATGAAATACATATTGATACTTGTAAGTGACAACTTATGTTATGTTATTCTTTTGCTCAAAGTCTGCCAATGGTTTGGTATTTAATTAAAATCAAAATCCAAATATTTTTCATGGCTTACAAAACTCTTCATGATCAGATATCAGATCCCATCACTTCCTTGTTCCCATCTCCTGACACTCATCCTTCCTGGACTTGGTAACACAAAAATAGTAAGTGATAGAATCAGATTTTTACCTCTGTGTGTTTTTATTACACAATCCTGCCAGCAATCACAACACCCTTTTCTCAATAATGGCATGCTTGACCCCAATGATCCCTTTTATTTTTCTTAATGTTTCAGGACCAGCTGTATGCTAAGTGCATGCTAAGTTGCTTCAGGTGTTTGACTCTGTGCAACCAGATGGACTTCAGCCTTCCAGGCTCCTCTGTCCATGGGATTCACTAGGCAAGAATACTGGAGTTGGTTGCCATGCCCTACAGGGGATCTTCCTGACCCAGGTATTGAACCCACGCCTCCTGCTTTGCAGACAGATTTTTCACTGTGGAGCCATGGGGGAAGCCCCATTTGCTAAGTAATTTATCCTAAAAATTTTCCTGGAAATCAAGGTTAAAATTTTGCTCTGGAAATCAAAGGCTTATTGTTTGTAGATTTCTGACACTTTTGAAGTTTTCTATGAGTGCTCATAAACCTCATACAGTATGCGCCTTAAAAGTATTTAAAATCTATGAACCAATAATTTATAATTTGTGAATCTATCCAATGTATACATATTTAAGTACAGGTAGAATTATGTCCAGACTTCCCTGGAGGCTCAGATGGTAAAACGTCTGCCTACAGTGTGGGAGACCTGGGTTTGATCCCTGGGTCAGGAAGATCCTCTGGAGAAGGAAATATTGACATCAAAGTTTTACATGCATTGACTTCCACTGTCAGATTTGTGTATTAACATAAATGGGAATGTGGATGCAACAATTGCTGCATGGTAGGCACATCTGGGCTCCCACTGTGGCTCCATGGTAGAGAATCCACTTGCCCATTTACCAATGGAGGAGATACAGGTTCAGTCCCTGGGTTGGGAAGATCCTCTGTAGGAGGAAATGACAACCTGCTCCAGTATTCTTACCTGGACAATACCATGGACAGAGATTTGTGGGCTACAGTCCTTAGGGTCTTAAAGAATCGGACACAGTTGAATACTGGATGGATGGATGAGGCACATCTGCTGTGATGCTAGTCAATCCAGAGTACAGCTGATCTCTTCCATGGTGGTAAGAATTTGAGCATCTATCATTAGAGATCACAACTCCTCTCTGAGTTAAGATCATCTCCTATTGGTTGCAGTGAGGTCAATTCCACACTAGTCATCCACCAGGAAAGTTTTCTAAACCCATTTTGCTCTACATCCCACTTACTCTGATGACAACTCAAACTTTTGGCATTTCATGCCACCAATGCTCACCCATGAAATGCTCATTCCTATAGTGGTCTGAACTTTGTTCTCTTCAAGTAGTCACATCACTGCCTCAGTTTTTCTCTAAATGCTGTGCTTCCCTGGATCTTCTCTTTTCCATTCAGGGTGTGCCTTGAGTGCGCCTTTACCTTTATACCTTTTATTTATTGATTCATTTTCTCTTTCAGTTGTGTCCTTTAGCATGAGCTAAGGACATCTCTTTGCCTGGGCAACAGCTGATGTTACAGATTTTGGCTCAGGTATCTCCTTCCCAAACCCTTCCCCCATCCTCACATTCCTACACCATTTACCTTTTGAAAATGTTAATCACACATTGTATTTCCTTCTAAAAATGCATTTATCACACTATTGACTGTTTTCTTTATGGGCTTCCCAGGTGGTTCAGAGTAAAGAATCTGCCTGCCGGTGTAGGAGATGCAGGAGACCGAGGAAACTGCTCAATCCCTGGGTCCAGAAGATCCTGGAGGAGTCAGACACAGCCAAGCCACTGAGCACAAGCGTAAGTATAAGCTCTGGCTATTAAGTAAGCTCTCCAAGGGAACAGGGCTACCTGTCTTTTTCACATTTTTATCACTACGTAGTTTTAGGAAGAGCCCAAATACATCTAGCATTGACTTTAAAGGATAAGAAAACTAGAGGTTAGAGAAACAGGGCAAGTCTGAGTGATGGAATACTTAATCATCAGACACAGAAGATAAATGACATTTCCCCCCACCTTCAGTGTGCTTTTCTCTTGAACACATTATTTATATTAGCATTTCTTTCTATAACATATTTTGCATTGTTATGAAACACTCTAAATAATGGAAATTATAAAAGATAATTATATAAAGTTATATAAAAGGGAATTATGTAACTATTACAATTTTTAAAAATTTACCTAACTTTATTTTTATTTTACTTTACCTATACTTTAAAGTATACTTAATATACTTTAAGTATAACAATTTATTCTCTGTATATTCCTTCATAATGGCGTACACTTCATCCCTTCTTCTTGCATTTGGTATTTATTGCTTCCTTGTTTCTATACCTTGATCATTTATAACTATATTCACAAAGCAAGTGATTTTATTATGTTTTAAAACTTTATATCAATTATTTATATAAATAATATTCATATTATGTTCTAAAACTTTATATCAACTTTAGGTTAATTGACTAAGGTTGTAGTCATCTGAAGGCTTGACTGTATCCTTTCTGAGATAATGCACTCATATGGCTTGTGGGAGAAGGCCCCCATTTCTCTACACATGGATCTCCCCAGAGGGCCCCTGGAGAATCTAGCTATCCCAGAGTAAGTGATGTAAGAAAGAAAGACAGAAGTCATGTGTTTTGTGTGACCTAGCTCAAGAAATCGTGTGCTCTTATTTCTATGGTATCTTATTGGTTACAGAAGCCAGTCCTATTTAATAGATAAGGAGTGAACAAGGACATAACTACTAGGAGCTAAGGACTGAGAGCCCCGTTGGGGACTGGCTACTGCAATTGTCTAATGGTTTTGCAAGGTCTTTAATACTGAGTCAAAGACCTTGCTTTAAAGTAATATTGGAGGCTTCAAGCAAGGGGTTGCTGCTGCTGCTAAGTCACTTCAGTCGTGTCTGACTCTGTGTGAACCCATAGACAGCAGCCCACCAGGCTCCCCCATCCCTGGGATTCTCTAGGCAAGAATACTGGAGTGGGTTGCCATTTAGTTCTCCAGTGTATGAAAGTGAAAAGTCAAAGTGAAGTTGTTCAGTTGTGTCCTACTCTTTGCGACCCCATGGACTGCAGCCTACCAGGCTCTTCCGTCCATGGGATTTTCCAGGCAAGAGTACTGGAGTGGGGTGCTATGTAGGTATGTCTAATTTTTTTTCTCACTTTTACAAATTCAACTTGCTGTCTACGTCAGTCACATTTTATGAACCTTACTCCAGCTTCTGGTTTCTAGCAATGAAGTTGCAATGAAGTTAAACCAGGTCCTCTCCTCACATGGAACACTGTCAAGTAACCCGCAGCTTTCTACTTACAGGTATAAAGTGAAAGTGAAAGTGAAGTTGCTCAGTCATGTCCAACTCTTTGCGACCCATGGACTGTAGCCCACCAAGCTCCTCCATCCATGGGATTCTCCAGGCAAGAATACTGGGGTGGATTGCCATTTCCTTCTCCAGGGGATCTTCCTGACCCAGGGATTGAACCCAGGTCTCCTGCATTGCAGGCAGACACTTTAACCTCTGCACCACCAGGGAAGCAAAATCTCCTATAGAGACACAGAACTTCAGATCCAAGTACTAACATCAAAGATTTCAAGGGAGAAAAGGAAGACAGGTTGAAAGAAGAAGGGGGAGGAGGCGGGAGAGCGGGGGTGAAAGGGGTTGCCTTACAGACATCTCTTGCCACCTACAGATATCCAGGTGTTATGGGACTTTTCTCTGGACCTCCAGAGAAGGGAAGACTGGAACTCGGCCCTACCAGAAATCAGATTAGACCAGAACCAGAATTTGAGTTCTTTGCCAAGAGGAGGTGATCGGTCTCCAATCCTCAGCTCAGACTGAGGGCCCTTCAACCAGATTCCTGCATCCAGGACTGGGGGACTAGGAAAAAAGAGAAGGATAGGAAGTGTTATGGAGAGGAAAGAGAGGAGGGAGGGGAGAGAGGTCAATATGTATGCTTTAGTCCCATGCAATGTTTTGTGTCTGATTCTGGTAAATGTGACTTTTGCTTTGATTCCCATATATGACAAAATATGTATTTTTTTTCACATATCATTACCTTGTATTTACCACAGAATGAGTATATCAGAAGTGCAAAGTTTTCTATTTTAGTTGGTAGTTTTCCTGATCACCAGCCAGACAAACAAACTTGCTGCATATTCTTAAAATTTATAATACAGTTTTAAAATCAGTTTATGCATGACTTCTAGGGGAAAAAATAGAGTAGCAGTGGGGATCTAGAGTTATTGTCAGAGTACCAGAGGTGATTTCTTAAGAGTCATGAAGGTGTGAAGAAGAAAGATTGGTTATATCATCTAGACTCAATTTAAGACATGGGTAGGAGAATAAAAAAAAATTGGCCATTAAGATGTAGCAGATCCTTAGCTTTAGAAAAGTCAAAGATAAATTGGTAGCTTTCCTCAAACACTGCCAGCAATCATAGGCTCAGTGCTCAGTTGACTGACCCACAAAGTGTCTGACTCTTTGTGACCCCATGGACTGCAGCCTATCAGGCTTCTAGGTCCATGGGCTTTTCTGAGTAAGAAAACTGGGGTGGGNTTGACTGTATCCTTTCTGAGATAATGCACTCATATGGCTTGTGGGAGAAGGCCCCCATTTCTCTACACATGGATCTCCCCAGAGGGCCCCTGGAGAATCTAGCTATCCCAGAGTAAGTGATGTAAGAAAGAAAGACAGAAGTCATGTGTTTTGTGTGACCTAGCTCAAGAAATCGTGTGCTCTTATTTCTATGGTATCTTATTGGTTACAGAAGCCAGTCCTATTTAATAGATAAGGAGTGAACAAGGACATAACTACTAGGAGCTAAGGACTGAGAGCCCCGTTGGGGACTGGCTACTGCAATTGTCTAATGGTTTTGCAAGGTCTTTAATACTGAGTCAAAGACCTTGCTTTAAAGTAATATTGGAGGCTTCAAGCAAGGGGTTGCTGCTGCTGCTAAGTCACTTCAGTCGTGTCTGACTCTGTGTGAACCCATAGACAGCAGCCCACCAGGCTCCCCCATCCCTGGGATTCTCTAGGCAAGAATACTGGAGTGGGTTGCCATTTAGTTCTCCAGTGTATGAAAGTGAAAAGTCAAAGTGAAGTTGTTCAGTTGTGTCCTACTCTTTGCGACCCCATGGACTGCAGCCTACCAGGCTCTTCCGTCCATGGGATTTTCCAGGCAAGAGTACTGGAGTGGGGTGCTATGTAGGTATGTCTAATTTTTTTTCTCACTTTTACAAATTCAACTTGCTGTCTACGTCAGTCACATTTTATGAACCTTACTCCAGCTTCTGGTTTCTAGCAATGAAGTTGCAATGAAGTTAAACCAGGTCCTCTCCTCACATGGAACACTGTCAAGTAACCCGCAGCTTTCTACTTACAGGTATAAAGTGAAAGTGAAAGTGAAGTTGCTCAGTCATGTCCAACTCTTTGCGACCCATGGACTGTAGCCCACCAAGCTCCTCCATCCATGGGATTCTCCAGGCAAGAATACTGGGGTGGATTGCCATTTCCTTCTCCAGGGGATCTTCCTGACCCAGGGATTGAACCCAGGTCTCCTGCATTGCAGGCAGACACTTTAACCTCTGCACCACCAGGGAAGCAAAATCTCCTATAGAGACACAGAACTTCAGATCCAAGTACTAACATCAAAGATTTCAAGGGAGAAAAGGAAGACAGGTTGAAAGAAGAAGGGGGAGGAGGCGGGAGAGCGGGGGTGAAAGGGGTTGCCTTACAGACATCTCTTGCCACCTACAGATATCCAGGTGTTATGGGACTTTTCTCTGGACCTCCAGAGAAGGGAAGACTGGAACTCGGCCCTACCAGAAATCAGATTAGACCAGAACCAGAATTTGAGTTCTTTGCCAAGAGGAGGTGATCGGTCTCCAATCCTCAGCTCAGACTGAGGGCCCTTCAACCAGATTCCTGCATCCAGGACTGGGGGACTAGGAAAAAAGAGAAGGATAGGAAGTGTTATGGAGAGGAAAGAGAGGAGGGAGGGGAGAGAGGTCAATATGTATGCTTTAGTCCCATGCAATGTTTTGTGTCTGATTCTGGTAAATGTGACTTTTGCTTTGATTCCCATATATGACAAAATATGTATTTTTTTTCACATATCATTACCTTGTATTTACCACAGAATGAGTATATCAGAAGTGCAAAGTTTTCTATTTTAGTTGGTAGTTTTCCTGATCACCAGCCAGACAAACAAACTTGCTGCATATTCTTAAAATTTATAATACAGTTTTAAAATCAGTTTATGCATGACTTCTAGGGGAAAAAATAGAGTAGCAGTGGGGATCTAGAGTTATTGTCAGAGTACCAGAGGTGATTTCTTAAGAGTCATGAAGGTGTGAAGAAGAAAGATTGGTTATATCATCTAGACTCAATTTAAGACATGGGTAGGAGAATAAAAAAAAATTGGCCATTAAGATGTAGCAGATCCTTAGCTTTAGAAAAGTCAAAGATAAATTGGTAGCTTTCCTCAAACACTGCCAGCAATCATAGGCTCAGTGCTCAGTTGACTGACCCACAAAGTGTCTGACTCTTTGTGACCCCATGGACTGCAGCCTATCAGGCTTCTAGGTCCATGGGCTTTTCTGAGTAAGAAAACTGGGGTGGGTTGCCATTTCCTTCTCCAGCGGATCTTCTTGACCCAAGGATCGAACCCAAGTCTCTTGTGTCTCCTGCTTTGGCAGGTGGATTCTTTACCACTAGCACCACCTGGGAAGCCCATCAATCACAAACGGTTATCTAATTATGGTTATTTCATGGTTTGAGAATATAGATTGGATACAAATATAGAATAGAATAGAATAGAATTCTGGGCTACATGTATGGTCACTTCACTATTTTTTGACAGGTGGATTATTATTGGAACTGTATTCATTTGTATAATAAAGATTATTTTATTTCACTTGGCTTCTTTCTGATAATGTCTGGCATTTCTTCTTCAGTGAATCTCTTCACATTAATTGTAATTCCATTGTTTGAGTTAATCTGACACTTGCAATCCATATGATATCTTATTTACTTATTATAAATTATCTCATGACAAATTATGAAATCCATGTCCAAATGACTATAATCACTCAGGCACTCAAACAGTTTTGGAAAATAATGGCTAGCATTTGAAATGTCAATGCCCAAGCAGAAAACTATTTTGACTAGTGAAGTTGAGAATTTATCAAGAATTATCTTTCCATTTTATTACCAGATATATTTTTACAAGGTCAATTTCTCTGTCCAACATAATGACAACATAGAACACTTCAAGTGCACGTTGACTGTCAAATACAGTTCTCTGAAAGAATGAATAAAACTTTATGTAAAACATTAAAAATGTTAAGTATTTATACTTACAAACAAAATAAGANTTATCTTTCCATTTTATTACCAGATATATTTTTACAAGGTCAATTTCTCTGTCCAACATAATGACAACATAGAACACTTCAAGTGCACGTTGACTGTCAAATACAGTTCTCTGAAAGAATGAATAAAACTTTATGTAAAACATTAAAAATGTTAAGTATTTATACTTACAAACAAAATAAGAACATGAAACTAGAGCATAAAAGGAAGTTGAAATTTCAGAGATGACTGAGGTGTCATCAAGGGAAAGAAAAATGAGAAAAATGTATAGATTTTAAGAGGATTCGTGTTCAGTCTGTATATGAGTTATGATACCCTAACCTTATCCTCTGACTTTGAATGTTGAAATAAACCGTATTTGCAGCAAAGTAGATGATTTTGGAACAAATTTAATTTTACAATATTAATAAAAATAGTCTTGAAGAGTTAGAAAAAGGAACACAAGGCAAAGAGCTATTTCCAAATAAAATAAGCAGAAACAGACTAATAAAGATCTCATAAGTTCAAAGGAAAGAGCACCATCAAAACTGAGTAATAGTGACCTGCCTGAGCTATTTGTATATTTTGGAGACTAACTGTTTCTCAGGTGCTTAATTTGGAAATATTTTTTCCCAATCTGAGGATTGTCTTTTGTTTTCTTTATGATTTCCTTTGCTGGGTAAAAGCTTTTGAGTTTAGCCAGGTCCCATGTATTAATTTTACTTTCATTCTCATTACCTGGGCAGTGGGTCAAAAAAGATCTTGCTGTGATTTATGTCAGAGTGTCCTGTTTATATTTTCCTCTAAGAGTTTTATAGTATTCAGTCTTACATTTAGGTCTTTAATACATTTTGAGTTTATTTTTGTGTATGGTGTTAAGGAGTGCTCTAAATTTGTTCTTTTGCATTTAGCTGTCCAGTTTTTGCAGCACCACCTATTGAAGAAACAGTCTTCTCTCCATTTTATATTCTTGCCTTCTTTGTCATAGATTAGATAACAATAGGTATGTGAACTTATCGCTGGTCTTTCTATCCTGTTCCATTGATCTATAATTCTTTCTGTGCCAGTACCATACTGGTTTGATTATTATAGCTTGGTAGTATAGTCTGAAGTCAGGGTATTTGATTCTTTCAGCTCAGTACTTCTTTCTTAAGATTGCTTTCACTATTCAGGGTGTTTTGTGTTTTCATACAAAGTGTGAAATTTTTTGTTCTAGTTCTGTAAAAAAATGACTGTGGTAATTTGAGAGGGACTGCACTTAATCTGTTGGAGAAGGCAATAGCAACCCACTCCAGTACTCTTGCCTGGAAAAATCCCAGGGTGGAGGAGCCTGGTAGGCTGCAGTCCATGGGGTCGTGAAGAGTTGGACACGACTGAGTGACTTCCCTTTTACTTTTCACTTTCATACATTGGAGAAGGAAATGGCAACCCACTCCAGTGTTCTTGCCTGGAAAATCCCAGGGACGGGGGGGCCTGGTGGGCTGCCATCTATGGGGTTGCACAGAGTTGGAGATGACTGAAACAACTTAGCAGCAGCAGCAGCAGCAGCAGCATTTAAACTGTAGATTGCTTTGGGTAGTATAGTCATTTTCACAATATTGATTCTTCTAATCCAAAAGCATGATATATATCTCCTCCTGCTTTTATCATCTTTGATTTTTTCTGTATGTTATTGTTTTCTGCATACAGGTCTTTTGCCTCGTTATGTAGGTTTTTTCCTAAGTATTTTATTATTTTTGGTGTAATGGGAAATGGGAATGTTTCCTTAATTTCTCTTTCTGATCTTTCATTGTTAGAGTATAGGAGTACAGGAGATTTCTGTGTATTAATTTTGCATCCTGTAACTTTACCAAATTCATAGACGAGCTCTATTTGTTTTCTGGTAGCACCTTTAGGATTTTCTGTGTATAGTATCATGTCATATGCAAACTGACAGTTTTACATCTTCTTTTCTAATTTGAATTCCTTTCATTTTTTTTCCTTCTCTGATAGCCATGGATAAGACTTCCAAAACTATGTTGAATGAAAGTGATGAGGGTGGACATCCTTGTGTTAATCCTGATCTTAGAGGAAAAGTTTTCACCTTTTTACCATTGAGTATACTAGCAACCCAATGAAAATATGGGTGGAAGGCCTAAATAGACATTTCTTCAAAGAAGATATACAGATGTCCAACAAACACATGATCAACATCACTATTAGAGAAATACAAAGTAAAATTACAATGACATATCACCTCACACTGGTTAGAATGGCCATCATCAAAGAATCTACAAACAATAAATACTGAAGAGGGCATGGAGCAAAGGGAACCCTCCTGAACTGTTGGTGGGAATGTAAATTGGTACAGCCACTACGGAGAACAGTATAAAGGTGTCTTAAAAAAACTAAAAATAGAAATACCATGTGACCCCCAAATCCCATTCTTAGACATATATCCAGAGAAAACCATAATTCAAAAGGGTGCATGTACCTTGATGTTCATTGCAGCACTGTTTGCAACAGCCAGGACATGAAAACAACCTAAATGTCCCTTGACAGAGGAATGGGTAAAGAAGATGTGGTACAGATACATAATGGAACATTCAGTTCAGTTCAATTCAGTCGCTCAGTCGTGTCCGACTCTTTGTAACCCTGTGAATCGCAGCGCGCCAGGCCTCCCTGTCCAGCACCAACTCCCGGAGTCCACTCAGATTCACGTCCATCGAGTCAGTGATGCCATCCAGCCATCTCATCCTCGGTCATCCCCTTCTCCTCCTGCCCCCAGTCCCTCCCACCATCAGAGTCTTTTCCAGTGAGTCAACTATTCACATGAGGTGGCCAATTACTCAGTCATTAAAAGGGTTGAAATGGTACCATTTACAGAGACGTGGATTGACCTAGAGTTTGTCATAAAAAGTGAAATAAGTCAGATAAAAACAGATATCATATAGCATTACTTATATGTGGAATCTAGAAAAATGTTAAGAAAAGTACTTTGCAAAGCAGAAATCGCATCACAGATATAGAGAACAAACTTGGTTACCAAAGGAGGGGGATGAATTGGGAGATTGGGAATGACATATATACACTACTCTGTATAAAACAGATTACCTGCTCTATAGCACAAGGAGCCCTACTCAGTGCTCTTTGGTGACCTAACTGGGAAGAAAATCTTTAAAAAAAAGTGTATACTTTTCTTTACAAAAAGAAATTGACACAGTGTTGTAAAGCAACTATACTCCAATAAAAAAAAATAGAAAAAATAAACAAACTGAGTGATAGCCATATGCTAGATACTGTGAAAGTGAAAAGTGAAAGTGAAGTCGTTCAGTCCTGTCCGACTCTTTGCGACCCCATGGGCTGTAGCCCACCAGGCTCCTCCACCCATGGGGTTCTCCAGGCAAGAATACTGGAGTGGGTTGCCATTTCCTTCTCCAAGGGATCTTCCCGACCCAGGAATCGAATCCAGATCTCCCGCATTGCAGGCAGACGCTTTAACCTTTTGAAATACTGGACGCAGGTAATTCTCAAAAATGAAGTCAGGCATTTAAATCTATTATCTAGCTGCCAATGGAGAATGAAATAGTTCCTAGGTTCTTAACTCTAAGCAGATATTTCAAGTTCCTGGTGGCCTTCAGATTCCATAGTTTGCTAAAACATTCTAGTAAAACACTGAAAATAATCTCAAAGGAGAAATAATTATAACCAGTTTTAAAAGACAGAATAAAAAATTTACATAAGTACAACTGACTTTAGTGTTGAGATGGAAGAATAATGTTGCACACTTAGTATGTTTTTGTATTTCTCTAATTCTAATAACATTGAAATAGTGGTTTTGCTGAGTCAAAGCATAGCTAATGTATACTATTAAAGAAATGCAGATAAGGAAATTATTTATCAAGCGTCTTGAAAAGCACAGAATGCATATAAATATACACGTGTGTCAACCGACACTAACGTTACCAACTCTGTAAAACTGGTGAACTTCATTCATTATAAAACAGTAATCGCTGTTTGTTCTGTCCAGAAATGTTCAACAATGGGAGAACCTGCTGCCAACTTTTTACACATGGAAAAATAACTTATTTTTTTTAAAGCATGATGCCTCTCCAGGTTGTATATTAGACAAAGTAACAACACTTTTTAAAGATTTTGTATGCTATTTTATATCTGTAAACACATTCTGTCCTCACAGAAGTTTTGTAAATTGTTAGACAAAGATAACTATTTTTATTTTATAGACGTTATACCAGGCCTTCTGAGATCACACTAATTTACCCAAAACCCTGTCTCCAGTTAGTGGACAAGGTTAAACTCAAACACAGGTTTTCTAATTTCTTTCATGAAATCCATCCTTTAAGATGCAGCACAAAATATCCCTCCTCTGAGAAGAGAACATTAGACCTTTCTCAGTTATCATCAATATCTTAGGCATGTTTGCAATATATCACCCATCATGTTATAGCCAAATGCAAAAGGAAGAATAAGACTGGAGGCAGATAGGTATTAAATAAACTGTATCAAACAAGAAGCCAATGTTTTACACAATTCTTTAGATCAGTTAAAGACACGAAAAAAAATGAGAAAAGAACAATAATGACTAAATATCATAGGATAACTGATTAGTGATTAAAAGTTTGTGAGTATGAATTCAGAAATCAGTTGGGTCAGCCATTTTTAATTTTCTACACTGGTTGGGAAATCTATCCGGGTTACTTTATTGAGCTCATTAACATACCTTAGAAAACCAAATGAAATATTTGTCAGAAAGAATTATCTAGAAAGAAATTAGTGAGCTCAGTGTTGCATATCTTTGTGGATGTTGCCACACCAAAATTAATTATAATTATTAATAACGATTTTCTCTGGGGATGTGTCCTCTGCCGCCCAAATAAGTCATTCTGTGCCAAGACTGAAAGTGCTTTGTATTTTCTTTGAATGTTATCACATATTTTAAGAAGGCTGGGAATAATGGCAACTCTGGATCAAAGATTTTAGAAAAGAAAGGACATATTAGAAATGCAGCTACTCAAAGGAAAGGTGAAAGTGAAGTTGTTCAGTCGTGTCCGACTCTTTGTGACCCCATAGACTGTAGCCTACCAGGCTTCTCTGTCCATGGGATTTTCCAGGCAAGAGTACTGGAGTGGGTTGCCATTGCCTTCTCCAGGGGATCTCCCCAACCCAGGGCTCGAACCTGGGTCTCCCGCATTGTAGACAGATGCTTTATACCTAAAGAAATAAGTATATAAGTTAGCAGGATCAACAAGGAAAAACTGACTTTTGCAAAAGAGTTGTATCTGGAAATATTTCTTACCTAGACATGTCTATTATTAATAATTCCATGAATATTAATGAAGCTTTCTGTTTACATGACAAAGAAAATAGCTATATTTGATGTGGAAATATTAAATGACTATCATAGCTGGGCAAAACTGGTTGCATTTAGTTGGATGCTGGCTAAAATATTAGACTTTATATACATGAAACAAGTAATTTTTTGTAACTGTTTTCTCTTCTTTGCCACTAGCCCCTTATATTTGAGCAAATTGCATATGTGTTAAGCTCGATAATTTGAATAATGATTTTGTCAGAGAGTAGATCTTGCGCAAGTCTGTCATTTTCTCAGAGGCCAAGGAAGGTAAGAGATTTGTATGAGGTCACATAGCTGCGGCACCAGGGACTCTCCACTGCACAATTTCACAGCAAGATTTTCAGTCAGATTGAAAGGGCAATGATGTTTAGTGCTACATTTCAGACTCTCATCTTCTTTAAAGCTGATTCAATTTTAAGCAGTCAAGAAATGCTTCAGAAGTTGAAGAATGGTAGTGTCCTCTTCTGAACATACAACCAAAAATTTTGGAAATAACGTCTATCTATATAGATTTTACATCAAAGTAATCTCATATGTACCTCAGACCAGACACTTGTTTATCAATGATGCTATTAATACTAACAAAACAATTCCTGACAAATTTGTTAGTAATAATAGTTACCATGTTCAAAGTGTAACTATGGTTAAACTGCAGTGTTTAGAACATCTCATTCTTAATGTGGAGTGACATATTCTTAGTTGTCTTAGAATTTTGACTAAAGCTTTCTTATTGAAGACAAAGGCTGATAGAGAAGTTGTAAACACATCTGTGCATTTTCTGTGATAGTAAAATTGCCCAGACATTATTAGCTTCTGTTACTCACTGCCAGGCTTTGTAAGAGAAGTTTAGAAATTTGAAATTAGATGTAGAAAGTCAGAGGGGTAGGACACTTCTGACCTAGGAGATAAGGATTTGGGGTTTCCCTTTCATATCTGGTCATGGAGAAAGAGAAAATGTCATTCCCACTTATTTCACTCAGGATTGGAGGGTTATGAGAGGTATGTTCCTGTAGACTTGGTGGGTGCTAGTCGAATGATTATGGAGTTATGAAAATCAAGAACCTCATTCTGTAGAGAGGCAAGAGCAAATGTGACAAGACATTCTTGGGAGAGCTTGGTTATGATCTCTGAAGTTCAAGAACACATACAACTATTGCTTCTCACCTGTATGATTTTGAAGACAGACAATTGCCAGGAACATCCTATAGTGGCCAGAACACAGAACCTGAAGGAAGGCAAAGGGCTTCACAAGGGACTCCCTGAACCACGCGATGGCTTTGAACACCATAATAGGGCCAGGATTTGGAAGCCTTCTGTAAAGGAAGAATGGCCAAGGCGGGGCGGAGGGGGAATAAGATAGTAACACCTGCATGTGAGATCGGTGTTCTTTTCTTCTAAGATTTTCCCCTTCACTGAGCCTGTCTCTGAAGATATAAAGGTACATGTGGCTACTTAATACTCAAAATGTGGCTACTATTCCTGAGACAGTAAATTTTTAGTTGTATCCATTTAAATTGATAGACTTTAATAACTACTAGCAAGCTAGTGCCTGCTATTATATAGGACAGCATGTTTTAGCCTACCTCACCTGTCCACCAGCTATAAATTTCTGTGGATCATGGGATACGTGAGACAATTGTTCTGACTCTTAGGGTTCACATTTCTCAGGCATTTGATCACAAAGAGAAACACACACATACATGTATCTTAATTCAGTTTAGAAGAATAGTGTGTGAATAGGTAACTGATGAAGGTATATCTCTCTGGGGCTTTGTGAGAGGGGTGATAAATATAGGTATTCAAAGATGGGACAGTGGTTCACAAAATATACCAGGCTTTAGAAAACCTGCAAGTAGAAAACAAGTGGATATGCCCACAGTACCTTGCTTGGATCCCTCATCACTGATGAAACCTAACCAACTCTATTATACACTGGATTTCATAAAGGACTTTAATTTACGAATATAAACATATAAGTAAATAGGAAGACACATACATGGACAGATGAGTAAAACCTACTTTAAAATGCATTAAGGTAAAGGAGAGCTTAGATTTTCTACTACCTCTTTAAGTCATTAACAGTATGACCACAGACAATTTAGTTAACCTCTTTCAGTGTCTAATTTCTCATCTGTACACTGAGGAGACTACAAGGTCTGTCTCTTTCAGAACCTCTTCTGAGGTTTTGTTGATCATAAATGAGGTGCTGTAGGAGAAAAGAATGTGTGAGCTGTGAAGAGCTACACAAGTGTGGGTTGTTATTCATTTGTTACCACAGCAACTGAAGGGCATCTCTGTGACAACAGAACAGCTAACTGAAAAGCAATGATTAAAAAAAAAAAAAAAGTATTGTTAAGATTGATGTACATGATACTTTAACAGCCAGAAAGCTCTAATATTGATTTTTCTTTCATGTTTTTTTCTTTCTGATCAAGAAATATGAGATGTAAAAATATTTTATAAAAAATATTTTTTAAGTATTAAAAAATGTTTTAAATACAGAGAGCTATGAAAACTATTACCATTTGTTATGTGTCCTTCCAATGTTTTTCTTTGCTTATAAGTGTATTTACATAGATAATAGATATACAGACTGATCACTAACATCAATGTTTAAAAAGTTAGATCATGCTGTGGATTATTTGCAATTTGCTTTTTTTCACAAAGACCCCTTTATAGAAAGTATTAAATATTTTTCTAAAATATGATTTTAATAAATGCATAATATACTACCATGTGACTGTGCCACAACTCTTTTTAACAAACTATTATTGGATGTCTTAGGTGTTTCTTTCTTTTCTCTTTATTTGTTGCTATTTTTCTTGGAATCAGATTGGATACAAAAATGATTCTGCAGCAGAAGCATCATAAGCTTCTAGAACTGTACAGACACAGTGTCTTGCAAGTAATAGTAGTCAAGCTGGGGCTGAATGACCAAAAAGAGTCAGACATTAGCAGAGCACTCCAGGCAGAAGGACAAACAGGTACAATGTCTTTGTGGAAATTGTATTTAACTGTTAAGGCTACATAACCTCCCCAGGGAGGGTATATCATTTACTCTTTATTAGGACTGCCAGTGGGTTATATGTTATCTCCATGTTTAAGCAATCACAATTGTAGAGTGGATGATGGGGTCCGTTTCAGTCTGTCACCTTTGAGGTAGACTTGGTCCCCCTATGCAAACTTTCCATTGCACATTTCATACTGAAGTCAAAATCTTTATGTCTTGCATTCTAATCAGTCTTTAAAATGATATTTTCCATGTGTTATCTTTTCAGGAAATATAAGTTAAATGAATGTAAAGAGGTGAGAAGACTTGCAATTTAGTCACTATTTTATAAAGTAATAGCTACGAAAATGTTCTGCTTTATTCAAAAAGATAATGCTTTGCATGCTGATAGCTATTTTATTTATATGAATTGTGATGAAGATCAAACAGACACTAAAGAAGATCCATATTAAATAATTTCTTCTAAATATGTGCATGCGTGCTAAGTCGCATCCATCACATCTGACTCTTTGCGATCCCATGGACTGTAGCCCACAAGGTTCCTCTATCCATTGGATTCTCCAGGCAAGAATACTGGATGCCTTCTTCAGGGATCAAACCCTCAACTCCTGCAGCTCCTGAATTGCAGGTGGATTCTTTACTGCTGGACCACAAGGAAAGCCATCTTCTAAATATAAATATACAATATTTGATATCCATAGATGGTTAGTAAAGAGCAAAGAAGTAGAATATTTGAAAAAGAGATTTTTTTTTTTTTTTTTT
>SJYX01019150.1:294792-319382 GCA_006410675.1 Oreotragus oreotragus | reverse complement strand
TGGGATTGCTGGGTCATAAGGCAGTTCTATTTGCAATTTCTTAAGGAATCTCCACACTGTTCTCCATAGTGGCTGTACTAGTTTGCATTCCCACCAACAGTGTAAAAGGGTTCCCTTTTCTCCACACCCTCTCCAGCATTTATTGCTTGCAGACTTTTGGATCGCAGCCATTCTGACTGGTGTGAAGTGGTATCTCATTGTGGTCTTGATTTGCATTTCTCTGATAATGAGTGACGTTGAGCATCTTTTCATGTGTTTGTTAGCCATCCGTATGTCTTCTTTGGAGAAATGTCTATTTAGTTCTTTGGCCCATTTTTTGATTGGGTCGTTTATTTTTCTGGAATTGAGCTGTATAAGTTGCTTGTATATTTTTGAGATTAGTTGTTTGTCAGTTGCTTCATTTGCTATTATTTTCTCCCATTCAGAGGGCTGTCTTTTCACCTTGCTTATAGTTTCCTTTGTTGTGCAGAAGCTTTTAATTTTAATTAGATCCCATTTGTTTATATTTGCTTTTATTTCCAGTATTCTGGGAGGCGGATCATTGAGGATCCTGCTGTGATTTAAAGTGATATCATGTGTGTGTTTAGCAGCTCAGTTGTGTCCAACTCTTGGTGAGCCCCATGGACTGTAGCCCACCAGGCTCCTCTGTCCATGGGGTTTTTCAGAAAAAAATACTGGAACAAATTGCCATTTCCTCCTCCAGGGGATTTTCCCTACCCAGGGATCGAACCCACATCTCTTATGTCTCATGATGACTCTTATGTCTCAAAATAATGACTCATATATTTTTTGTTTTTATTTTTCTATTTGACAATAATTTGACTTTTATACTTACGTTGTTTGTTGTTTACTCACTAAGTCATGTTCTAGTCTTTTTCAACCCCGTGAACTATAACTTCCTAGGATTCTCAGTCCATGGGATTTCCCAGGCAAGAATATTGGAGTGGGTTGCCGTTTCCTTCTCCAGGGATATTCCTGACCCAGGGATCAAACCTTCATCTCCCACATGGTAGGAGGATTCTTTACCACTGAACCACCATAATTAAGTGTTAAGCTTATAGTTTGTGTAACATACAGAATGTCTGTTTCAAGATTAATGCAGCTAGTATAAATGTTATCTTCTTAAGGTCCTATTACTTTTTCCCCCCACCTAGCTCAAAAAGTGCATATGAGAGTTTAAAGATGGATATTACATTCCAATGGTTGATGAGGAAAACACACTGAACTTAAGGACATTTGCCACCCACACCCTCACCTTCTCCATCTCCTAGCTCAGTACTTATGCAGGTATTCCAACATGCCAGAAACCAAGTTTCTGAATATTCAACAAAGTATATTATTTTGGCTGAAGACAAGAATGATGAGCTGTTTTAATAAGTCAAATTAATTTTTAACCAACTGCTAGAGAAAGCCTAATGCTTAACCTGTCCATGTTTGATTAATGCAGATGAAAATATCATCTAGCCATTTGAAGACAGGAATAAAGACCAAGTGTATTCAACAGTTTCCAGGTGTTCTTCTCAAAAATCTCCATGGCACATAAAGCAGCAATTTCAGAAAATTAAGAGATGCTAATACTCTACTGAGAAGAAATTAAGAGGACCCACTTAGAAGCACATTTTTGCTCTAGGTTTCTCCCTAACAAGGCTGCTCCACAGGTCAACTGAAGAATGCAAAGAAACCTGGGCTATGCCATGTGCTTTCCACAGAAATACATATCAACTGTGCATTGTAGTGAAAAAAAAAAAAATCACTGCTAGTTTTGATTGTGTACTTTAAGGTCAAAGTAGAGGTTTTTCTGAGAAAAGTGGAGATTATGTCTCTGAGCTGCTTCAACTTGAGTTGGGCTGCACTGAACTGAACTTTATTCCTGTCAATTTCCTTGTGCCTTTAGACTGAATCTGGCTGGCAAAGGGAACTCCCTCTCCATCCCCCATAGATCTACATGGAAATTTGACAGTGGATTCCTCTCTCCCCTATGCAGTCTGAGAAGGCTCTCTTTTCTGACTCTTATCCTTAGACTCTCAAAGTAGAAGAGTCCATTGATTTCCCAGAGCCTCAAAGGAAAAGAGAAGACTGAAACGCACTTCAAAACAATTCAAAAGACTTCATGAGAAAGAATATTGGCAGACAACTTGACCTGATAGTGTTATAGTATTCTGCAGAAAGTGGAATTGTAAGTGATGAACTTGGATATTTAGCTGAGATTTCTAAGCAAAGTGTTGATGTGACAGCTGTGTTTCTTCTAGCTGCTTATAGCAAAACACTAGAAGAAGACCGAGAAATTGAAGAAGGGGTATTAAGGGAAAGAGGAGTCTATACTTCATGATTTGGAAGATTCTCAGCCTATTCAGATAATATACTTTAACAACAGAGCCAAGTGCCATGTGTGTGTCTGGACAACTGTTTGCTAAAGAGACTGGTGTGTGTATGACTCACTAATCCAATAAACCATCTCAAGAGAAGCCAGGAATGAAGATGCGTATATTCAGGAGATATTTGTAAATGATCCCCTTTTCTGATGGTGAATTATACATAAGGTCAGCAAGGATTTTTGGAAATTTATGCCAACAGGAACTTAGCCTAAAGTCAAAGGGACTGAGCCTGGAGTCAAAGGGACTGAGCTAGTAAGGAAGGAAGGAAGATTGATTTTGAGGGTGAAGCCACAGATATGGAAGCTGGTAGACTACTATGGACCCAGAGGTCACAAGGCCAGGGGCTCAGGGCCTTCTCCTGAATTCTGGAAGGCAGAGCATCTCTGTGGTTTCAGAGGGTGGAGTTGCCCTCCATGAAAGAGGTGGAGTTGTCATGCCAGTAGGCCTAGAGGATAGAACAATGGTATCAAAAGAATTACGTTTAAATCTTCAAAGCTAATGGAATTTGCTTAGTCAGATTTGTTTACTGTGGCCCCCCTTTCCCCTCTGATTTTTCAAAGTCTGTCCTATGCCATTATATTTTAAAAACATATAACTCAATTCATTTTACAGGTTTCTTATGAAGAGGAATTTTGCCCTAGAATGAATCACACCATAAATTTCAAACATGGTTGAATTAGATGTTTAGATAAGATTCTGGACGAAGAGATTATGCTGAAATGGGTAAACACTTGTGACCCTATGGACTGTAGCCTACCAGGCTCCTCCATCCATGGGACTCTTCAGGCTAGAATATTGGAGTGGGTTGCCATTTCCTCCTCCAGGGGATTGTCCCGACCCAGGGATCGAACTCACATCTCCTGTGTCTCTTGTGTTGCAGTGAATTCTTTACCACTAAGCCACAGGGAAATGCCTTAGATAGATTTTAGGACTTAGAGATGATGCTGAAATGGGTAAATATTTTGGAGACGTTAGGACAAAATGAATGTACTTTGCATGTGTGAAGAACATACATTTGGGGAGCAGTTAGAAATCATATTGTTATGGGTTTAACTGTGTTCCCCTCAAATCAAATATTGAAGTCCTAACACCTCAAGGTTCTGAATGTGACTGTATTTGAAGATAGAATCTATATAAAGGTAATCAAAGTAAAAGGGGGCTGTTAGGATAAGTCTTAATCTATTAGGATCATTGTCTTTATACGAAAGGGAAATTGAGGACAAACTCACATGAGAAAGTAGATGATGAGAAGAGACAGAGGGAGAAGATGACCATCTATGAGCCAAGGAGAGACACTTAGAGCAGATCCTTCCCTCACACCCTCATGAAGAACCAACCCTGTTAATGTCTCGATTATAGACTTCTAGCCATAGAACTGTGAGACAATCACAGAACTCTTCTACAGTCCATGATTAAGCTATGAAAACAGTTTCAACATTATCAATTCAGCAAGTAATTAAATGCCTACTATGTGCAGGGCCCTGTAACAACAGCTAAGGGCCTGTAACAACAACAATGAAAACTCAGTCCATGCTTATAGATTACAGCTTGAAAGAATCATATTTATAACTTTTGAAGAAAAATGAGGCAACTACTAACAAATGGATTTCTTGAAGTAAATAAGCCATCTATTTGAATTGGAAAACATTTTTAGGGTTATTGCTTTCTTTATGTGATCCTTCTGATACCTTAACAGCAGTACTGCTATTAGAAATTGTAACGTTATTGTTAGTAGACTACATCAAAAAAACAATTGGCATTCTCATAATGAGAACAACATGTCATTGTGTGTGTCACAGTTTTTTACAGAGCTGGATCTGCTTTTTAGTCCAGATGTGTACAAGTATTGCACTTATTTATTTAACACTTTTGAATATGCATGCAATAGAGAACATTTACTGTGATGAGCTGAACTACTACTAAACAAATGTACCTAACAATAATCTATATTTCTTTTTTTTTTAAAAGCATTTTGTAGTTTTTTTCCTAAGTACTAGCTCAGTTGGTAAAATCATCTGCCTACAATGCAGGGGACATGGGTTTGATTCTGGGGTTGGGAAGATCCCCTGGAGAAAGAAATGGCAACCCACTCTAGTACTCTTGCCTGGAAAATCCCATGGACAGAAGAGCCTGACAGGCTGCCAGTCCATGGGACTGCAAGAGTTGGACCCGACTTAGCTACTAAACCTCCACCACCATTTAATTACAATGGTTTTAATATTTTGAACCCCAAATTCTTTGAGGTGTTATGATCTGCACATTTTCTTTTACTTTGCAAAATGACAGATTTCACAGGTACTGGCATTGTTCACTTTTTACCTGTGAGAGTGAATAAAGCTATGGACATTGGAGGGTTCCCTCATGTGAGATTAATGTAGACTTTCTGGATCTGTGTTCTGCCAGGGTGGTTTGACCTGGTACGTGGGGTGTAACAAGCTCTTGACAAGTTATAGATGTTTCATCTGCCTCGCAGAGGGTCCCACAACAAGGTGGAGTTACAGGGAAGTCAGTTTAGTTTTTAAGGGAAAGGAGGATTTATGAAAACTAAACCTTGAGTTAATGCTACATAAATAGTTTGAGATTCAAGACTGAGAATCTAATTAATGGATATTATATTGAGTATACCGTTAAAAACCTGTAAATCCATTCTATTCTGAAAAAGTAAACTCTTAGAAAAGTATACTTTTATTGTTCACAGGGATCTTAAATTACTAAAAATAAACTATGTGAGTTGTTTTGTGACAGAACAAAGCTACCTGGTGTTAACCCGTGTCCCTTTTGCTTTCAAATATTCTGCTTTCACCATTTTCTTTGTTGATATTCTAAAGGCATATTGTTTAATCAATCGTTCACTCACACACTCACTTATTTACCACATATTTGCCCCATATGCTCAGCAGGCAGCAAGGAAAGAATTGTCGGCCAAATAAGGTAGTATTAATGTCTGATATCAGATGTACTAAGTATGTCCTAGAGAATGAGTGAATACACATTTCTAAATTAAGGATGAAGATCTTATTTACATTGGAAATGTTGCTTATAATGGGGTAATATGTGTTATGATGATAATAGTAGGACTAACCCCAAAGAGGATTTTTCAGTGTTGCAATGGGAGAGAGGAACTTGTGACATACATGAAACCCTGTGATTAGATACACAATTCCTTTCAGCTGTTCTTGGTAATAAGTAATAGCTTCATTATCTGTTCAGTGATGTTAAGGTATGTTACAAGGATCTGAAGGAAACCAAGACTAACAGGATAAGTCTGGTAGGATAATATTCATCTCTTTCCCCTTAATAATTCTAGGGTAGTCCAATTTAGCAAATGAAATAGAAGATGCTCAGTTAAATTTGAATTTTAGATAAACAGTAAATAAATGAACATCTTGTGCCAAGTCTACCTGCCCCATGGAAAGGAATCATCTAGAATAGTTCCCTTCTATTAGGGATATCATTCTTTATCAGAAGCAATATTTCCTCTGATAGCAATTCTCCACCCAGGCAGTGGGCATACCCTCCAGGAAGGAAGGGTTTTACTCAGAATATGAAAAAGAGGAAAGTTGTGTTTTGGAAAAAAAAAAAAAAAAAGCCTATCTTCATGTGATTCATGTGCTATATATGATCCCCAGGGCTTTCCTGGTGCCTCAGCTGGTAAAGAATCAACCTGCGATGTGGAAGACCTGGGTTCGATCCCTGGGTTGGGAAGAACCCCTGGAGAAGGGAACAGCTACCTACTCCAGTATTCTGGCCTGGAGAATTCCATGGACTCTATATAGCCCATGAGGGTCACAAAGATTTATGTTATATATGATCCCCAGAGGGACATCTAATATTTATACTTATCTATTCTGAAAGAATTACCATCCTGTGGTAAAGAAGGCAAAGTATATTTTCATTCTTCAGATGGGCACTTTGCTTAGAGCCTCAGCAACAATACTTTTATTATATAAACCTGGATTACTGCTGTTATCACTCTTGCTACTGCTGCTGCTGCTATTACTACAATTATTTAATGAGCATACATAAGATGTAAGATGCTACAGGAAAACCCGAACTAACTTTTTCACCAGTGCAATATATATAATCCTGCTTCAAACCCTTTTAACTCAGCAGCCCTTTAAGTTTTGAATGCCTTGTCTATTGTGTTATTTTATAGATAGAAACAAAGACCCAGGGAGATGCAGTAATTTATCCTCTGTCAAATAAATAGCAGCATCAGAAATGGGATTCATGATCAGAAGCTATGCCTTTTAACTCAAAAAATGAAACTGCAGTTATCTTGTTGTTGTTCAGTCATGTCTGACTGTCTGTGACCCCATGGACTGCAGCATGCCAGGCTCCTCTGTCCTCCAGTGTCTCCTGGAGTTTGCTCAGATCCACGTCCACTGAGTTGGTGATACTATCTAACCATCTCATTCTCTGCCATCCCCTTCTCCTTTTGCCTTCGGTCTTCTCCAGCATCAGTGTCTTTTGCAGTGAGTTGGCTCTTTGCATCAGGTGGCCAAAGCAGTTTAGTATTTCCTTCTCAGGCTTATGCAGAGATAACTAGAGTGTGGAAAAAGGAGGTGGTACTACGCCTCTGCGTTTGAAAAACTCTTCAATGCATAGATTAGACACTGGCTCATTTGTATCTTTTAATACAAGGGCAAAAATTGTGCAATTAATTAAAAACACGTATGATATCTTCTCACTTTCAAAGGAGTTCTGTCCTCAAAGAAGTAAGATCAGAATTCTAGACATGGGAAGGCACAAGCTAAATTGTGACAGCTTTTTTGCATCATCATCACAGTTAATACATTAACTGTTGCCAGCAAATGAAAGCAAGTTAAAAACACGTTGTCTCATCTTAATATCTTAATTACTTATTAAATAATGGGCTTATTTTAGGATTATCCAGGAAATTACCTTATATTAATAACAGATCAGGAGAATGCAATATATTAAACAAAATAGTCAAGGCTATGGTTTTTCCAGTGGTCATGTATGGATGCGAGAGTCAGACTATAAAGAAAGTTGAGTGCAGAAGAATTGATGCTTTTGAACTGTGGTGTTGGAGAAGACTCTTGAGCATCCCTTGGACTGCAAGGAAATCCAACCAGTCCATCCAAAAGGAGATCAGTCCTAGGTGTTCTTTGGAAGGACTGATGCTGAAGCTGAAACACCAATACTTTGACCACCTGATGCGAAGAGCTGACTCATTTGAAAAGACCCTGATGCTGGGAAAGACTGAGGGCAGGAGGAGAAGGGGACAACAGAGGATGAGGTGGTTGGATGGAATCACTGACTCAATGGACATGGGTTTGGGTAGACTGGCAGTTGGTGATGGACAGGGAGGCCTGGTGTGCTGCAGCTCATAGGGTCGCAAAGAGTCGGACACGACTGAGCAACTGAACTGAACAAATAGCTAAATTAAATGATATCTTTCTGTATTTTTATTATAATACAAATGTAGAAGCAAAACATGAAATGTTTAATAATACTAATTGATAAAAATAACAATTCTGAAAAGTCACTTTGAAGATGTTACAAGGCAGAATTGGCAGCATCATATTTAAAACTATGTGGTGTGGCACCAAATAGATGGGGTGTAGTTCTTAAACTTTCTTCTTCATGACCATTATCTAGAATATTACTCTGTTCTAATTCTCTGTATAGTAACTATAACAACCTGATTTTTAAAAATGAATTTATCGCTTCTCTTCTACTAATGCAAAATCTGCATGAGAATATAGCTGTATTTTGTGTGATCATATCCTAGGATCTGGAATAGTTCAGAACACATTACAAATGAAGAGTGAGGGAATAAAGTAAATTTCCCAATTATTAGCTGAGTGGTCTTGGGTTTTTCTAAGCCCTCAGTGTTTTCATTTGTAAACTAGTATTAAGTAATTTTCTATAAGAATTATCATTATTATTAAGTACAAAACAAGTAAATCACACTGCACAGTGACAGTAGGTGCATAAGAGTTCAGTAATGGTAGCAATAAAGTAATTGTGGTCCTCTCCTCTGCATCATAAAGTGATTTTCTTGGAAGATCCCCTGGAGAAAGAAATGGCAACCCACTCTAGTACTCTTGCCTGGAAAATCCCATGGACAGAAGAGCCTGACAGGCTGCCAGTCCATGGGACTGCAAGAGTTGGACCCGACTTAGCTACTAAACCTCCACCACCATTTAATTACAATGGTTTTAATATTTTGAACCCCAAATTCTTTGAGGTGTTATGATCTGCACATTTTCTTTTACTTTGCAAAATGACAGATTTCACAGGTACTGGCATTGTTCACTTTTTACCTGTGAGAGTGAATAAAGCTATGGACATTGGAGGGTTCCCTCATGTGAGATTAATGTAGACTTTCTGGATCTGTGTTCTGCCAGGGTGGTTTGACCTGGTACGTGGGGTGTAACAAGCTCTTGACAAGTTATAGATGTTTCATCTGCCTCGCAGAGGGTCCCACAACAAGGTGGAGTTACAGGGAAGTCAGTTTAGTTTTTAAGGGAAAGGAGGATTTATGAAAACTAAACCTTGAGTTAATGCTACATAAATAGTTTGAGATTCAAGACTGAGAATCTAATTAATGGATATTATATTGAGTATACCGTTAAAAACCTGTAAATCCATTCTATTCTGAAAAAGTAAACTCTTAGAAAAGTATACTTTTATTGTTCACAGGGATCTTAAATTACTAAAAATAAACTATGTGAGTTGTTTTGTGACAGAACAAAGCTACCTGGTGTTAACCCGTGTCCCTTTTGCTTTCAAATATTCTGCTTTCACCATTTTCTTTGTTGATATTCTAAAGGCATATTGTTTAATCAATCGTTCACTCACACACTCACTTATTTACCACATATTTGCCCCATATGCTCAGCAGGCAGCAAGGAAAGAATTGTCGGCCAAATAAGGTAGTATTAATGTCTGATATCAGATGTACTAAGTATGTCCTAGAGAATGAGTGAATACACATTTCTAAATTAAGGATGAAGATCTTATTTACATTGGAAATGTTGCTTATAATGGGGTAATATGTGTTATGATGATAATAGTAGGACTAACCCCAAAGAGGATTTTTCAGTGTTGCAATGGGAGAGAGGAACTTGTGACATACATGAAACCCTGTGATTAGATACACAATTCCTTTCAGCTGTTCTTGGTAATAAGTAATAGCTTCATTATCTGTTCAGTGATGTTAAGGTATGTTACAAGGATCTGAAGGAAACCAAGACTAACAGGATAAGTCTGGTAGGATAATATTCATCTCTTTCCCCTTAATAATTCTAGGGTAGTCCAATTTAGCAAATGAAATAGAAGATGCTCAGTTAAATTTGAATTTTAGATAAACAGTAAATAAATGAACATCTTGTGCCAAGTCTACCTGCCCCATGGAAAGGAATCATCTAGAATAGTTCCCTTCTATTAGGGATATCATTCTTTATCAGAAGCAATATTTCCTCTGATAGCAATTCTCCACCCAGGCAGTGGGCATACCCTCCAGGAAGGAAGGGTTTTACTCAGAATATGAAAAAGAGGAAAGTTGTGTTTTGGAAAAAAAAAAAAAAAAAAGCCTATCTTCATGTGATTCATGTGCTATATATGATCCCCAGGGCTTTCCTGGTGCCTCAGCTGGTAAAGAATCAACCTGCGATGTGGAAGACCTGGGTTCGATCCCTGGGTTGGGAAGAACCCCTGGAGAAGGGAACAGCTACCTACTCCAGTATTCTGGCCTGGAGAATTCCATGGACTCTATATAGCCCATGAGGGTCACAAAGATTTATGTTATATATGATCCCCAGAGGGACATCTAATATTTATACTTATCTATTCTGAAAGAATTACCATCCTGTGGTAAAGAAGGCAAAGTATATTTTCATTCTTCAGATGGGCACTTTGCTTAGAGCCTCAGCAACAATACTTTTATTATATAAACCTGGATTACTGCTGTTATCACTCTTGCTACTGCTGCTGCTGCTATTACTACAATTATTTAATGAGCATACATAAGATGTAAGATGCTACAGGAAAACCCGAACTAACTTTTTCACCAGTGCAATATATATAATCCTGCTTCAAACCCTTTTAACTCAGCAGCCCTTTAAGTTTTGAATGCCTTGTCTATTGTGTTATTTTATAGATAGAAACAAAGACCCAGGGAGATGCAGTAATTTATCCTCTGTCAAATAAATAGCAGCATCAGAAATGGGATTCATGATCAGAAGCTATGCCTTTTAACTCAAAAAATGAAACTGCAGTTATCTTGTTGTTGTTCAGTCATGTCTGACTGTCTGTGACCCCATGGACTGCAGCATGCCAGGCTCCTCTGTCCTCCAGTGTCTCCTGGAGTTTGCTCAGATCCACGTCCACTGAGTTGGTGATACTATCTAACCATCTCATTCTCTGCCATCCCCTTCTCCTTTTGCCTTCGGTCTTCTCCAGCATCAGTGTCTTTTGCAGTGAGTTGGCTCTTTGCATCAGGTGGCCAAAGCAGTTTAGTATTTCCTTCTCAGGCTTATGCAGAGATAACTAGAGTGTGGAAAAAGGAGGTGGTACTACGCCTCTGCGTTTGAAAAACTCTTCAATGCATAGATTAGACACTGGCTCATTTGTATCTTTTAATACAAGGGCAAAAATTGTGCAATTAATTAAAAACACGTATGATATCTTCTCACTTTCAAAGGAGTTCTGTCCTCAAAGAAGTAAGATCAGAATTCTAGACATGGGAAGGCACAAGCTAAATTGTGACAGCTTTTTTGCATCATCATCACAGTTAATACATTAACTGTTGCCAGCAAATGAAAGCAAGTTAAAAACACGTTGTCTCATCTTAATATCTTAATTACTTATTAAATAATGGGCTTATTTTAGGATTATCCAGGAAATTACCTTATATTAATAACAGATCAGGAGAATGCAATATATTAAACAAAATAGTCAAGGCTATGGTTTTTCCAGTGGTCATGTATGGATGCGAGAGTCAGACTATAAAGAAAGTTGAGTGCAGAAGAATTGATGCTTTTGAACTGTGGTGTTGGAGAAGACTCTTGAGCATCCCTTGGACNACCTTATATTAATAACAGATCAGGAGAATGCAATATATTAAACAAAATAGTCAAGGCTATGGTTTTTCCAGTGGTCATGTATGGATGCGAGAGTCAGACTATAAAGAAAGTTGAGTGCAGAAGAATTGATGCTTTTGAACTGTGGTGTTGGAGAAGACTCTTGAGCATCCCTTGGACTGCAAGGAAATCCAACCAGTCCATCCAAAAGGAGATCAGTCCTAGGTGTTCTTTGGAAGGACTGATGCTGAAGCTGAAACACCAATACTTTGACCACCTGATGCGAAGAGCTGACTCATTTGAAAAGACCCTGATGCTGGGAAAGACTGAGGGCAGGAGGAGAAGGGGACAACAGAGGATGAGGTGGTTGGATGGAATCACTGACTCAATGGACATGGGTTTGGGTAGACTGGCAGTTGGTGATGGACAGGGAGGCCTGGTGTGCTGCAGCTCATAGGGTCGCAAAGAGTCGGACACGACTGAGCAACTGAACTGAACAAATAGCTAAATTAAATGATATCTTTCTGTATTTTTATTATAATACAAATGTAGAAGCAAAACATGAAATGTTTAATAATACTAATTGATAAAAATAACAATTCTGAAAAGTCACTTTGAAGATGTTACAAGGCAGAATTGGCAGCATCATATTTAAAACTATGTGGTGTGGCACCAAATAGATGGGGTGTAGTTCTTAAACTTTCTTCTTCATGACCATTATCTAGAATATTACTCTGTTCTAATTCTCTGTATAGTAACTATAACAACCTGATTTTTAAAAATGAATTTATCGCTTCTCTTCTACTAATGCAAAATCTGCATGAGAATATAGCTGTATTTTGTGTGATCATATCCTAGGATCTGGAATAGTTCAGAACACATTACAAATGAAGAGTGAGGGAATAAAGTAAATTTCCCAATTATTAGCTGAGTGGTCTTGGGTTTTTCTAAGCCCTCAGTGTTTTCATTTGTAAACTAGTATTAAGTAATTTTCTATAAGAATTATCATTATTATTAAGTACAAAACAAGTAAATCACACTGCACAGTGACAGTAGGTGCATAAGAGTTCAGTAATGGTAGCAATAAAGTAATTGTGGTCCTCTCCTCTGCATCATAAAGTGATTTTCTATCCCTTCCCCATTGTTGGGTTTAGTGTCATTATTACATTCAATGCAATCTGAGCATATTTAGCAAATGCTACCTCTGAACAGAAGCTTGATGTCCTTACTCTTCCCTCTGCCGCAGAAGCCTGCTTGTTTGTTTCAGATCAAAGCTGCACCTTCAGCCTGAATCCAAGAATGAAGATGTGTGAGCAGACCGAAACTCAACTGCCAGCTTGAAGCGGAGACTCGAACAGCCAAATGTATACTGTGAGTAACAAATATTTGTTGTTGATTGTCATGCAGGACAAGCTATTGAGCACTGACTATTAAAACATTCTATGGAATCACAAAAGATAAATGGTCCTGGGATAAACTAGCTGACAAAGGCTGAGTTGACAAAGGAAAAGGAACAGTATGTCGCTATCATGAAAACAAAGCATGAACATTGACTGCTCACCCCTCGCCCCGCCCCACCTCCAGCAAATTTGCGTCTTATTTTGTTTTATTATCTTTAGCATTGTTTTCATCTTCCCACTACCCTTCCACCTAGTTCAGTCCACCCAAGCACACTGTGGACCCTGGTCACTTCTCCAGTCCTTTCTGTTCTGAACTTTACACTTCTGCTGTACTGAATTAGTTGAATCAGTTCCTGGAAACGATCATGCTGTTTTTTGCTTCATATGTTTCACACAGGTCTTTTCCTTGATGTTCTCCCCCAAAGCATCATACCCCCAGCCTTCACCAGTGAGGTCCTCCTCTGTCTCAGCAATTTAGTTCAAAGGTCAGGCACTCTCTATTATCACCATCACCTGAGTGTTATCTTCTAGGACAGGGCCATCATTTAATCACCTTTACTGTCCTTAGTGGTTAAAATAAGACCCAGCATTTAACATGTGCTCAATAAACCTGTGTTAAAATGAGTTGGACTGACAGGTCACTTCAAAGACTTTTTAAAAAATATAGTAAAAGCATTCTGGCTAAAATTCAGCTTGTTCTGAATGTGATTTGTATCATTATATTTTGATGAATTAGCTTGGAGACAGCTTTTTGAGTAGATGAAGAGGAAATGGGAAGAATTCTTAAGCCTGGAATGTAACCATTTTTTCCCATCTCTTTGTGAGCATAGTTTCAACACTAGGCATCAATAGCTTCAGTCTTCTGTAAGTCTCCAGTTTGTACTTCAATGTTTAAGGACTTTGAATAAATTATTACTAGAATAAATCAACACCATCTATTTTCTTATGTATTTTCCAAGCAGACAGGAGCAGGCACAGGACACAAGAGAACTGACAGTTTGTATACACAGAAGAAAAGCTACCCAAGCATCAGAAATAAGGCTGAGAGAGGTGGGAGGCACCTTTCCTAGTTTCCCCAACAATGCAATTCTCCTTCATGACCACTGATACTTAAGAAATCTTGAAGAAGCAAAGAACAATAAAGTTACATTAAAAAATGTGGAGAGAAGAAAAAAAAAATCCCTGAAATGTGTAGGAAAAAGGAAACAAATGTCAAAAAGTTAGAGTTTTATCTTTCATACCCTGCGGAGTTTTACTGTGAAGAATCTTTCCAATTGTGCCCACAGATGATTACTACAGGTAAGATTTGCTGTCTGACTTTTGCTTGAAACATATGGTGCCTTGCTATATAGACTTTAAACAACATTTTACCTTCTTATTTTCTCTTATGTATCCTCAGTAGGAGAAATGCATTTCATTTTATAGCCAACAAAAGCATGTGACAAGGAAGAGCTACTTGACTGCTACAAAGAAATGAAATGTCGAAAGGGTTATTAATAATTCACATGCTCTGTGTAGAAAGAACAGATTGCCTCATTGTACAAACTGACTTATATACCTTGGTGTAGAACCGACAAACTGCTGCTCATGGGTTTCTTTGACTCCTTCCTACTTATGTCTTTAATGGATAAAATATTCCATTTTCTGACAAATGTCATGCCATTTGTTGGTTTCAGTAAAAGCAAGGCTGATGCTCAAACGATAAATAATATGCAGGAGAAAGATGAACTGATAATGTGGTACTAGCATTATCTCCTATCTAAATTCGTTTCTTAATTATAAATTTATACTGAGATAAGCCTAAAACTGGATTGAATGAGCCTGGCATTGGTTAATCAGAATAGTAACACAATTGGATTGGCTATACTTTCAGTCATCTCTTTCCCTAGTTCTTCCTTCATGTCATAGAGTGATAGTGGTTAGGATGAAAAGCTTTTCAACCTACATAAAGTTCAAGAAAATTTACAGATCTCTATAGCATATGACACCCCATCCCAACACCCTAAAAATAGCCTTCACTAAATGAAATGAAACTAGTAATGCACAAGACTCATTGGAAAAGACCCTGATATTGGGAAAGACTGAAGGCAGGAGAAGGGGAGGACGGAGGTTGGGATGGTTGGATGGCATCACCAACTCAGTGGATATGAGTTTGGGCAAACTCTGGGAGATGCTGAAGGACAGAGAAGCCTGGCATGCTGCAGTCCATGGGGTCACAGAGAGTCAGACATGGCTGAGTGATTGAACAATAGCAACAAATTCAATACTTTCCCTGCTTCAAGGGAGCCATGCTTTTATAAGTGTGCTGTGATCATGGGCAATAAGTACTTTGGGCAGTGAAAGAAGAAATGAAACTGCACGATGAAAGAGAAACCAAGAATTGAAATGTTCCCAGGAATTGCAGCCGAGCTATAATAGTGTATGGAGGATTAGTCCACAGAAGTAATTTTGTAAGTCTCTTGTGGCAGACACAGAATGATAGGGGAACACTGTGATGTACAGGATGTTTCCATTCCATTCCATAAATTTGCATTAGAGGTTCGGCATAACATAAATAATGCATGATAAATTCTATCAAAAGAATTTCTGGCTGGGGTGAGTGCACACAGGAAGCTGCCTCTAAGGCTGTATTTTAACAAGACTGGGTAATGGCCTGGCTGGCCACATTCATGCCCATAGAAACTGTGGGGTTTGCAATTTGTCAAAGGTTAATGGAGAAGCAAGGAAAGTGAGTTTGGTTTAAACTTTAAGCTGATTTCCTATGTAAAGATCCAAATACTAGCATCATGCTTCTGTACTGCTTCTGTACTTCCATCTCTCTATAAAAAAATAACAGAGCATGATATCACTTATATGTGGGATCTAAAAAAGTCAAACCTGTGGGAA
Source organism: Oreotragus oreotragus (assembly GCA_006410675.1). Taxonomy (NCBI): domain Eukaryota; kingdom Metazoa; phylum Chordata; class Mammalia; order Artiodactyla; family Bovidae; genus Oreotragus; species Oreotragus oreotragus. Next base: position 303,668 of record SJYX01019150.1, on the reverse strand, counting down.
AAACAAAGTAAGATGGTGGTTAAAATAGGATGGGGGGAGAGGACAAGACTGATGGTGTTTAATGGTACAAACTTGTAACAAATAGTAAATAAGCCATAGAAATCTAATGTACAATGTAGTGAATACAGGCACTAATATTATACTAAAATAACGTAGCATGATAAATGTCCCCCAAAGGGCAATGGCATTACAATATAAATATGTGTCAAAGTAATACATTGCATGCCTTAAACTTTTACAATGTTATGTGTGAAAATGCATTCAATAAAAATTAATAGTGATTTAAAAATATAAAGCATTTGACTGACCCACAGTTAATGCAGTGAACCTCTAAACCTCTAAACCTCTTACTCCTCAAATGATGACTTGACAATGGAGAGAAGAAGTTTGGCTGTAGGAGAAAGGGCACACCACATGCAAAAATTGGTGAGAAATAGTTAGTTACTGAGGGCTTACTCTGTGACCAGCTCCATGTTAGGAATTGACTACATTATTGCATAATTATCTCATTTAGTCCATGTAACAACCTTATGAGGGGTAACAACCTTAAGAAGAAGAACAGATCAATGTCTCAGAAGGATTAGATGACTGTAGACTCTATTGGGTTGTTGTTGTTTAGTGGGTAAGTTGGGTCAACTCTTTGAGACCCTTAGGACTGTAGCCCACAAGGCTCCTCTGTCCATGGAATTTCCCAGGCAAGAATACTGGAGTGGGTTGTCATTTTCTTTTCTAGGAGACCCTATAGGCATATTTACAGAGTGCATCTACATCTAACTTCTTTTTCCATTCTACTTCTCACTACATTGTGCTACTTAATCATAGAAGCAGTGAATTTTGAAGTCAGCTTAAAAGAACAGCTCTGGAGGAAACAGTATTATCCGAGCCAGAAAGAAAATATAAGGCTCTTGGTGACAGTCAGAAGTTAGGGATACATGAAATGGTGTGAGGAGATGATGAGTATTTCAAGAGCCTGATCCAGAGACACAGAAAAAGCTCTGCGGAACAGCTTGGATAGATGAACGCCTAGTAGGAGGTATGATTAGCTGTGTGATTTGGGATGGTTGGGCTTCTTAAGTGGTGCTATCGTGAAGAACCTGCTTGCCAATGCAGGAGATAAAAGACATGTAGGTTCAAGCCCTGGGCTTCCCTGGTGGCTCAGATGGCTAAGAATCTGCCTGCAGTGTGGGAGACCCAGATTCAATCCCTGGATTGGGAAAATCCCCTGGAGAAGGGAAAGGTAACCCACTCCAGTATTCTTGCCTGGGAAATTCTATGGACAGAGAAGCCTGATGAACTACAGTCCCTGGGGTCCCAAACAATCTACACGACTGAGTGATTAACACTTTCACTTGGGTTGGCTGGATAAGACTGAAGTACAGGAGATAAGACTCACCTGTGACTCAGAGTTGCTTGCATTCTTGTTTTTGTAAATGAAAAACAACAAAAATCTATTTGAATACCTGTCCCAGGGGATGCGGTGGTAAAGAATCAGCCTGCAATGCAGAAGAGAGGAGAGATGTGGGTTAGATCCCTGAGTTGGGAAGATCCCCTGAATGAGGAAGTTGCAACCCACTGCTATATTCTTGCCTGAACAATCCCATGGACAGTGGAGCCTGGCCAGCTACAGTCCATGAAGTTGCAAAGAGTCACACAGAACCGAGCGATTGAGCATGCGTGCAAACACAAGCACCCCCACCCCTAGTCTTTCTCCTTCTCCTTATTCATTCCTGGGGAGGGCTGCATTGTTCCTTGCTGATCAAGGTTCTGATTAGCCATTACTTTTCCTTTTATCCATTCTACTCCCTCTTCTGGCTGCTGTGCAGGAAGGTGAGTAGTGGTGGGGTGGAGGGTGACTCCCATTAGTTGCATCCCTCTCTGGCTTCTTGTTAAGTTTGGGCAATGAAAATCACCAGCAGGAAATTGGAGGGCAAGAAGAGAGAAAGGTCAGAGTATTTCTTTCTTCTTTCCAAGTATCTACATGCTTTAGTCCCATTTCTCTGAAAGTAGCCTTATTTTTCTACAGCTATATTTATCAGTAGTTCTTTCTCTAAGGGCCTAGTTTTCACTGGGTTCCTTATGTCTAAATACATGATATACTCTTCTGTTCTTTAAGCTTCAGTGGTGGTAACAGCTTCCTCTTGCTGCTGGTGATTTTCCATCCTTTATTTCCTAAATGCTGACCTCACTGATACAAATAGTCCCTTCATTCAAGTATGTTTGAGGCAATTGGAGTAGATTCTGTTTCCTGCCATAGGGTTCCAACAACCAGCAAACATGAATACTACCGTCTACTCCAGGGAGCACTCTTTCTCTGTTTATCCACATTGGGTTGCATAGGATCAGGCCCCAGTGAGAAGAGGCTGATGGAATCTAGCCAGGAAGCTAGAGCCAGGTGGAACTTCAGTTTTTGCTTGTGTGTTAGGTCTTTTCTGGAGAAGGAAATGGCAACCCACTCCACTATTCTTGCCTGGAGAATCCCATGGATGGAGGAGATTGGTGGGCTACAGTCCCCGGGTCACAAAGAGTCGGGCACAACTGAGCGACTTCACTTTCACTTCAGGTCTTTTCAGTCATATCTGACTCTTTGTGACCTTATGAATTGTAGCCTGCAGGCCCCTCCAGGCCCCTCTGTCCATGAGATTCTCTAGGTAAGGGTATTAAAGTGTGTTGCCATGCCCTCCTCCAGGGGATCTTCCCAACCCATGTATCAAACCCTCATCTCTTACGTCTTCTGCACTGGCAAGTGGGTTATTTACCACTAACGTTACCTGGGAAGCCCTGATGGCTTCAGTTCAAGGGTTCATTGTTATTAGCAAGCCTACTAGCTGCAGACTTAAGAATCTGGTATATGACTTCTTTATCTATTTCTCAATTGATTTTGCAATTGACACAAGAAAAAGAAAAAAGGTATAATTTATTGAGTTCTTCATACTCCCACTGTCTTCTGCCCAAAGCCTTGGAGTCTATATACAGAGTAGCTTCACCCACATGGAGGTACAGCAGGGGGAGTGCATGATCTGGGCAGAGGCATCTTCCTGGCACTCCCCAGACAGTGGAAAGGGCCTCTGTGGCCAGCAGATATGTTGTTGTTGTTGTTAACTAGTCACTCAGTCATGTCTGGCTCTTTGTGGCCCCATGGACTGCAGCGCAACAGGCTTCCCTGTCCTTCACCATCTCCTGGAGTTTTTCACTCATGTCCATGCAGATATGAGAATGAGAGAACTAGTGGGACAAGACAAGGATCAAACTCTCTCACACACATTTTTTGAAACCTGATGAGGGAATCTGAGGAGTTTGGCACTACTGTGCTTTTAATATATACTTTTTGTGTTAATGAAATGATGACATGCTTACTAGAATGACAACAAACTGAGGAGTGGAAACTGGCTTCTGGGTGAAGAGAGGCCTGTTAACCAGATTGACTGTCCTCTGTGTCTTATCATATGGGAAAGGAAAGAGTATTACCTCTTTTCAACTTTCTCTTGGGAAGAAATAAACAGCTCTGTATTGATCTGTCACAGGCACAGGATGCACAGCTTGTGAGAACATGTGATGTGGTCACAAGTGGGAAAAGAGTGAAGGGAGCAGTGAAGACATTTGTAACATAAGCATACAAAATAAACCAAAAAATCCAGCCTCCCTCTCTACTTTGTCTTATTGCCCTAGCGCCTCCCTTGGTTTTCTGACATGGGAGGGGGAATCTGCCTCACAGGAACACCTCAAGGGTAGGGACTGTCTCTGCAAGGAAGAGTCATCTAAAGCAACCATTCCAAAAGCATTTAGTATGTATACATTATATTGCATTGGTCAAGAAGTTTGTTCCGGTTTTTCCATAGGACATTATGGAAAAAAAATCTGAACAAACTTTTTGGCCAACCCAATATATCCTAGTATGTATCAGTGAAGGGTCCTTGGGCAGGAAAATGATGGAGTAGAAAGGAATGTGAGGTGAGCTAGATGTTTATAGGATAAAGCAATACCTGGCAGAACATACCTGTTATCCCACGATCCTCAGTGTACTGAGGGAGATGGAGAAGAGCTTCTTTCATCACAAGGCAGTGAGACTAGCAGACAGAGCAGGTACTTGGAGGTTCAGAGGGGACATCCTCTGTTAGGCCTTGTTCACCACTTCCTTTCAAAGATGAGGAGCTGAAGCCTAGAAAGCTTAGTGACTCGTGTTGAGTCACATGGTTTGTCAGAAGCCATCTTTGACTAAAGCTCAGCTTCTGGGTTGCAGATGGCCTGAAAGGACAGAGGGATATATATAAAAAGCAACAAAGAGGCATAGTTTTATTTCCCATTTCTGGGTCTAATTAGTTGGACTACTGCTGGTAATGAGAAGACAGGATCCTGATTCACTAAACTACCTGAATCAGGTCAGAAAATGAATACAACCTAATCTTGCATTGGAAATGAAATTCTTTCAATTATTTTGAATTTGCACTGTTGTATCTAGGCTGCTAGCATCCCAGTGAATCACAGAAAACTAAACAGCTTCCACAAAAGAAATGTGTGTCTATGCCGCAGAAGTAAAACCTCAAACGCTACTGTAAAACACAAAAGCCGGAATGTCAACTACACGTGTGCTGAGGCCATTGCTTCTCCACCTGGCTGAACTTTCAGGATACATTTTAAAACACTTAAAGCAAATGCTTCATATTCAGCAGCCATTTAATGAAACAGGAAAGTTAATAAAATCAGTTCTCATCTGTGACAGAGATTTAAGTATAGTCACTAATTACACATATTGAACTGGTTTGCTGGACAGATTCAAACCTTAGTGTGTTAAACAATAGTCATACTTAGAAGAATTTCAAACAGAAAAGAAAGGTAGAAATGTGGAACAGATTGTGTGAACAAAGTAGGGTCTCCTTTTAACTTTCCTAACCAACTAGAGAGTCAGCCTGGGAAGATTAATAAGCATTGATCAGATAACAACAACAACAAAAAAGGCTAATTTCATCTCCAAAGATAAATAATTGCTTTTTGCTTTTAGCCAAGAGTAATTTATAATCTAACTTGCAATTACTTTTTTTTTCAACATTTTATGAGCATTATGTCTGTGCTTTCAATCAGGCATGTTCATGCAATAGCAAATTTGTCTTCAACATAGCAAATTATTAATTAAGGACCCAGATGTGTTTTACAGAGCAATGGAAGTTAAAATCAATGGTGTCTAACCTGAGGGTTAGGCTCAGGCAATGTCAGAATGAAAGAAATCTATTCCCAGGCTATACTAATGAGAGCTTAAGTGATTGTTTGAAAATAGTGTAATGGCAGAATTACATGAAATAGACCTTTCTATATACTTTTTCCCTCATTTTTTTCTAACCCTGGGAAACATAACAATTTAATTCCACTTGATGGTTCCCACTGGAACCACTAGGCTTTTCTGGGAGTTATGAAAAACGAAAAGTCATGTTTGAGCTATATGCCTGAGGAATAAAACAGATCATTTTCTAGAAATTAGTTAAGAAAGATAATAGAGTTCCCTAACTTTCTTTGGCTCACTTTATTGCGGCCAGTCCACTCTCCAGACTATTCAGTAAGTCCCCTTCAAGGTGCAGACTTTCAAAAATATAAGCATGAGTTCACATGTCTAATAATGTAAGTTAATTCAGGTGTCCGGAGTAAAGTGTCAGATGCATGCATCCTTTATAAATGGTTGTGCTTTTGTATAGAGTACAGCCTCTCTATTTCAAACCTAGGATATCCAGAAACATGCATAAAAGCAGTGGTGATGTAACTGGTACTACTGTACTTTCAAGGTACTATAGATTAAATGTTTTCTTTTTTATGTTCATTTTTATATATTATTTGTATGAAAAGTACAATATTATAAACCTATTACAGTACAGCACCAAATGGCAGATTTTGTTATTAGGTTAACTTTGTTGGACTTAATGAAAGAAATGGACTTAGGAATATACTCTCGGAGCAGAACATATTTGTATGTTGAGGACATACTGTTTTGGCTGACAGTGGAGTTTCAACTCTCCCAACTAAAGATGTCTTGGACTCCACCAGTGGAACAGAAGTATCGTTCCTATGATTAATCTTATCCCTAGAAGGCCAGTATGGACACATTTTAATCACGGAGAAGGAGAGGGAAGGAAGCTAATATTTGTTTAGCTTAGTTCAGTCTCTCAGTCGCATCCAACTCTTTGCGACCTCATGGACGCACTCTGGGATTCCCTGTCCATCACCAGTTCCTGGAGCTTATTCAAACAGATGTCCATCAAGTTGGTGATGCCATCCAATCATCTCATCCTCTGCCATCTCCTCCCACCTTCAATCTTTCCCAGCCTCAGGGTCCTTTCAAGTGAGTCAGTTCTTCGCATCAGGTGGCAAAGTATTGGAATTTCAGCTTCAGCATCAGTCCTTCCAATGAATATTCAGGATTGATTACCTTTAGGATGGACTGGTTGGATCTCTTGCAGTCCAAGGGACTCTCAAGAGCTTTCTTTAACTCCATAGTTCAAAAGCATCAATTCTTTGGTGCTCAGCTTTCTTTATAATCCAACTCTCACATCCATACATGACTACTGGAAAAACCATAGCTTTAACTAGATGGATCTCTTTTGGCAAAGTAATGTCTCATCTTTGAAACATGCTCTTTAGGTTGGTCATAGCTTTTCTTCCAAGGAATAAGCGTCTTTTAATTTCATGGTTACAGTCACCATCTGCAGTGATTTTGGAGCCCAAGAAAATAAAATCTGTCCTGTTTCCATTGTTTCTCCATCTATTTGCCATTAAGTGATGGTACCAGATGCCATGATCTTAGTTTTCTGAATGTTGAGTTTTAAGCCAACTTTTTCACTCTCTTGGGGAATGATTAAGTGAAGTACACAGAGCTAGACACTTTGTACATGCAACTTAATCTGCTCCTTAGATCAATATTTGTACCTGAAAACAGAGCATATTCTACTCATTTGTAGAGAAGAAACTTCAGGCTTAGAAGCTACGTACATTCACCAAATTTTCACTGGTAATAAATGAAGTGTGATATGATACCCCTTTTGTCTGTCTTCTATGCTTATAAAACCAGCTGGACTGATTAGAAACCTGTGAATCTTTTTTTCTGTGTACTGCTTTATTCTCTTAAAAGGAAATTCTTGATTTATGGCCTTAGAAATCTTACTGAAACAATATAACTTCAGGCAAGCTGTTGAACCTCTCACAGACTTCATTTCTACATCAGTATAACTACAGAGTTACCATTTATGTTGCCAAGGCTTCCTCTGAGCCCTGGACAGTTTTCTTTACCTGCTATATGGACAAATTTGTGTTTTGTTTTTCCCCCATTCAAATCATTTTTGCTTTCCTCTCTCTATCTGATCTCAGCAAAGCTAAAGAAAATAAAAATTTTCCTAAAGGACATTTCACATCTCCAGAAAATAAAACTGATGGGAAAGAATGAAAATGGGGTAGGATTTCTTTTTCCATGTGAAAAGTTTTTTTAATATTTTTTTTTACCATTTATAATTCTAGTGCATTTTTGAAGGTGACTATATTCAAGTGGTTGTTATAGGAAGATATACAAATACTATGCTGTTTATTTTCCCTGCTGATGCTGCTGCTGCTGCTAAGTCCCCCCAGTTGTGTCCGATTCTGTGCGACCCCATAGACGGCAGCCCACCAGGCTCCCCTATCCCTGGGATTCTCCAGGCAAAAACACTGGTGTGGGTTGCCATTTCCCTCTCCAATGCATGAAAGTGAAAAGTGAAAGTGAAGTCGCTCAGTCGTGCCCGACTCTTAGCGACCCCATGGACTGGAGCCCACCAGGCTCTTCCATTCATGAAATTTTCCAGGCAAGAGTACCGGAGTGAGGTGCCATCACCTTCTCCTTATTTTCCCTACCAGAAAACAAATATCTCTGTGGAGATAAACTGTGATGACATAAGAAAAAGATCACAGAGGTATATTTACTGCCTTATCTTATTTTATGGGTTTGAACAATCTATTTGATGCAAGCTTGCAAAAAGTATTCAAAATATAAAAATAATGATAAAAACTTTAAAATATCTTTAAAAAGAGTTTTTATATGATATCTAGAAGGACTTCTTATGCTTCATGTCTTGGTTAGAATTAAATTATAAGGGAAAAATTCCAGAATTGAGGATGTTACACTAAAATCATAAATTCACTTGATTAGGATAAAAATCTAGTTATACAGACACATCTAAAATAAGACACCATATAGTACTTGCAAGTAAAAAAACATCAGTATATATACAGTATGTGTGTATATATATATACGTACACACATAGTCACACCTACAAGATAAAATGTTGGGAAAATGGACGCATAAAAATTAAATACCAGAAGTAATAACAACATTAAATTATATTAAATTCAAAGTGTAAAGTCTTAAGATAAACAGCCCAGGACTATCCCCCTTTTTCATGAAAAGGGTATAATTCAAGAATATAAACAATGTGTGAATCATTTAACATGTAATACCAACCAAAATCACTGCAGATGGTGATTGCAGCCATGAAATTAAAAGACACTTACTCCTTGGAAGAAAAGTTACAACCAACCTAGATAGCGGATTCAGAAGCAGAGACATTACTTTGCCAACTAAGGTATGTCTAGTCAAGGCTATGGTTTTTCCAGTAGTCATGTATGGATGTGAGAGTTGGACTGTGAAGAAGGTTGAGCGCCGAAGAATCGATGCTTTTGAACTGTGGTGTTGGAGAAGACTCTTGAGAGTCCCTTGGACTGCAAGGAGATCCAACCAGTCCATTCTGAAAGAGATCAGCCCTGGGATTTCTTTGGAAGGAATGATGCTAAAGCTGAAACAGTACTTTGGCCACCTCATGAGAAGAGTTGATTCACTGGAAAAGACTCTGATGCTGGGAGGGATTGCGGG